>VXAX01003665.1:214515-331464 GCA_013399835.1 Leptocoma aspasia | reverse complement strand
TTTCCCCCTTTTTTTTTTTTTTTTTTTTTTTTCCCCTTCCTTATTAGAAATAACTAAGAGGTAAAAAAAATATCCAGCCTGGCCTGACCTTAGAGCTAACCCAGCTTTGAGGAGGAGTTTGAATCCGAGGCCTTCTGAGATCCCTTCCAACTTGAATTATCCTGTGATGCTGTGAAACCAGGGTCAGAGCTGAAGGAGGAACACTAAGGGCTTTCCGTTCAAAACACAGAGACTTGAGAAGTCTTTTTACTTGGAGTGTTTCTTGGTGCCTCGGTTCTCCTGTCCTTCCCATAATCTTCACTGTGTGCACTCTAGCCTTAACATCAAGAGCTCTGATCCCGAGGGAGAGAGAGGAGGGGTGAAGGGGGTGAAGAAGAAAATGTGTGGCATTTATTTGATGTGGAAGTGCTTACATCCTATGACAACAGACAGGAGGTGAGAATCAGTGTGACTAATGAGTTGTTTACTTGGCTTTTGTATCCCTCGACCCCCCAGGTACATGGGCTATGTTTGTTTTTGTATGTATTGATTTCAGATTCCTGCAAATACCACTCTTTTGCCCTTCACCTTGTCAGCAGTTTGTGAGATACTACTAATCCTGTCTCTTAGTGCTGTGGAAAAGGTAGGGTAGTTAGGATGCGGAATGCTACTTGTTTTTTTCTTTCTTTTCCTGTAAAACAGTACCATGTTTTTAGCCAGGAGCTGTCGTTTCTCAGAGTTTGGACCCAGACCCTGTTTGGAAAACTGAGGTCTCCTTACAAAACTCCCTTGAGAACTGATCCCACACACACATACGGGCCTGCCATCTGCCATTGTTTTTATATTGAGGTGGTCTAAAAAAGTGTGGAAAGAGTAGAGTGTCTCTCTGCAGTTTCCTGATGCTTGTCCTCATGGTACCAGACCTAAACTCAAGGAAGATGGGGAAAAAATTGAATTTGTTTTTAGTGTTGAATTTGACAGTGTCTGTGTGAATGAGACAATTTGTGATTGGATCCAGAATTTGTTAGAAACAGCCTCTAACTCCTTTTGCAAAAATTGCTGGGGAAGACTGCTGGGAATGCCTGGGGTTTCTTTATTTAATGAAATGGTCTTAGCTGAGATTAAACGCTGTACATTAGGACTATTTAATACTGAGGTGTGGCACAGGCTACAGGTCCCAAAAAGGCTGAAGTGCTGTCACAGATTACCTAATATTTGGTCACCAGCCTCAAGCATGCCCTTTTATATGCCTTGGGTGTTTGACCAGCCCAGCTTTGAGCGTGGATTTCTCTGGTCTGCTGTTCACTTTTACCTAGGGTATCCATGATGCAGCTGTGGGTCTGGCTTGGTCTTAAGGAAAGAGTTACCTGGAATATTGTAGGAGAAATGTATTTTATGTAAGTGAGAAACAGGTAAAGAGGGTTTCAGTTTGTACAAAAATTCTGTGGTCCAGGATACAGAGAGATGTTGACAGCTCTTGGCTGGTGGAAAAGTGGGAGGGAGCAGAAAGCTGTGTCAATAGTAGACTGTGGAAGGATCTGAGCTACAGCTCAGTTTTGTTAAAGCTTTGGAAATAGGGAGTATTTTCTGCATTTATCTAACTGTGAAAGAAAAACAGTGTAAATGAGCAAGTGGATGGCTTTGGCCCAGTACAGTCCTTCTGTTTGTCCTCTCTGCGAGGGTGTGGAAGCACGGAAGCAGGCAGAGCCCAGCCTGGGCAGCAATGGTGTGGGCAGGGGCCATGCCCCAGTTTTTGCCGGGTGCTGGTGATGTGGGTGCTGGTCTGGTGGGCGCGCTGTTGAGCCAAACACAGCCTGCCAGAGGCAGCATCTGTCGGTAGCTTGGAGGGGAGCAGAAAAAAGGACAAGTAAATGCTGAATTTAAACAAAGGGGATAACGCAGGACTCGTTTTATGGCTGATGTTGACAGGTGAATTACAATGACATTGAAGGAAGCTCATAAAAGGCCAATGGTCTGTACTTACCTGACTCTTGATCCATAGTGAATTCTGTCATTTGCCTCAGCACAGCAGAGAATGGGCCTGGAGAGGGACTGGGGAGTGCCCATGAGTGTCCCAGCTGCCAGGGCAGCATGGGAGAACTTCTTGGATGTCACTTTCTGGTAGCATCCCCTTTGCCTTGCTGTCTGCACAAATAATCAGTTTGTTTTCCTTTTTTATTGTTATTAAGCATCCTCATCTCCCAGAGTTCTTTAATAGACAGCAGCTGATGGTTTCAAGTACGGTTTCAAAAGGTTCCTCCTTGTTTTGGGAGAGCATTTCAAGAGGAAGATTTCTCCCACCTTTCTCCTGCTTGGTGATGAGGGCAATTCAGTTTCCCCATGCCATACCAGAGAACTCAAGGGAGGCTTCTTGGCTACTATTACTGTTCTACATTACAAGAACCAAGGCTGACTGGCAGTTCAGTCCACTTTTCCCACTCTCCCTTCACCTGAAACTATTGTTACCATTTCTAGCACTTCTTCCACACTTCACATGCATCTACCCTCGGGGCACATCATGCCTGTGATACCAGCTGCTCTCCTGGCTCAGCTGCTTCCAGCATGGCACTGGGCAGAGAGACAGCAGCCACCCTCCCTGATGGCAGACTGAGTGTGTTGGCCCTGGGGACACATTGTGCTTTTATTGGCAGAGCCTGTGTTGAGTGCCACCTGAAGTGCATTCAAAACCAGCCCCTTCCCTCCTCAGTTAGATTAAGCACAAACTTTCCAGCCTGAAGCCACTTGCCACCCCAGCAGCAGCTGTGCTTACCTCCTGGGTGCTCGCCTGCTGTTCAGGTTTTCCAGATGCAATGTATTTAGGAAAAAAAAAATCAGTTAAACTAGTGATAAATCATTTATTTTGATAGTGACAGGATCTGATATGTTTTTCCAGAATGCTGACATTTTCCACTGCTCAGCTCTGCTGCGTATAGTTACAAAAGTTAATGAGACATGGTTTGGAAACAGCTACTATTTTAATTGGTGAAGCAATTACTGTTTAGTTTTGATGGTGAAAAATAACTGTGTGTAAGGTGTTTCTCTTCTGTGTATTTTCAAATTTGTAATTAGGCTCTATGAATTATGTGCTTCATAAGCTTTGGAAACAATCTTTCAAATAAGTGTTTACTCCCTGGTACTCTTATGCACATAACTTGGGTAATGTGAATAGACTCACAGGACTTAAAAGGAATATTCATGTAGGTAAAATTACCCCAAAATGTAAGTGTTTAGAGGTTAAGGAACTTCTGCTAGTAGGGCTCTTTTTAATAAATAAACCAAATGCATCCAGTTTTCATAAAGACAGGCAGACATATTTTTGCTTTCTTCTGTGGGCTGGAAATTGCAATCTTTTTCTAATATAACCATCAAAAAGAAATAAATGCAGACATCATCTTCAAAAAATCAGGCCTCTTTGACTAAGTTAGGGAGTCAAGGCCTTCTGTGTTATGTATTGCAAATAACTCACTTGCAATCAAGACTTACTCTGGATTTTCATCAAGACTGAAATTTAATCCAGTATAAAACAGTAGAAGAAAGACAATTGAAGACTAATTTTTGTAACATTCTGTGTCATCCCACTATGACTAAGCTCATTTATAAATACCTTGCTCCTGCCATTGACCCTGCAGTCTTGGCAGCAAGAATGCATGTGGTTTATGCTGGAAGCTGCAGCCCCAAAGCCTGTTTGCTCCCCTCAGCTGTGTGAATATCAAAGAGGAGAAGATGCTGAAGGCAGAGGCTCCAATACGATGTGTTCCCACATGCCCATTGCATAATCATCCCACACTGCTCCACACACCCCATGCCAGAGAGCAGCCAGAGAGCCTAGGCTTTTCATGGTGCCAGCAAGCTTGTTTTGCCTTGAGCTCCTGCCTCAGTGAACAAGACTTAAGAAAGTCACATATATTTGGAGAATGCCAAATGTGGGCATGTGTCATTATGAATTGCCACCAGTTATGTGACATGGGGTGTATAAACCCAAATAGATCCTTCATAGTAGATTTCCATTGCACATATATGTATGAAGTAGGGACCAGAGCAAGCGTGAAATGTCTCTCTTCAGCTCTGCATGGATGATCAAGGCTCAAAGAACCCCAGTTCTTGGTTTGTGTGCTTCTGGCATTACCATGCTGTACAATGAGTTCAAGTCTCCCTTTCTTTCTACAGAGTCCTTTTTGAGAGGGGAGAATGAAAATTTAACCCTCCTGATGTAATAGAAGAGTTGCTCAGGCTAAGATTACAGTGAAAAGTATTGGAGCGTATCCATTGCAGATCTTTTTAATTGCTATGCATGAGAATACACATTCTTTGTTGTGCAGCTTGTTTTTATGGTAGAGCTGCTTTGAAGAAATACAGATGTAGAAAAGCCAGCTACTGAGATGCAGTTCCTGAGGGCCTGAAGTGCTACAGAATGCTGACTAGGGATAAAATCCAACTGTAGTTGTGTTGTTTTGGTTTTTTAAGCTATATATGGATCATCATAGAAGTGTTCATTATGGAATGCTGGAAAACAAGTACCTGATTCTCTGCATTTGTGGGAGAAAATTGCAAAGATAACAAGATTCTTGTGAAATAGTGTTCTAGTGTTTGGATGCAAGCCTTTCTCTCCATGTCACACCAAAAGGATCAAGACAGAATAGAGTAGGTAGTTTATGTAAATAAACACAGGTAAACTTGGTAGAAAAAGATGAATGCAAGTGCCAGCCATGTAGACTTTTAACTTTGCTCACTTAATTCTTTTGCATCAACAAAAGGGAGGCTTACAAATAAAATTCTGTGTAATGATGAAAACTGTACTAATGTTACAACTGTATTATTACTAACAAAGGTACTGATTAGATGCTGTGTGTTTCCCTCTGGCTCATTTCTGAACTCATTTATGTCTTTCCATTATTGTGTGTCTGTTTAGTAAAGTATGGCTACACATTGATTATTATTACTATTACTATTATTAGTATTACTATTATTACTTGAATAGATTTCACTAGCTTTGGGTAAGGTACCTCTCAGCAGGCTGTTGTATAATTTGTTCCAGAGTAGTGTTTTCCTTTCTAGACAGATACAGCAAACTAGAAAATGGTGCTAATGAAAGAGTCAGAATTTGCTCCTTTTGATGGCATGGGCATGGCAGAAAATGCATTGTCAACTGTCCTTCTCTTGTGTGTTACAGATCTGAACACATCACAGACCCAGGGTCCCCAGACAAGTGTTCCAAACCAGGGATCCATCCAGTCACCACAGGGTGACGAACTGCTGCTGAACCACCAGTCTGAGAGCCTGCAGGATGCAGAAAGTAGAGCCAGAGCAGAGGAAAAAATTGTTTACCTCTGATAAGTTGTTTTCTAATCTCAGTAGCACTTTGGAAAGATAACTGTGTTTGCTTTTCTAAATTTCTGTAGTCATTCTCTGTATGACCATCTGGCGTTAAGGGTAGTATTTAATAGTAAATACAAAACTTTCCCCATGATAAATATAGCAAGTAAGTTATTTTGAAGCCTTTGTTGTATAATCTTTAATTTATGACTTGATTTCAAATGCTTTGCAAGAAGCAATGAGCAGCAGGGGAGACATAACATTTTGAAACTGTAAAGATGCCACCAAGGACTGTGAAAGCTGGTGTTGTTTTTCTAAAGTCCTCTTTTTACGAAGATGATCTTTGTAAACCCTTTGTAGACCCACCAAAGAGAGGTGGGTCTGCTACTTGAGATTTCAGAGTGTGTATCAGTAACAGTTGTTACTGATACAACACTATTGATATGTTATTGATATAACATCAGAAGACAGCAGTGTAACAATGATGGCTATAGTCTTTGCTGAAATGTGCTATATACCCTTATCTGTTGGGTCATTTTCCTTATCTTCTAGCTCAGGAACTGCTCAGAAGGGGATGTTTTTTATAGTCTGAGCAAAGTTGCATAATTGTGTTTTTTCATGTCCAAAAGCCCATTATAATTATAAAACTCCACTGCTTTCCTGTGTAGAAGTCAGATAGCTTTCTGCTTTCAGATTCATGAGATTCTCTGTGTCTTAGACAGTAAAAAACCTGTTTGGTGCCTTTTTCTGAAAAATTTGTATGCTTCTGTCAAACTGAATAAATGTTCTGTGCACTTCTACAAAACTGTAACTTTGATTCATTGTGAGATCCTCCAAAGAAATGAGAAAACAGGAGGGAAAAAAACCTGTCCTTGTTTGCACTGAGGTCTGCTGCAGATGTGTGTTGCTAGTCCAGCATAGCCAAAGCTGTTTTTCAGCTGGGAAAACCAAGGATGTGCCTATCGCTGCTTAGCATAGCCGATGGCATCGGCAGAGGTGCAGCAGAAATGCAGCTGCACAGCTCCTGAATCAGGGGTGCCTCACACCTGCCCAGCTCAAGGAGCAGAGGAGCACGGGATTGCTCCCACTCATTTGTCTGGGTAAGCCCCAGGTTCCTGTGGTTTCCATTTTACCCTAAGCCTTGTGTTGTGCAACATCTTTTGCAGGGCACAGCGTTTTAGATGTGTGCATTTGTAGACTAGGGTTTCCTGACTGAGAAGGATTCTCTTCCAGGGACTTGCGTGCTACAGGGAATACCCTAAAGCAGAGCTTTCTGAGCTGCATCTTAGTGGACTCCAGAGTAGTTGTTCAGTTGGTATCTTGGGCAAACAACTGAGCACCTGGCGTGATGAGCAGAATGTGACTCTGAGCTGTATTAACTGATGTACAAATGCCATCAGGGAAAGACTGGGCCTGCAGATGTGGTTTCCAGTGTCTGTGTTCAACTTTCAAGACTCCTGCTAAACTGACAGCACTTTAAAAATATGTCTCCTTATAAGAGAAAAAAAAAACTCTTTTAGAATTTTTAGAATTGTTTTATCTTCTTTACATTTCACAGTTAGACTAAAATTAAAACGTGGATCCAACTTCTCTTAAGGGCCCTGCAGTAAGGACAGAGATTCAGCAATGAACTCAGGGTTGCCACTTGAACAGCTTTTTGGCAAATTTCTGAGTAGCCAGACTAATTTTTTGGGATGCTGTATGTCCCAGGATATGTGCCTTGCCCGGAGACCCACAGGAAATGGGAAAAAATGAGCAATTTTCTCCACAGTTACTCTCTCTGCATTTTATTATGCCTTGGCTGAAACATCTGGTATTGGTTACTGTCAAATCCAGGCTGCTGGATGGATAGCTGCTGTCCCAGTTTGGTGTGGGAATTCCCATGTAAACGTCTTGCCACCGGGAGAGGAAGAGATGTTGCTGCTTCTCTCATCAGTTTTAATTGAGGCACTGGGAGCTGAAAAACGGCTGGCCCAGACTTCAGCTGTTGTGCAAATTCTTTAAGTCCCTTAAAATCAGGCAGAATCTTATTTTGCTCACCTGTGTTTACAGTAAAACTTCTGGCATTTCAGAAAGGCAAAGGCAGGAAACAGGTGGCTTCTAGATTTAGGTATTTTAATTGTAGAAAATGTTTAAAGTATAGGCCAGTATGGTCTTGGCAGGTGCTCTTTATAACAAGATGTATTATGCACCCCTGAACTCTGTCCATTATTTAGGCATTTCTTAATACTTAGAATTTAAACACAGCCCCAGTGAGACTCAGCTATTTCAGCAGTGTGTGTTTTCAGTTATTGTTGGGCATATATTAATGTTGGGTTGTCTTTTTTAATTAGAAAAATATATTCAGAAATTCTCTTCACCTTTTTTATATTATTTTGAAACCAGCTTATTTGCAAAACCTGTTGTTTTTCACTCATCCTGTACATTGTGTTTTCTTTTTGCTATGCTTCTCAAAGCATCTTGCCTCTGAAAGCTCAAAATCTAATTTAGTCATTAATTTCAGTGTTTAAATGAAAGGAACAGTTGCTGCACTACAAATATCTATGGCACCAGGATGAGGTTTTTGTTTGTTTTTTCTTCTTTTAAATGTTTTTGTCCATCTTTTAACAAAGAAGGGATTTCTTTGCTGCAACGCCTTGACTTTTCCAGCATTTTCTCCTTAATGTTGTATGCTAGTAAAGTTGTCATATCAGCAACTTTTTTAAAAAGACTTTTAAGAGAAACCTGCAACACATCTTTTCTTCAGCAGGTCTATAGTAACGGTAGAAAAGAAATTAATGAAGAGCTTGAGCTTACAGTGTGCTGGGTCCAGACCCTTGGATTTGTGCATCCAGTGATTTGTAGAATGAGGCCAGAAGGGAGTGAATTCTTCACTTGGGTTCTGTTTGAGCATGAAGGTAAACAGCACACTTAGCTGCATTTCTAAAAAATTTTTCACAAAGGTCATACATGTTATTTTCAAATTACTAAATTAAATACAGATTAAGCTATCAGCAAAACTTCCCAAAGTTTGTTTACTGAAATTATTGGAAAAAACATATGTTAATGTTCTGTGTAAGTAACACAAATCATGTTACTTAGAGAACCCTGTTAGCTGCATTAATTTATATGCCACCCACTTAGTTCAAAAAAGTCAGTAAGATTTTTTGCTGCATCTTAATCAAGTAGGTGCCAATTTTGTAGTGTGCCATATTGCTGCTAAAAACATTTTTGCAGTGTGATGGTGTATTCAAAGAAAAAGGCATTTTGCTTTGGTAAGTAACGTGCAACTTGCTCAGGCTAAATTTTGAAAGCAGTGGAGAGTTGCAGATAAAGCAGTTTTCCTTGTCCATTTGATGACAAAATGGGGAAATAGTGTGACTGTTTGGATACCTTCTAATGAATATTCTGTTTTACAGGAATTCCAGCCCCAAATCCTCCCTATCCAAAGCCTTCACTGTGCCCAGTTAAATTACAGAAGTAGAAACAGCATAGGTTGTGGCGCATTAGCATACTGAAACAGGTTGGATGTCTCTTTTACAGAATTGTGGAACTGCAGTTGATTTCTGCCATTTTTCCAAGGCAAATGGATACATTTGTTGTTTTCTCATCCCTAGTAAAGATTTGTATGTAGAAGCACAGCAGAATATTGAGTATGCTTGATAATCTTAGTCATTAGGACAGCTACATGTTAACCTCCAAAAATATTTTTCTGAATTGCTGCAAAATAGTGAGATAAGTCTGTGAGGATGGCCTGAATTCAATGGTTTGAATTTTGCATAATGGCTCCCTTTTACAGGCTGAGGTCAAAAAGTGTTTTATTTTCAATAAAAAGGAAAACCCTCAAAGGATAACCTTTGAGGCATTATTCTAAAGAGAGGCTGGCATTATTCTAAAGTGTTGTCATCAATCCAGCCCTTTGCTCTGAAAAAGTACATTAGACAATAATCAACTGGACTTCGGTGAGGAGCTCATCAAAGGCTACACAGATTGTGGAAGAACTTGCAAGGGTGTGAAATGATCCAGGTATCTCACCTGGAAATGTCAGTGTTTTTCCCTGACATGCAGAGCAATCTTGGAAGCGCCTCTATTCAGGTCGGTAGTTGGCTCACAAATTCCCAGAGAGCTATGTTTCTTATTCCATGGATCATCTGTGCTGAAGTTTCTTCCTCTTCTCCTCACTCCATCTCAGGCCAGATCAGATGTTGCTGCTTCTTACATGGAAAGGTTCTGCCGCAGGGAGGTCTGCAGCACCCACCAAATTCTGAGTTTGAGTCTTGAAATATCCTGGGTGGAGACCAGGAGAAGAGAAAAGAAACTTGAAAAAGTTGCTCTTGGTGTAGAAAAGGCAGAAGAGTGTCCACTCTAATTAGATGTTTCTAAGCTCCTTCGTGGAACAAGCTTTTTTAGTCAGAGAAAAAAGTCTGTTTATCACACTACTATTGATTGGCTGATACTTTGAGAACAGTGAGGTGCCACATATTTTGATTCCAGTGCCAGAGAGAGCAAGTACTCTATAGGTACAAAAGGGACAGTGAAGCATGTAAGTTCAAATAAATAATTTCTCCTGTGCAGGCTTAACAGACCCAAGGGAAATTTCTTATCACATTTCTGTAAAACTGCCAAGCCATACCAGAAGAGCTGTGCAGAGGCATGAACCTTCCACTCAGCCCGGTTACCACTGATAATAACAAAGACTGACATGGATAAGCAATTGCATGAACTGAAGACAGCTTGTGAAGATCAATGTGAGGGCCTGGCCTTCCCATGCAAGTGAAGAAACAGGATGTCTGCATTCCCTGTGTTTAGCTCATTGTAGATGCTCAGGCCAAGCTGTGAACCCACTCGTGCTCCTTTTGAATAGTACAAGTAACGTGAGAAATTGGTGTTGCTCCTGGTTAAAGTAAGTAATTTCTCATCTGAAATGAAAACTGTCCCCATTTTATACGTGTACACAGCTGTCCTAGCATTGCTGAATGAATGCTGAAACAAGCCATTATAGATCAATCCCAGATACAAAGCAGCCAACTGGACAAAAATAACTTTAATAGCATTGACTGAGCATCTCCTGCTTTCAGACAGTGGAGGGTAACTATCCTTATCCTCTTATCCTTATCCTGGGGTTTCTTTCCAACTTTTAATTAAGGAGCAAGTTTTCACAGTAACAAACTCAAATTGTCAGTGAAAAGAAAAACATTAAGAGTGAAATTGCCTCTCTACTGTTGCCTTCCTTCACAAAATCCCACATGACCAGATTTGGTCTGATTTTAAACCCATGTCCAGACACCAAGTAAACCGACAAGGTGGCACAGACTTAATAAAATTTTCTCCAAGTGCCTGATACTTGTGTAGTATCAAAAGAAGCTTGTATCTTAGTCCAGGCTGGACAGTGACAATGCTGCAGGTAAAGGAAGGACTTGGAGGATACAAAGCTAAGGTGTGACCTCCTTTGAAGTATACATCAAATTAATTATTTACTCTGAGATCTGGTAGTGCTATGTAGATGTCCTATGAACAGAAGAAGCTGGCACGGAGCTGTACCTGTGAGTAAGATTCTCTTTCTTCTTCCAGATGGCTTGAAAATGCTATCTTACCATGGAAATGATGTCCTTGTCTCAACTGACCTTCATTTGATATTTAGAGTACAGCTGTGCAAAATGTCTGGGCTGTAAGTCATGAGCTTGTAGGAAATCCTATTGCTGTGAAAGATGTCTTAAATAGATCAGACTACCTTCCCGTTGATGCCAAGGCTTTCTGCAGGAAGACTTACCATGATAATTTTCCTTAGAGTTCTCAGTAAACATCTCCAGCTCCAGACTAGAGGACATGGTTGGTATTTTTCTGTCTGGCAGTGACGCACTTGTTACCATGAAGCAAAACTGAAGGGTATAGGAGGCAAAGTGTGCTTGTGGCTGACCTATGGATGGTGAGTGGATGATACCCTCAGAAACTACAGGTGCCTGTTAATGGCAAGCTACAAGGATATTCCTCTGGATGCCCCCTAACAGGAATGCTGGGTGCTGAGGGAAGGGTTCCAGCTCCAGGGTTTGTATGTGAATATCATCAGTTCAATGGTGCTGGCAGCTTGGCAATCCAGAAAACCAAACCTGGCTGTGGGACCAAGCCATTTGGTGTCACTGAAGCTGATGCCTGGGAGCATGGCTGCATGTTCAGTCCTGCTTTGCCACACAGCAGGGTGCTGGGGCCCTGGGGTAACCTGTGCATTGCTCAGGTCACCCCCCTGCCTGGCTCCTATCCCTTCAGTGCCTGTCTTGAAGCTGGATGGCTGTGTGCAGGCTGTGAGAGATGGCTTGCAGCCTTGGGAAACCTCTCTTGGCATATAAAATAAATACTGAGCACTGAAGGATACTTTATACAGAGTAATTATTGACAGAAGGTAGGGTGCATCAGCTGTTTTATTGGAAGTCACCATTTGCACAACAGAAGTGGAATTTCTAATCCTGACTCCAGCTGTTCTCATTTAATTTACAGCGTAATTCTTCAAAGGGATCAGGGTAACAACTTTCAAGGACAAGATATGGACCCACTAAAAGGTGAAGAAGTTTAGTTTATTGGTAAATGGTTGGTTACTTCTGCTTGTTCTACAAGCAGGACTGTGTTGGAGTGTCATGAACTAAAAACCCCATGAAATGGCATAATTCCAACATACTTCTCAAGGACATTGATCATGTGTAGCAGCATGGTTTGCAGACACTAAACTCAAAATACCCCTATTTCCTGGAGATTTGAAGTTCAGAACACCTGGACCAGAATTCACCAGAATGCAGTCCTCCCATCTATAATTTCAATTAAATGGAAGTCAACAATGCTCACCACTTAATTTCACAATTTCCTTCTGATAAGCAGAAACATTTCCTTAAACATCGGTCAGATGTTTCCAACCTATTATTTCTGCCACTACCATCAGCAGTTCTGGGGTAACTATAGAGATGGGCCTGAACATAAAAGAGATGTCAGATATTTGGAACATGCAAACCTGTATCCAAGCTTGAGAGACTCAGACAAAATGCTTCATTTCCACACAAAGATTATGAACTGTCAGACAAAGTGTTAGGGACTCAAAAATAAGTGACTGTAGAAATAATATTGCACAAGCAATAGTGGAAGCTGCTTCTTTTGTACAGGGTTCAGGAAGTCACTGACAAAAATACCTGTATAGGTATTCTGTGAAATTACATTATTATAACAATAATGTCTTACAATTTGATTAGGGATTTTGTTAATGTGTATTTAGTGTATAATTAAACTACAGGGTAGTTCTAGTGATGAAAGGAAAGCTGAATAAGATGGACTGGGGTATAAAATTTTATGTCCACGTAGCAGGAAGTGTTTTCATGGATTGAAAACCCACAGAGAAGGTGGGCAGAGAAGGAGAATGAGATTACATTATCTAATCTCCAGGAGATAGTCTTGCCTTTCTCTGTCTCATGCTGTGTCACATTGCCTCCCCAGCACAAAATCAGGATGCTCTGGGCACGTTGCAGCAGGCATCTGGCCTGGGTTCGTCTCCCCAGGGCCAGAGATATTAGGGTGTGGGGAGCCCACAGATGTGCCCCATTCTGGTGAGGATGGCTTCCTCACACTGCCAGCAGCCCCTCTATGCTAAATGGCAGACTTTACTCTGTATTGCAGAGAAACTATGCGCTACACATATCACACACTCAGCCTCTCATATATTTGGTGCTCTCTTTCATGTTGCCATGTAATAAAAGGCAATTGACAAGGAGATGAAGTACTGCCTTCTAAAACACATCATCTCTGTGAAAATTCAAAATGCGTTCAAATTTTTGCAAAGTAACAAGGGTCAACTATGGTTATAATAATTAACAACATGTGTGTTGTTTAATCTTCAAAGCAAGCTTTACCTTTAGATGTCCATAATTTACTCCGTAAATATTGTTCCTCTTACTTCAAAAGGAAGCAATAATTAGATTATGCCTGGACTCAGATTAACATTTAATTTGTGCATAGTTTCAGACCAACATAGCTGTCTGCATACAATAGCAAAATAATTCTTTTTAACTCTGTATGCTGCCAGTGTTTAAAGTTGTGATTTAATATCCAGAGGAAAGATATGCCAGTGTAAGAGATGCACACGCTCAGAGGTTTTCCAAGCCAGCATTCCCTCCATCCACTTGTCACTCGTGCACAGTCACAGACTAAAGTTGTGTGCTCCTGCCTCCTTCCCATCCACTGTTTTATCAAAATCCCTACTTGAGTTTTGGAGGTTTTTGCTGTTTGTTTGTTGTTTTTGGTTTTGGCTGGGCTTTTTTTGTGAGTTTTTTGGGGCTTTTATTTTTAATGTCCTGCTCTAGCCCCACCAAGGGAGCCTGGCCTACAGGCACAGGGGTCCTGTGCTGGCCCCTTCCCACAGCTGTCCCTGAGGAACAGGCTAGCTGGGCATGTGTGAAGTGGAAAACAGCTGAGATAGCAGTGCTTCCTTTTTTGATGCTGGCCTAAGAGGATTTATCTAAACAGCCTCCCAGTGCTGTGCTGGCTATGGGAAAAGATGGCTTGTGGGCAATGGTCTGCAACTGACCTTTGGCCATCAGAACTACCTTCCCTAGGCGAGGCTGCGACAAGATTTTAATTCCTGGCAGGGTGTCCTGGCACTGTCATGGTGGAGAAATCCAATCCAGTGCCTCCTTTAGTGCAGCTAGGTGCAAAAGAAAACCGAGAATGGGTGCCTGTTGCCCACAGAATAACTGAAATAAGCAGCTTTTCCATTAGCTGAATCTCTTACTCCAGTCTCTATTAATATCTAAATGGTGGGGATCACACCTTGCCAAAACATGTATCTGGAGCCCAAGATGACAAGATAAGAGGACTAGTGGGATAAGAAATACACCAAAGGAATTCATAATTTAATAAATAATTCTTATTTGCTACTAATATTTTCATAATCACCTTTATGATATGAATTGCAGATGCAGCACTGCAAAATATTCCTATTTATTTTATGAAGCCTGAAATTTTTTTATATCTATAAAAAAGTGGTAATGGACTTCTTCCTAGGCTTTGAAAAAGAGCGTGTCTGCTTTAATGTGACTTAGCTCGAATGCTATTATACATTTTAAGGAGGTAATGTATGAGGAGGGGTCAAGTAGAGCAAGGACTCATTCTCTTCACATCAGCACTGACACTACTTTTCTGGCACAAGAGTAGCTCTACAGCCACAATTTGAATAAAATATGGAATGTAAAATGCTGTATTGAATATTCCAAATCAGGATAGTCTGTTGAGCATTGTTGCCATGGGGACTGCGTGAAGGTTGGATTAATTAAGGCCTGAGCAGATGCTCTGGAGTATGTGGTGTCATTTGTGATTTCTGCTTGTAATTAGCATGCATGTGTGCAGGGTGAGAAACAAGCGAAGCGAGAGATACCCACCTTAATTTGTGTGTGACAGCTTTTCAGGTAAAATGAATTATTGGTATATGAAAAGCAATTCCTCTACACATACTAAAAATGCAGATTAAAAAAGAAAGGAAAAAACGGATAACCAAAATCAGCATCTAGCTGAGTCATTATGTATGAGAATGCCAGAATCAATGATACAAACTTTCCTCCTTGTTACTGCAATATTTAGGAATTCAAAAGAGCCACTTCATCTCTGAAATAGATTAGGATTGAAGAGTATCTTTTAATGTTATCCTATAAAGTTAAAACATATCGTAGCTTTGAGGGATATTTTTATGCATACACAATTTTATGCATGCAAAAAGAGAGGAGATAGTTTATTCTAGGAGTGTGTATGTAAAGTTAGGCCTCCTTTCTGGTTTTCAGAAGTCTGTTTGAACTGCTGAGCTCAAAGGAAGCAGTGAAATAAATTTCAAATCACTTTTCCTATGCTCAGTTTGCTGTTGTTGTAGCAGGGCTCGAAACCTTTAAGACAATGTTAAATCTTTTCTGCTTTGCCTGATGATGAGACAGTAATGCCCAGTTCTTTATGAGTACTTCAGCACATGCCCTGAGCTTCACAGGGAATATTTTTGGGGTATAAGGGATCATACATAGGAGCAACACCTTCCAAAGAGGGTGGTGAATATGGTGGTGGGCACCTACTCTTCCACGGCCACTCCTCTCTACCTTTGCACAAGGATGCGGAGATTCCCAATTTTTCAAAGCCTCATTCAAAAGCAAGAGAGAGGAAAAAAAATCATAACTTATCCCATGAAAAAATATTATATTAACTTTTTCTTTTGAGCTTTAAGAAGTGGGAATACATCACCTCAGAGGAGCCACAGTTGTTGTGTGACTACCTGGTGGCACTGGAATCACAGCTGCTGGAAAAAGAAATGCAAAAAAGTTCTCACAATGTTTTCTATAAGTACTCAATTGAAAAGAAATCAACCTCTCAAAACTGTACCCATTTTATACAGTGGAAGAAAAGTCATCACAGTGCTTTCTAGTGAAATTTTGCAGAAGCCTAACAGCTCCCTATTTGAGGAGGACAAGTTTCCAGCCTTTCATGATTAGAAGATGGGTTCCTACCATTCCTAGTAGTAAGATAAAATTAGGCAGTTTCACATAAATATGTAGAGGGCAAAAGCAAGGATATTAACTTGCTCAGTGCTATTAAATGAAATATTTCTGTAGGACAGTTATCATCCTGGCTGCTATTTTAAAAAATAATTTTCTAGGCACTCTTGGCAAACTTTTGTACCTGAGCCTGCTGCTTATGTAGCAATCAGGGTCTCAAAAGATTTTTTTTAAAATAAAATTGTTGTAGTGTAAAACTCTCTGAATTGCCTGTGTGACTGTGGAATGAAAAGTGATGGATGTTTTTCTCCAGATTGTGAGAAAGAATAGTTGGGCTAATGAATGCTGAAGCATGTTTCTTGCCCAGGTGCTCAATCCTCTCTCTCTCTCTCTAATTTGCCTGCTAAATCTGCTGCATTTTCCTCTCATTTCTTAATGTTTAAGGATTATCTCATATGCTCTCTTGGGAAATGTGGCTTGCTTAGGGTTATGGAAGTAATTAGAAAAGATTGCAGCCTGCTTTTTGAATGAGTCTGGATTTATTTCTGTTTTTCCTTTTGCTAATGAGAAGCTTGCTTGTTCTTGCTTTGATTTAGAAAACCTTTTTTTTTCTTCCAGAAAGAAAAATATAGTCTAATTCACAACGCGCAAAAATAAATGTTTGAGTGAAAGGTGCAAAATCAACAGAAATGGCTGGATACTTTTGATCAAATGAACATGCTTAAATTAAACATAGACATCCCTTTAAATAGAAAGGACTGGAATAGACTGGAGGTATTGATTCAGTTACTGTGTCACTAGGAAAGTGAGAAGATAAATGAATCATCTAAGGAGAATATCCCCAGATTTGTGAGGAAATACAAGTAAATTTATACTTTTCTCTGCTCCAGTTCTGAACCTTGAAGCAAATGAAATCCATACCCTCTCTATAAGTACACGTAGACTTGTCTCTTTAGACACATAGGACAGTTTCATCAAGAGTATACTTTCTTACTCCAGGCTTTCTTTATGTGAATAGTTTCTGAACACATGTATTTAGTTACCACCTGCTTGATTTCAATGACAATTCAGATGTTTTCTCACTGTTAGGTAAATGTCCAAATAAAATTTTGCCCTTGTCCCTGCTCCTTGACTCTGGGGTTTTGTATGTTGTTGGCTGATCTTACAGATACTTGCCATCTTTTCTGTAAAGAATTATTTTTCCTTTCCATTAGTAATACACAGTGGGATGCTGTTATATTTTTATAATATTTTCAGGAAAGCTTTCCTACAGTTCATTATTAGATCACCCTCACATACTATTCTTCCTTCCTGGCCTTCAGATTAGTCTGTGTTTTCCCTGAGGTCCTTATTTGTCTGTCTCCCTTAATGAAACAATAACTGAATGATAGGTCTTGAAATTGTCTGTGTCTGAGGGTCTTTGGAATATACCTACACCAACCAATACCTTTAAAAGGAATAGAAGCCTTCAGCTAGATATAACTCAGATAGCTGGGAAGCCAGACAAATTGTAGCTGTGACAACCTCAAGAGGCCTATGTGCCTTGGCAGGGAGAATGAGCTGTAGTGAGTGCCATACAGCTCTGTCTGCAGTGTTTGTGGTATCCAAACTAACTGGCTAAAATAGAGCTTGAATATTGGCAAGGCATTTTGCATCTTACATGTAAAAAAAGCCCAGGGATGTCTCAGGAATCTTGTTTGATTCTAAAACTGTTAAATAGGGCAGGGCTAGGCATTCATGTTATGTATTTATGCTTTAATTTCTTTCCCTGGCAGTTATTACTAAATTTATGACTGAACTTATTTATCAAGACTTTTGACATGACTTCTCATGCTAGTCCTAAAATCAAAATGGATGGAGTATTTGTCAATAAAGAAAAATTCAAAGCTTTGCATCTGTGCTGGAATAATGCTGAACAGCAGCAGAACTCTGAGAGAGGGATCAAGGGACCTGGAGACCCAGAAAAGGAGTGGTGAGCCCCAGTAGAGCAGCCAGTAGGTCGAACAAAGCAATTATTTTGCTCCATTTGATACTTGTGAGGCTATCTTAAAATACTATGTCCAGCTAGGGGACCCAGCACAAGATAGTTACTGGAAACTGGACCTCAGGAGTCTAGAAAAGGATGCAGTGGGTGCCATACAGGAAAAGTCTAAGGTAACCCAAATAGCTTGGTCCATGGACGACAGACCTGGGCTGGGAGCTTACTGCTGTCTTCACCTGCCTGATGGGGAATAGAGAGGAGGGGGAGCTAGATTTCTCTCAGAGTTGCCCAGTGGAAGGACAGGAGGCAGCAGATGGGAACAGCAGCAAGGGGAATTCCTACTGCATTTAAAAGAAAAACTTCACCAAGGTGGAGAACACATGCTGAAACAGCTTGTACAGAGAGGCAGTGCCATCTCTATCCCTAGTTATTTTCAAAATGTCTGAGCCAAGATCCTGGGTAGCAGGATTTAACCTGGAATTAGCCATTCTTTGAGAAGGAGATTGGATCAACTGCTTCTAGAGAACTCCTTCCACTAAGATTACTCTCTGATTTTGTGGGAATTGCTATTAAATTTAATCTGCCCCATCCCATGTACGATTATATCAAAGCTTTATTGTCTGTATTGCTCCATTACAGCCGTAAGGTTCCATTTTGGGGTTTTACCACCTCCCTACCTCTGATTCTGATTTAGAAGCCATTTAACATACATTCACTACTGTGAACAGATAAGCCTTTACTCTCATTTCAAATTACATCCTCTGCAATTACAGAGAATTATATTTTTATCAGTACAATTCTAGTGGTCACCATTCTTCACCCTGGACTTTATTATGCACTCATCGGTCTCTGAACAGGACAATATGTGACTGTGTTACCTTACATATAATGCCAAAATGGAGATTTGCTTCTCTGGATTATTTGTTTTGTTTCACCTTCAATTTTGCTAATCTTCTGAGGGCAGTAGATTCAGGAGGATATCTTAAGATATCCTTTTTGGACTCAAGAGCGCATGTCTTGGCTTCTTATGTTATGTAGAAATAATACCTAAGGCAACAAAGGATCTGTAACATGATAAACATCAGTCTAGATTGTTTCACAGAATAAAATCTAAGCTAACATAGACTTTGTTGCTGAAAACCTGTGATCTTAATAGGCATTTTTGCATACCAGCTATGGTATGTACTCAAAGCAATTTGTGTCTCTTTTTTATCATTTAAATCCTACTAATTATTTTCAAAACAGAGTGTTGAATTTCAAGTTCTTTCACTTGCAGCAACATGTAGTTTGAGGTTATGTAGGGTTTTCTTTAAGCTTTTAAAGAAATCTAATGAAACAAAGGGGAAGAGTCACACTGGCTTTAATGAGCCTAGTACAAATACCTTTGTGAGCTTTTGGGAAAGTGCCAGCCAGATACTCAGTTGTGCCCTTATTTACCAGGGACGGAAGCACTAGAGGTGCAAAAGCCATTGCCAGACCACACATGTCACACACAGGGGTGACAAAGACAGTAGGGGCATTTGGTCCTTCTTCCATTGACCTTGATGGGGCTGCCTGGGACTGCTGGCTGCAGTCACAGCTCGGGGGTGAGTTTCTGCCTCCCAGGAGCAGCACAGAGATCCCTAGCTCCCATATGGAGCTGCCAGAAGGAGATGAAGTAATGTATTTAATGGCCAGCTGGCCAGTGTGTGAAGAATTAGTTTTTCAAGGAGGTTAAAGAATTTGGCCACTTCTGCTGGGGCCAGTTGAGAAAGACAGATCTTGACAGCTGGACCTATCACCAGCAAAAGGAATGTCTGATCCTGTACACTGAGCATGGGGAGAAAGTTTTCAGACTCCTCCTGCCACAGTGTGCACCTTTTACACTGGGGTTTAGCACGTAGCATTAGAAGATGGTGCTGAGGCTCAGGGCATGCGAGCAAAGGCTCCAGCATTTGGGTACTGCACTGTTCTTAGCTGTTAGCTTAAGGATAGGCTTTAGGAATGGATGCAACAGATTAGCAAATCATAGCAAAGAGGAGATGATGAGCTGTTTGACAGACAGTGAGCAATTAGTAACAGTTTTTTGAAAATCAAATCACCTCTACTGTTATTTGGTATGAAGAGTTGGATGTCAGGGCTGCACTGACCTGAGATCATGTATTATTTGGCATTTTCAATATGTTTTTTCTCATTAATCATGAAAGCTGGGTTTTATCCAACCTTACTAAAGGAAGGAGCAAAGGCTAGTGGGGGTACGTCTGGCATCTACCACATCTGAGGATGATGTACCCATTTGTTCAGTTTCTTAAATATTACCACTTCTTTTATATTCTAGTATCAATATCTGGATGACTTTCCCCTTTGACAGCCAGGAAAAATTATTTGGAAAACAAAAGCAATTACAAACTCCAAAGATTCTTGGGAGTCTGGCCAACATAACTGCATGCCTCTCCCCTTGAAGCCCAAGTGGGCTAAGATGTGAGAAAGATACAGTGGTAACAGGTTTAGTGGTGGTGTACCATTCAGCTGTCCAAGTGCTAGAGGGGAATATGGGACATCATGCTTCCTGTCTTTCTGTGGTTGTAGAGACCGAGGAAGGGTGGGGTTTGCCTCATTCCTGACTCATCCTGGCCATTCATTGTGTGACCCTTCTCTCACCAGTTCTAGCTGTCTGTGGGAAATAGAGTGTATGATTAATCCTCCCTTAGGTTGCAGGTTGCAGACCTGGGTGTCTTGCTGCAAAAACAAACTGCATGTAACTGCAGGAGCAAGGGAAGCTAATTTTCACTTTATGCTTGAGAGTTGAAGAAGAACTGATTTACTAAAGCAAATAGTGACACGGTTTGCAGCACTGATCTCAAAGATCTGGTCCTATTCATCACAGAGCAATACAGCCAACACTTCCTAGCACAGAGCCACTGGGTGGCCATGAATGCTGTAAAAGAAAGGGCCTGGGGAAGCTTTAATGAAGTTCTTGAGACCATCAAACGGCTAACAGGAAGACAGGAAATCTTCTACATGGATTTCCCAAGACTCTCCTATCTGCCTGATCACAGCCTAGCTCTTTAGCATGCCAGACTAGCAATTTTTTGGGAAGCACAGAGATAAGGTACATTCTGGGAAACAATTAATTCAAAGTCCTGCAGCTGTGTCCTTTCCCACTAACAGGTACATTTTACTAATAGAGAGGGAATACATATAAACAAACAGACAAAAAAAAAAATCAGAAAAAACTGCAGCCAACAGTAAACCTCCTGTACTTCCACTAGCTGCAGAAGTTTTAAGCTGTTATTTGCATAAGAAAACTGATACTTCTACCTATAAGTGTTCTCCCTTCTGGTGATTCAGATCAGCATTGTACTGGTCAGCTGGACCTGCTGACAGAGGAGATATGAAAATTCAGGTGTATTGCTTTCTCTCTCTCACTCTCTCCCCGGCTCTCTCTGCTCCCCTCTCTTTCCCTCTCCACCTCTGTGTTTGCTTGTCTGACCATATTTCACTGAGCAGTTATGGGATCAGTCTTGATTTATGCTGGTGTAAACTTGTAACTCTATCTTTGACCTCCATGAGTTCATGCCTGTCTACATCTCTGGAGAGTGACACATTTGTTCCAATAATTTGGCACTTCTCAAGCTACCTCCTGTCACTTCATGTAGGAGACATAAAATAGAAGACTAGTGTCTCTGCTGTAGTCCTTTCCCTCCATAGGGTATTCCTTGGTGAATTTATCTCAGGCTACAGAAAAAAAAAGAAAGAAAAAGATAATTGTTTCTGTTTTAGCAGTTTTTAGTTTTGTTAGCCTTTGAACACTCTCTGGAAACAAATACCTTTCTTCTTTATTTTCCTCTGGAGGCTGTCAGGAGATCTGCTTTCAGGCAGTTTAATGAGAAACAAGCCCCTGTTGACAATGTTTAAGGAATGTGATTAATTGCTTGGTTTGAGAGTTGCAGCATGCCTCCATCTAATACCTAGAAGAGCAGGAGTAAGGAGCAGGAGTGTGCCTTTTCAGCAGTGTACCTGTTCCTTGGTGCAAAATAAGCCCACACATCCCGTCCTACGCATCCCCAGGCTCTAAAACGTGATGCTGTAAACAGGCAATTACTGCCCTGTAAGTAATTGTGCTTACAGGGATAGTAAGAAAAAGATGGGGTCCCAAAAGTAAGTAAGAAGAAGATGGGGTCCCATCCCCACATCTTTTTCTTGCAGATTTGCCACCTGGACATTTCTGTGCCTTTAAGACTCGGAGCTGTGCCTGCATACTGAATTGTCCAGGGGAGTATGTGCCAGGGGTGTTGCAGCAGCCTTGCCACCAGGAAGTGAACAGCAGCTTACAAATCCTGTCTTCATGGAGAATAGATGGGTCCTTGGCTCTCCCAGCTCTACTGAAAAGCAGCAGGGCAGGCTCTAAATCTACAGGGGTTTGAGGATAAACTGAGTAAGGTCATAGTCACCAGGGTGTGAGGCTGCGGTTCTGCTTGGGGATGAGACCACCTGGCTGTGGGATCATTTCAGTTTCCTAAAGCAGAGCCTGGCACACTCCTATAAACAAATGCCATGGAAGGAAAGAAGGCTAGCATGGGCTTGCCCCCATCACCAGGTCTCTTTAGAGACTACAAAATCCTGGAAAATACTAACAGTAATTTGATGACCTTGGGACCTTCAGGGCATCACTTCTGGTACTCTTGCTTTCCTGATACATGATATTGCTGGTACTCCTGAGATGGAGGAGACCCTTAAAAAGGGTCCTTGATATTTCAGAGGCCTGTTTCCTCCAGGAAACGTCCCTCTGTCCATACAAAGATTTTCCACAGAAGCTGAGTCAAAAGTTCTGGGGTGTATTGGCAGGGTTTGAACTTTTTATGACCTGTCTGCTTAGAGCAGGGATGCATGCCCTGCACCTCAGCATTTTCTTTCCACACGTGTGAACACTTTTAAAATTAATTTATCAGTTTTCCCCCTCTTGTGACAGCATGGCAAAATGGCTTAGTGTTTGTATTTGATTGATGGCCTAGAAAATGAAGGGCCAGTTATGATTCTTCTGGCCTAAAACAAACTGTCAGCAGAAACGTTGCCACTCATTTCCATGGGGACCAAGTCTTTGCCATTGCCTGAAAAGAAGCGATCAGGCTTTGAGCTCCTGGTTTTGAGGTCCTGGTTTTGCAAGCTGGTTTCCAGGCCCTCAAACCAGGCTTCAATTTTTTCTGCCTGAGGAAGTGTCCTTCTCTGTGCTACTTTGGAGCAGGGACTGAATCACAGCATTGCTTTCCAAACAAGAACAAAAAAGAACTTGTATAGACTGAGAAAATGGTAATTCCTTCTTNTATATATATATGTATGTATTATTTTTGTATTAATTATATACCCTGTAAATGCAATGGCATGCTTACAAAGCTTTGATTACTCATCCCACTCCAAGCTGAGAAACTGCTGATCCCCACTAAAAAAAAAAAAAGGGAAGACTTTGAAGTCTTCCAACATTGGCTTGTCATGGAGGGAAGGAACTTGAAAGAGAAATGTAAGCCCTTACTTCTGATACAGTAGAGAGCTGGCAAGTTCCTACAGATTTTTACTCCCAGATGACATCACTTACTCTCCAGCAACTTGCAGTTTGTCTAGCACTGCAAAGTAAATACAGCCATGCCACATAGTGCTCATCACCTCAGAAAACGTCTTCATGCCTCCCCATTCCAGGGATGAATCCAGGATATCAACATGCTGCAGAGCAGATGGTGTATGAACCTGCAAGGGCAGATCTACAACCAGTGGGCATTGGCATGTCTCCCATGTAGTGGAGACAGAAGTTATGCTGATTTATACCCTTTGAGATTCTAGCCCAAGCTAATGGCATCTTCATTTCTGACTTCAATAGGAGCAGGCGCTGCTGTTGGGAGTGAGGCTTCCTTCCACTAGAGAAAAACACAGCTGGAACATGAAGTTGAAGGAAGAGTAGCATTAAAAAACTGCCTCAACAGCAGTGGTTAGATTTAAACGCTGTGCACACCTTTAATGTTCCTAAGAGCCAAGTTTCTGATGTGTAAGTGCATTTTTTTGTCCGATGCCAAGAAAACAGATGTGAGAGTTATTTCCTAATAGCCAAAGGCATTGTCACATGACTAATTCAGCATCTTCCAAAACTGGGTGCCTGCCTAGGCATGTGAGGGAAAGATGGGAGGAAATTGCCTGGCTATGTGGATTCCTTGTGGTAAGGCAAATTTAGCTCAGTGAAGCCCATGACTAACAAATACCAAGCACTCAACTTTTCAAATTAGAGAATCGCAACACCCTGAAACCTGTTGATAAGCTCTCACAAAGCTTGGAATTTTTGGATGAAAGCAGAGCATTATAGGACTCAGAAACAGAATTTCATGGTGGCAAATAGGTGCGTGCCTTAGATGTTCTATTTTGGAATTAAGCCATAGCAAAATCCATTTGTATGTTCTGCAATTGTAACTAGTTTAAAAAGTAATGTTAAAAAGCAGCCACTCTCTGCAGGTTGTTCTTTTGTAATTGCCATGAAACTCATGTGAAATAATTTGATAGTACCACCTTCTGGCACAGAGCTGTGGGAGTAGGTCACTCTCAGAACAAACTACTTCATAGACCATTAAACTAAAGGCTTTTCATTTTAAGAAAATATCTCAACATTAATGATGGAACTAGAATATCCTCCTCTGATTACCTTGCAATTTGTCTCTAATTATCCAGTGAGGTGCATCCTGCTGCTTCATCAACTCTCTGCAGCACTCCATATAGCTGTGCTGTTGGCTGCCTTCTTGTTTCTCTGAACCTCTTATCTCTGAACATGCCTGGCCAGGAACAAAAATTTGACCCTGTCAGCTCTGCAATGTTTCGTGAGCTATGTCTGTGCTGCAGAATCACCTCCTTCAGTCCAAGCTAAAATTTTGACTAAAGTCCTTTAAAACTATGTGATTCTGATCCAGAGTGTACTCTTGTTTTTCTGCAGCCAGCACTTATTTCAATGTCTTTTGTGTTTATATTTGAATTGCCAGGTTTTTTTCATAAAGCCTGTGTGTGCTAGCTGTGTCCACCACATGGTTCTTGTTTGAGGATTGCAACTTACAAGTGCTACAATATTCACAGATGACAAATACCATAGAGTAATATTAAGTTTGCAGTTGAAGTGTGTATATCTAATCTGTGAGTCAAACTCATAATGAGAAAGTTTGTTGATCTACATTCAGGCAAAATGCAAGGTACTTTTCACTGAAACTTATTCCCAAAAAGACTAGCCAATGGAGAGGCATATATTATGCCCACAGGCATATGGTTAAAAATATCTCACCTTCATGCAAGCAAAAGTTAAAAGCTTTCCCTTTACTTCTTTTTATTCTGCTTTTTAATTTTTATTCTTGCTTTTCCATGTCTTTTTATTCTCATTCAATAAAAATGAGGTATATATTCACAAATCAAAAATTCACCTGATATGATCTGAAAAATCACACTTTTAAAAGGTTCCTGGTTTCATAAAGAAATCCATTAAAATAGCTGATAAAAACATTGCAGTGGAATGAACTATTTTTCAATCGATTACAAATTCAAGTCCCTGTAATAACATCTTTTGGTCAGCTAGCTGTAGAACTGCCTGTGGTGTAGAACACTGGTATAATTTTATTTATTTATTTACCTTTTATTTATATCAGATCAGTGGTATAAGTCCTACACAGGAGGCAAAGGAAAAAGACAGGCTGAGAAATCCCACTCATGTCTTGAGTCTATGATCTTTTATAGAAAAAATGAAGTTAATATGCCAGCACTGCTGTGGGCATTTGGGGGATCCCCTTTGTAAGGCTGGTGGATCCTGACAGGTGCAATCAGATTTTTACACCTAGAATTGCTGTATTTTGTACTTCCTGAACAATCTGCACAGACACACAAGCTGGACCAGGTCTTCGCCAGGACAAAGGGTGGTGGTGTGAACTGTCACCTACAGGAGATGAAGGGCTTGGGGATGGTGTTTTACCAAAACTGGGGTGAGGTGGCCTGCATGTTGTCTGAAGGAATGGAGAAAAAAAAATTATCAACCTCAAGACAGACAACTAAAGGTATCACTCTGAGGAGCACAAGGGAAGTTAAGGACATAGGGGAAGCTAGGGACATAGGCAGGTATGGGCTTGGTGAAGCTGGAGAAGACAGGCCCTTGTGGAGTCCCAGGAATCTTGGAGGAGAGGGTAGCTGGTTTGGGGGATTTTTCACTTAAGGGATATACTGGTTTTTGTAATGGTATCTGACCTCTAGTGTTTTATTTCATAAGGAAATGTAAAAGTATATTTACACAGTCTCTGGAAAGGCTATTTATATCTGCATGTCTGCTTCCTTCTCCCTGCCCAAGGCCTTACAAAGGTATTTTTTAGGACAGAAGATTCAGCCTGTTGTGAGAGGATGAGCTTATCAAGAGCCAGGACTGCATCTGAGAAACAGAGAATAGGAATTCAAGTGTTGGGCAGAGGATCTATACCAGAGGTGTCAGGGTTAAAAGGAAGGTACCTAGACATGGCTGGACTCAGATGCTATGAGACACCCTGGGAAACAGGGATTGGATCTCCTAGTACCTAGGTAATGAGCAGTAAGGACCTTTGAACAGATGCCATCACAGGTGAATCATTACTTGCAAAGCTGAATTATTACTGGTTTCATTTTAAAAAGTGGCTATTTCAGGAGCATGTACAACTCCCCATTTAAAATTCCACATGTTAATAAACGTATTAGCACTTGAAAGAAATTGTAGCTGTTTATGTTTTTGGCCTGCCACACCATTGTGTGCCCAGTGTTAGATTAATATGCATGAGTCTAATAGTCACTTGACAAGAAACAGACTGTGCTGCCCCTGGAACTGCAGCAGCTGTCCTCAGTTAGTAATTTTTTGCAAGAGAGGAGATCAAAAAGCAAAGCTCATTGTCACTGACATTTTGTAAGTCCCTGGGTGAAAAACCTGCAAAGGCTTTTCTTCCCAGGGAGAAGTACATTCTCAGCACAGTGTTTCTATAAACAATCTCTGAGCTGCGTTCTGTTCAAGGACATTGTCCCTCTGGCCTGTCTGTGGGAGGAAGCTGGTCTTGGTTATCAGTTCTTACTTTGTAGTATCACACGGACGGAGCAGCAAGGAGAAAGCATCTGAGCTCTGTACATGGGCACGATATAGCCCAGGCCTTCTGAGTAATGGAGTCATCTTAATAAATTATATTTAAGCCTTCTGATATATGGAGTCAAAGAATTCTAATTCATGGTCTCAGGGACATTTGTAATAGCTCATCAAAGGAGAGAAGTGAATGTAGGGCTGATATCCTCCATGACTCCCTTCCCTGCCTTCCTCTTGGTGCCATGTCCTCAGAGCTGCTACATCAGAGTGGATCCTCTGCAAAGGATTGTAAGCTGGTCTAGCATGTCCCCAGTGGCTCATAGCCCTCCATACCATTCTCAGAGCCCTGACAAGGGAGACAGCTCTTCTGCAAAATAGCCAGACAGGTTGGTTAGTTTAATTTCTATTCTTTTAAGCCCCTTTTAAAATATGGTGTTGGGTGATAGAACAGTAACTCGCATTTGTTGTAACCCTGATGGTTTAAAGGCATGAGCAGGGCTTAGGAGTGACAATGCAGTGAGGTTGTCTGTAGAAGACTTTTAAGTGAATACTAGTTTTGATTAAACACAGAGTACACATCCCATCAGTTTTCCCACTCTTTTAATACTGAAAAATAATAGATTCATTAAGAAGCCTGTTAGTGTAACCAGTGGCATTTGTTATATCTTGGTCCAAACACGTGTCACTCTTTTTAAAGAAAATGCCTTTAATTTTGTATGAGAACTTTGAGGTTTCTCTTAAAAGTACTGCAGTGCCTTTGTTTTGTAGGAGATTTTTTTTCATGCACTGTATTTCATCATTTCTGCTCTCATGAATCATTTTTCAAATCTTCCCTCATCAAATTACCACAGCTTTAGGGGTCCTGAAGAAATTAGTATAATCACTCACTGTAATTAAATGTTTCATATTTTATTAGGCACTGCATGCAATATGCTGCATGGAGATCTCATACAAAGCCTGCCATATCTTTATGTATCTCTCACACACCTGATTGAATCAGCGAGTGCAAAGATTTATTTCCCTCACATCTTCTGTGTTGCAGAGATGATGTATTGTATTTTGTCAGGGAGGCTTTGTCATACGAATTGGCAGCTGTCACAAATGGCCTCACCTGCATCAGAACGTGAGGCAAAGGGAGACAACATGAAGTCATGTTGTACAGACAATAGCCTGCTCTTCTTGAGATGGAGAGATAAAAAAAGACTGAGTAGAGGCTCACAAAAGCACAGAGCTTTGTCATGCATCTTGGTACAACAGGCAGTTCTCAGTTGAAGTTTTGAACATCTCTAAAAGGGAGTTTTCTTCCTTTATCCAGGACTTGGTCATCCAGGCTAAACAATTAAAATTGTCCATGTAAGTCTCAGAAAACTGTCAAGAAGTTAGGAGTTTGGCATGAAATTATATTGCTGGGAGGATTTTGTGGTCTCGGCTTTCAAAAGCTGAAGTGTCATTAGTGAATTTGTGGGGTACCGTGGAATGAAATTTTCATTGTTGCAACATAAATTACTGAGAAGCCTGAAAGAACTAGTTGAGAAATAAACTAAGAGCCCACAACCACCAACTCATAAAATAAAGAGAGAGTGATGCTAGCTATAAATGCTTCATCTCCTGTGTTTTTCCTGAAGGACCTGCCCAGGAGTTCCTGGGAAGTGATGCTGTTGCTCCAGAGGGAATGAGGCCCTTCCCCACATGTATTTATCACATCAGATGTTTTCTTTGTTTTCCATATCCTGTTTTCTTTATCTCCTGGGTGTAAAATAAAAAAGGAGGAACAATATGAGAGCCACATGAAATGTATTACTTGAAACCATGATCTCCAGAGAGAGAGGAAACCATGCAAGCAGACCTGTAAAAGAGAGGAAAACAAAAGAAAATTTAATAAGTTGCAACAGAGNAAAATGAACCAGAACAGTCAAATTTGGAATGAAAGCAAAGAAACAATGTGAAATATTTATTCCAGAACAGGAGAAAAAATAATGGAAAGAACAACAACAAAGGAGATATATTACAAGTTACCTTAAACATAATGTTATCTGTACCACCACACCAGTTTTCTCAGGACCTTTATTTTGCAACATCAACACATCAAGCTCTGGATACTGCCTTGGAAACCTGAGCTAGGGTTGTGCCCTGGCAACTGTGTCCACGTCATTGCTCCTAAGTCCTGAAGTCCAGGCTGTGCAGTGAGAGGGTTAGTATCCTCCTCCTTGTGCATTGCCAAAGTTCTCAGCTCTTCTTTGCAGCAGAGGAAACAGTCATCATTTAATTACAGCATGCTGCCTGAGTTACAGGTTGCCATTATAGTTAACAAGCTGCTTTCCCATGATGCTAAAAAGTGGAATCCTGACAACAAGGCTGAACTGGGAAGCATGGAACCTGCCTGCTCTACCCAGGCATACCCTTGGCCTGTTGTGGCATTATGGGTACATTTTGCAATCTTCTTAGCAGGATACATGTTATGATTGTGCTATATGTAAAATACAAGGACACATATAACTGTGTTTGTGTGGATGCATATATATACACATACATGAATACATGAAGTGTTACATTTTTTTGCCTTCTTGATGCTTAATGCAGGTTGCTTGTATGAATTGAAAGCCAAATTTCATCATCCATTGTTGTTTTTGACTTAGTAGCTCTCTTTAAATCAGTAACACTCAGGAGATACCATGCAAATATAGGACATTTCCTGGATATTGTGAATCTCAGCAGCCATCAGATCATGCTGTCCTGCAGTTCTGATCCATTCTGCTGCCTGTGCTAGTGCTGGCTGGAGATGCCATGCCTCAGCACTGATGCCCATCTGTGCCTCCACACCTGGGCAAAGCGGGCAGCAGAGATCAATTACTTCCATCAATCACTCCTCCACAGATTTTTCACCCGAAGAAAGCAGTCAAAAATGTCTTTCCTAGGTAAGAAATCCCATTTCCAATGCCAGTCCCATAATCAGACAGGAGACAACATGATTGGTCATTTCAAGCTGGGTACGCACCTGCCAATGTCACTGCTAGCAAATCAGCTGTAGGCAAAGACAGGGGCTGGGAAAGTTAGTGGCTCCAGCAGGTGCTGATAAAATGCTAATTTTAACAGATCATATTTTTTAAGCATTTGAAAAATACATTGTGGTCAGGTGTCTTGTTGTGAGGGGGTTTTAATAAAACCTACAGCTTTACAGCTTTTCCTTATTATTTGCTGATCAAGCTGAGACTGTTTGTCACATGTTTGTTTCTGTATGATAAGCACCCAAACGCTTACACAGTGCACTGCAATCCTCAGCTGCCTTATAGAACAACCCTGTATAAAGCTTTCCAGAAGAATACAGGGCCAGCAATGGTGAAGCTGTACAAATAACATGATAAATTGATGGGTACCTTTTTTCCTCTATCTTTGTATCACAACACATGCACAGACAAGCAACCATGCTAAAGCACATTATTAAGACTATTCTATCAATTAACACAAGTGTATGAAATGTCAGAATGAAGATTGCCTGTGTGCTCTTATTTCTGTTGCTTTTTTACCTTGCGCAGCATGCACATTTTTGAGAATATCCTGCATTAATTTTCCCATATGCCTATGCCTCATTAAATGCACAGTGTAGATGGGTCCCCTTAGTGAGCAATTATTCAGTGTTTTATTCCAGCCTTGCTATTTAATATGAGGTTTTACACCTTATTTATTACTCATCCCTATAAATCCTGCTGCAAGAATGAAGTTATCAACTTCTTTGTAGGCTTTTCTGTGGTACATACCATTATGAAGCCTGAATGTTTTGCAAACAATAATGAATGTATTCTCCCACTAGCTCTGTAGGATAATAGTGAGATCTCCATCTTAGAGTGGGCAAGTTGAAGTACAGAATTAGTAGAATCAGAACTATGCCCTATGTTTAGATATTTAGTTTTGAGTATATGGGCTACTAGACCATCTACTAAAGATTTTCTGTGTTGATATTGGAGCCATGTGTGTTTCACCCTTGAGGATGAAATGTGCAAATTAGATACTGTTGGAAAAAACGTATTGTTACCATGTACCTGAGGTTTGTACTATGCTGTAGTTGGTGCCCAGATGGACAAAACAGTGTTCCTTACAGTCCACTGCTTTTTGCATTAGGTTTTTTTGTTTGGTCCCATTACACAAAAGATGAATTTTTAATTTTTTTGTAGCCAATAGAGGATGAACAGTGAACAATTGCAACTTAGGGCTTAGCTCATGAGCCACTCACCCATCTCCACTTTTTCCCCACACCAAAATTCCAGTCTCTCTTTTTGAGGTCCTCATGCTGGCTCTGTCTTTTATCAGTCTACCAATATTGCTGCAGCCTACAAATGCAGCCAAGAAATGTAGCTTCTTCCCTAACGTTAAAAGGCACCATTGGTGTGAGAACAAATATTTACCAACTTCCCATGAAGACATTTAGGCTATAATTTAAAGGAAGATGCTTAAGTATCAGAAAAAATATGCAGTATACTTTTATCCTTAGAATGGACAAAGAAAGGCTCTTCTAAGGTGCAGGTGAGTGAAATTCCAGATGAGCAAGTGTGTCTATGGTGTCTCCAAGATCTGGGGTATCTGCAAGTGTGAACACACCGTGATGTGTGCAGGACAGTTTTTGCTTAAGTAGTCTTCAGAATTTCACAATAAATGAATAAAAGTGAGACCTTCATTTGGTAGGGGTGATTTTTGTCCGCTTACAAACTGGACAAATCTGGGAACAATTTCCCAGGAAGGCAGATGTGTAGGAAGAAAGAAATCTTATTCAACTTGTCAAATCTTGCCTAAAGGTTACAACACCTTGGTTGCTCAGAGCAAAGGTCTCAGAAAGACTTTTTTAACAAATGCAAAGTAAGATATCATCCCTAGTGTCATGGCTTAACCGCAGCCAGCAACCAAGTCCTGCACTGCCCCTCGCTCATGCCCCCACCAGTAGGACAGGGTAGAGAATTGAAGGGGTAAAAGCTGGGAAACTCATGGGTGGAGAAAAAGACAGTTTAACTGGGAAAGCAGAGGCCACAGACACAAGCAAAGCAAAACAAAAAATTAGTTTACTCCTTCCCATGAGCAGGGAGGTGTTCAGCCAAGAGAGCAGGGCCCTATCACATATGATGGTGATTTGGGAAGGCAAACACCATTGCTCTAAATATCTCCCCCTTACTCCTTCTTCTCCCCATTTTATACACTGAGAATGATGTCACATGGTCTGGAACATCCCTTTGGTCAGATGGGGTCACCTGTCTTGGCTGTGTCTTCTCCCAGCCTCCTGAGCACCAGTGTGGCAGTACCAAAAGCAGAAAAGGCCTTGGCTCTGCAAGCCCTGCCCAGCAACAGCNATCCTCAGCTGCCTTATAGAACAACCCTGTATAAAGCTTTCCAGAAGAATACAGGGCCAGCAATGGTGAAGCTGTACAAATAACATGATAAATTGATGGGTACCTTTTTTCCTCTATCTTTGTATCACAACACATGCACAGACAAGCAACCATGCTAAAGCACATTATTAAGACTATTCTATCAATTAACACAAGTGTATGAAATGTCAGAATGAAGATTGCCTGTGTGCTCTTATTTCTGTTGCTTTTTTACCTTGCGCAGCATGCACATTTTTGAGAATATCCTGCATTAATTTTCCCATATGCCTATGCCTCATTAAATGCACAGTGTAGATGGGTCCCCTTAGTGAGCAATTATTCAGTGTTTTATTCCAGCCTTGCTATTTAATATGAGGTTTTACACCTTATTTATTACTCATCCCTATAAATCCTGCTGCAAGAATGAAGTTATCAACTTCTTTGTAGGCTTTTCTGTGGTACATACCATTATGAAGCCTGAATGTTTTGCAAACAATAATGAATGTATTCTCCCACTAGCTCTGTAGGATAATAGTGAGATCTCCATCTTAGAGTGGGCAAGTTGAAGTACAGAATTAGTAGAATCAGAACTATGCCCTATGTTTAGATATTTAGTTTTGAGTATATGGGCTACTAGACCATCTACTAAAGATTTTCTGTGTTGATATTGGAGCCATGTGTGTTTCACCCTTGAGGATGAAATGTGCAAATTAGATACTGTTGGAAAAAACGTATTGTTACCATGTACCTGAGGTTTGTACTATGCTGTAGTTGGTGCCCAGATGGACAAAACAGTGTTCCTTACAGTCCACTGCTTTTTGCATTAGGTTTTTTTGTTTGGTCCCATTACACAAAAGATGAATTTTTAATTTTTTTGTAGCCAATAGAGGATGAACAGTGAACAATTGCAACTTAGGGCTTAGCTCATGAGCCACTCACCCATCTCCACTTTTTCCCCACACCAAAATTCCAGTCTCTCTTTTTGAGGTCCTCATGCTGGCTCTGTCTTTTATCAGTCTACCAATATTGCTGCAGCCTACAAATGCAGCCAAGAAATGTAGCTTCTTCCCTAACGTTAAAAGGCACCATTGGTGTGAGAACAAATATTTACCAACTTCCCATGAAGACATTTAGGCTATAATTTAAAGGAAGATGCTTAAGTATCAGAAAAAATATGCAGTATACTTTTATCCTTAGAATGGACAAAGAAAGGCTCTTCTAAGGTGCAGGTGAGTGAAATTCCAGATGAGCAAGTGTGTCTATGGTGTCTCCAAGATCTGGGGTATCTGCAAGTGTGAACACACCGTGATGTGTGCAGGACAGTTTTTGCTTAAGTAGTCTTCAGAATTTCACAATAAATGAATAAAAGTGAGACCTTCATTTGGTAGGGGTGATTTTTGTCCGCTTACAAACTGGACAAATCTGGGAACAATTTCCCAGGAAGGCAGATGTGTAGGAAGAAAGAAATCTTATTCAACTTGTCAAATCTTGCCTAAAGGTTACAACACCTTGGTTGCTCAGAGCAAAGGTCTCAGAAAGACTTTTTTAACAAATGCAAAGTAAGATATCATCCCTAGTGTCATGGCTTAACCGCAGCCAGCAACCAAGTCCTGCACTGCCCCTCGCTCATGCCCCCACCAGTAGGACAGGGTAGAGAATTGAAGGGGTAAAAGCTGGGAAACTCATGGGTGGAGAAAAAGACAGTTTAACTGGGAAAGCAGAGGCCACAGACACAAGCAAAGCAAAACAAAAAATTAGTTTACTCCTTCCCATGAGCAGGGAGGTGTTCAGCCAAGAGAGCAGGGCCCTATCACATATGATGGTGATTTGGGAAGGCAAACACCATTGCTCTAAATATCTCCCCCTTACTCCTTCTTCTCCCCATTTTATACACTGAGAATGATGTCACATGGTCTGGAACATCCCTTTGGTCAGATGGGGTCACCTGTCTTGGCTGTGTCTTCTCCCAGCCTCCTGAGCACCAGTGTGGCAGTACCAAAAGCAGAAAAGGCCTTGGCTCTGCAAGCCCTGCCCAGCAACAGCAAAAACATCTCTGTATTATCAACCCTGTGTTCAGCACAAATCCAAAACACAGCCCTGCACTAGCAACTGTGAAGAAAATTAACTCTATCCCAGCTGAAATGAGCACACTTAGTCATGTAATTTTAAGTGCCTGTACTACAGCTTTCTGCAATTTACACAACTGCAGAAACCATTACTGCAGAAACCTGATGCAAACATCTGGCACACATAAATGTCAATCCAGGCAGTCAATGTTTGGTATACAAGGAATTGAAAAGAGGGTCTTACAATCTAAAGTGTCTGGAAATCTTGACAATGGGTGGAGTTAGCGGCCTTATCTGTAATATTAAATTTCACTGCTTCCAAGCAAGTTGCAAGTGCTTTGTCCTTGCTGTTTGTCTTGTCGTGTTGTTACATAGAAGTAAGATCCCTCATTCTCTACATGGTCAAGACACACATATAAAGATACACACTGTATGTCATTTTTGGGGTGTAGTTCAGTGGAGTTCACCAGCTGTGTACTGGATCATAGTTCCATGTGTACAGAAGGAAATGCACGTGTGTGTATATTCAGATACCTGTGAGCAAGTTTGCAAGCTGGTGATACTTACCTGTGACTGATTTAATTCCAGAGCTATGACTGCATCTTGGCATTTGACAATGGGTTTCAGAGCAGAAGGTTTCACCCTGCTGTTCCACTCCCCAGTAAATATATGCCCCTTGCTGCTCAGGACAGTTTCTTTGCAGTGCCTCCCTACCCAAAGGTGGGGGCATGGCCTTGGGGTGCAGAAATTTCCCCCAGGCAAGGAAGCATGGTGTGGCCAAGGCAGCAGCGCACTGTATGTGTCAGAGCCTGTCTTCACATCTGCTACAGTTCAGAAAGTGCAGAAATAATTTCCAAGGTAAAGTGGCAACGGGAGGACATTTGGGCATCAAAGATTTTGTATCAGAGATACAGAAATGTGGCAATCCCTTCTGTGAGCTGCAGCAAAGTCAGGCACAACAGCAGCATCATTCAAAGTGGTGCAGTATCACTGCCAAGCTGATGTCATGGGCTGTGTACCTCAGTGGGTGATTGTCTGGTTGCATGAGAAAGATGAACCCCAACACCTGCCTGCATGGCCCCAAACTCCCACTTGGGTCTCAGGGGAGGAGCTGCTACTCTGCCCATGTCTGGGGCAGCAGTTGGGAGGTGCACCGGTCACAGCCTGGGGAGGCTGAGCAGCAGTGTGCAGGCAGAGCATCACCATGTGCACAAGTCCCTGCAAGGTGGTGGTGATGCCCCAGGCTTTCATCCACATTGTAGAAACCATCCCAAAGTGTGATCCCACCTTTAAATGACAAGCTCCCTTAGAGCCAAGTGGCAATAGTTTTCATGCAGGAAAGGAGATGTTTAATAATTTCTTCACAGAGGTATGAACCTTCCTTCTCCACTCTTCAGGAGACTGTCCCTGTCCCACCTGGTGTTCTCATTCTAGGTTATAGGAAAGCCAGCGACACTTTCCTCTCCCCTATGCCTGATGCAGCTGCAAGGAACACTGAGCCTCTCCTGGTGAGCAAGAGAAGGCTTGCATGCTGAGGACTCAGGGAAGGAAAAATCCCAGCCTCTGCTGCCAACACTGCCTCTATGTTTCATCAATGTCTGATCAATGTAAAGTGCAGAAATAATGCAAATTTTACTTACTTTACACTTATTTAAACTACAACCCTAAATTTTACTGTATTTGTGTCTGACTTGTATTGAAGATTCTGACCAGGTAGTGAAGGGGGAAGGAGCTTTTGACAATACCCTCTAAAGGCCTTTTTAAGATTTTTTTGTTTCTACAAGCAGAGTAAATTATGGGACTTTGTTCCTAGCACAGTGGCTATAAAAATAGCCTGACCCTCTCACTCTATAAACCTATAGCAAATGAGAAAAATAATTGCTTTAAAGTAGATTTTTTTAGAAAGCATCTACTTGGGATGGCCTGAAATGAAAAGGAATTGCTTTATCTAATCTTGCCAGGAAAAGCATTTCAGCACAGAGGAGTATGAAAGTGAATGCTTGACCTTCCTTGGAGGCCAGTTTCCATATGGGGTCAGGCAGAAAGACAGAACTTGATGATAGCTGATGATAAATCCAGGATAAAATACGGAGGCTGACTGAGAGTTCAGGCTTTGTGGTTTATGCTTGAGCCTTATCACTGCTGAAAGAAAATTGAAGTGATTATATAGCACTTTGAACTTAATAGAAAGAAGAAAGATAGTGAATGGTTGATTACATCTCTTCCTGAAGTCCTTCAAGTACAGGCCACTGCCCATTAAACGGTTGCCAAGGCAGCTTTAGCTGGCAGCTAGATAGTTCAGGGTCCCCTCTCTAGCCTTCCCTGGTAAAGATTAATTATATCATCTCACTTGCCTTCATCCTCAGAGTCAGTCAGAGCAAAAAGTGCTGCAGGAGATTTCTGCTCTTCTCTGTTGCCTTCAGCCAGGATCCAAAGCAGGCTGCAATTAAAACAGTGGGACTCCTGGGCTCCTAGGGGGATGGGACAACCTGATTCACAGGAACAAAGCTTCCTACATTTCTATAAAACAAGTTGCAAGCTGTAACTCCCCAAGAGTTCCTCAAGAATAAAATTACCGAGAATTACTGATGTTTTTCAAGAGACTCTCACACAGTGTTGAAGCCTGACTCATGATGGGGAATGTTCATGCTTGGCAGGATGCAGCATGCAAGGAACAGCCAGAGATGTGTGTGTTGGATACCCTGAGGTGCTGCAGGAAGGTTTTTTCCTGGGACCTGATGTGAATACATTGCTAGGAACAAAGGTGGTGAAGTGTTAGCCACTACTAACAATAAAATAACTCATTACACAAGTTATACTGCTGCCACTAATTCAGACATGACAGATTATGAACTTGCCTATGATGGAATTTTGAGAGTCATAATGAAACTGTAGAGTGGACAGATAGCAGAAAGAGAACAAGTGATGATAGTGACATTGTGACTGTGATTAAATCACTGCACTTTCATGTAGGGCCAGCTCAATGCCTAATAAAGGCACCCATTGTCAGCATTAAGGTTGTCACCGAAGATGCTATAGATGTTTCCAGTGTCCTCCATGGTCTGCAGGAGTGTTGTAGGTCTCCACAGAAAAATGCTGTCCTGGGAGAAAATAAAACTGAAGCTTGCACTAGTCCACATCACTAAGAGAAAAAGTGCCCAGGATCCAAATGATAGTGAATAGAATAGCTTTGAGCTGATGCAGGCAGAGCCCTAGTGCTGAAGGTGATGTATAGACAGATATCAGAGCTTATCATGAGTTGCAACAGCAAAGATTTAAGCCTGTCAATCAGAGACAACGAGTGTTAATGCATCCACTTTCACACAAGAAAATAAGTGCTCTTGATCTTGCTAGCATTGGGTTGTCCTGCTTGTGAAAGACTTGATCTGGAGCTGATCTACCAGTCAGCAATGTCCTCTTGCCTCCTGTTTCAAAAGAAGGGCAAAAAAGACACTTGTACTACATTTCATTATAAAAAGAGCTGAAGTCAGGAATCTAGTGAGAATTTTATTATTCTTCCACTGCAGAAATACATTGAAAAGAGAGAGATGGCTGGCCTGCATATCAATGAACTCCAAGTTTAGCCACAGGAAGCAGGCTCTGTTGTGTAATTCAGCTGACCAAAAAGATACATATAAAGCAAAATTCCTCTTCATTCAGAAATAGAAAAATTTCTTCCAAGTGGTACATTCTTGGTCTGTTCCCTCTAATAGTGACATACATGGAAGTTTGTTTGGTGGAATAGAAAGAGTGCCTGGGAACAGTTTAGGTGCAAGAACACTATCTTTGAAGGGAGTGTGATACCATTTTCTTTGCAAGTTTACAAAGTGGTTAGGTTGTGTTATGTTTCTTAGTTTCAGCATATGAGAATGGCCTACCGTTAGCTCAGAGCAACACTACCAGTACCCCACAGTCATGGTCCCCCAAAAGATTCCAACTTCTTCTTCTGCCCTCCACCCACTCACTCCTTGGTCCTCCCTTCTCAAATCCTTGCTACACCATGCCAGCAGAAATCTGGGGGGCTTGGTGTTCAGGAGAACACCAAGGTGGCTGGTGGAGGAATTGGTACCCCTAAAACACGCCTTTACTGAAGAAATTAATCTTCTCCTCTAAGTAGATACTGATTTTATCAGAACTAGGACCTAAGACTTTCTGTCCCTTTGTCAGATGTGATTTCAATGGGCAATGAACTGAAAAGCTCAGAGGAAAGACAGTCCAAGAGAAAAGTAGTAAAATCAGGCATTCTTAGGACATGGGGGAAATAATGATAAAAATAAACAGTTTTCAAGTTCTTCAATTGTGGCCTGTCATATGGAGGCATACATTCTGATTTTTAGGTATTAAAAGAAGACAGTTCTTTAAAAAAGGAAGAAAAGGAATGTATATCCATGTGTATATATAAGCATGTATGAAAAAATGGTAGAATAACTTCAAAACAGAGTTTAGACAGTGAAGCCAAAGAGCAAGATTTCTTAAGACAAACTCAAACCTAAGTTCTACTTAGAATCTTTTCTGGACTTTATGGAAAAGATGATGCAAACCTAGATTCATATCCAAATGCCCTAGTGTCACTCTATCGAGCAACACGAAACGCAGAGACAAACGCAGCCACACCCAAGAGAAGGCAAAGAAGAGAGAAACTTTATTTTGGTTTTCTCATTATATAGGGTTCTGGAAACAACCATTGATTGGAAGGTGAAGATACCACCTCTCCAACAACACTGGTCAATGACAAAGTCTATCAAACCTTTCTACTCCCAGGAGAAAGAATGAAAAACAAAAAGACAGTTAGAAAAGCATGTGCATGTTTACAAAAAACAGCGTGAGAAACTCTATCACAAGAACGAAAACATCAGAAGGCTGAAAAATGAGAGTGACACCCTAGCTCAGTAATGAACTAAACATGGCTTACAGAGCCTGACATGCCTGATGGGATTTTACTACTCCTTCTCATATTTTACTCCAGATAGAAGCTACAGGTCACAGCACTAAGACCATGGCTCATTTCTCATGACAAGCTTCTTGGTTTTACAGTCACATTTGCACTTCCAGAGAGCGTTCACCTATCTTGTCTCCTGGAATCCAACACTTACTATCTCTTCTGAAAAAAAAATCAGGTGTTTGTGAGACTGCCATTGCCCTGGACCCCATTAAGTTAAACAATGTGTCATAAATACCAGAGGTGTTTCAGGGTGTTGTTCTTGAAGCAAGAGCTTCACCTTGGCACAAGTGTCACAGGAGGCACAAGAACTCTGCTGCTTAAAAAAACCCTCGTAAGAGTGAAAAGTTTAGGAAGGGAAGGTAAAAGACATTTTGTTTTCTGGTGGCACCTTTGCAGTGCTGGGTACTTCTGTGCTCACACAGAAAAGATTGTCACTAATCTCTTCCCATCCTGGTTATTAGGTCAGACTTCCAAAGTGTGCAACCTCTGAAGGTTGTACAAGAATTTCTATGCACCTGAGGCTTTGATATTGCTTTTCCCTGTGAATTGTTCTGAAGTGAGTTTTTCAACCAAACCCTGTACTCAAAAGCTTTCTACTGCCTTGGAAAATACTCTCCAAGTAGAGCATCCATGCTTCTGAGATATCCCAGCACATCCCACTGTTGTGGCATCCTGTGGGTGCCTTGCATCAGACGTGTGTAGGCAGTGGATGCATGTGCTGGGGATGTTTGGAGTGCAGGGGTCCCACACACCCAGGTGGTTGGGTTTTGCTGCACTGATCCCCAGGGCTGCTGCATTTGTGGTCTGTGTGATGCATACCAGGACAGCCAGGGCTCTCCTCTGGATGCACTGTAGGTGGAATAGCCCCATAATGTTCCCTCTTAACATTTTCCTTGTTAATGTACTTCAGCTTCTTCTAAACCATGTTTGTACCCAATGAACTCAGAATTGCTTGGCTGTAAGGAGTTAGCTTTGCTTACCCGCTTCTTTCTTTATGTTTGACTTGTTCCTGGATCTGCAGGACTCCTCTTTGTTTATCTATGCCTGCTGAGCCCCATTACACAAATGCAAACAGGAAAAGAGTAGGTGTATGGTAAGTAAACTCCTGCACCAAACTGGCATTTGTAATTACTTTGTTGTTTCCTAATGGGAAGATAATGAAAAGTGAAGCATTAAAGTCAATGAAAAGTATCAGGATAAGAGATCAAGCCCTGAACCAGGAATGATATTTCTTAAATGCATGTTGCCAGACATAAAATAATAACAGTCTTTATGGTCTTGCTACGTGTTGATGATAAACACATCACACAGAGAGGAAGATAAATGAGACACAATTATTACTGCGGTGGGCTCTCCAATTCTTGGGATTTCCTGGGATTTGAAAACTCTGTTTTTCACTCTTAATGGTAGTTGATTACTTTTTTTTTTTCTGTTTTAAAGTTTGAAGGATGGAAAGGAACATCTGAACTACTTGGCACTCATAATATATACGTCCCATTGGCTTAATCTGGTCACAAAGCTTACAAGCTCCACCAGTTCCACCAGGAGAGATTGTAAATTTTCTAGGTTAAATGAAGAGATTAGGTTTGCTGAACATGCAAAAATCTATCATCTTTGCCAATGGAGCTATTAAACTCTTTGATCCACAGCTGTTTGGCCTGAAATCTCTCACAAGTGAGCTGATCTTCATTCTGTATCTTGCCTTTTGCCAGGTGCAATCCTCAAAAGCATCTGAACCCCAGGGGAGCCCAAGTTCCTGTGACTGGGATCTTTGTGTGTGAAGGTGCACATGGTGGGATTTGTCCCACCTTGGTATTAGCTCTCAGACACAGCGTATGTCATCTCAGCTGGCTGTCCAGCTCTACCTGTAACCAGCAGGGATACCTGTGAAGACAGGCTGGTCTCAGTGTGGGACACTGATCCTGTTCTACCTGGAATGCTGAACAACCCGTTTCCTTTCACTGGCCATGGAGACACCTGGAGAACTAGCTTTGACTTGATGCCCCATGGTGATCAGGTGTGAAGAATTTCACCCAAAGGGCTAACCCAAATGATGGACAGATGAAATGGACAGATGGCCATCCATTTCAACACCCATGTGTGTATGGGATTCACTACTTCTGTGTCTTTACTTGTAAGTCTTTTGAGGATGTGATCCAAGCCTCACATCATCATGTGATTCTGTGCAGAAGGACACATGTATTTGCATTCCAGGTCCTCTGAGGAATTATCTGTTTATAACACAGGTCACATGACAGATTGTATTCCTATCTCCAGGAAAGGGCTAACTGTTCCTTTTAATTAACTATTTCAGTTTCTTAATGGAACTGAAGGCTCTTTGCCCTGCCTATCTATCTTCTCAGACAACCCCTTTCAATAAGCTCATTTCTTCTGGCTTTCTTCCTCTACAGCCTCACAAAGATTCAGTTTTCAGATGCTAAGTGACATGACTTGAACACAAAAGGCAAACTATCTCCATGCCCCAGATTCACCTACAGTTTATGGATTAGGACTCTCATGAAATGTTAGACTAACAGAGGTCTGAGCTTTTCAGTCCTCCTCACCCTTTGCCTGGATGGTTACTTTAGAAATTAATCTATTATATAAAAAAGTCACTAGGATCTCCCTCCTCATGTTCTTTGAATAAAAAAGCATAATTTTGGATCTAGCCTTTAATCTGTAAGATTCATATCTCCTACAGACAGACCTCTGTTACCTGTACCCTGTGGGTTTAGTTTCCTAAATCCAGATATGATGACAGATTTGATTTCAAACCAACCTCTCTGGACAAGACACCTTTCCACACAACTTTCCAGACCAGATGAGACACTTTTCCAGATGTAATAGGTGAGGAAGTCCAAACTCTGTAGAGAACAGGAGGTACCTTACCAGAGGCGGGCACCAGCAGGTGTATACCTTCCCTCAGGTCACTAGCACCCCAGAGACTTCTGAGGAAACTAGGGCTAGAAGATAAGGGCTGATTCACAGGAAGACATAAAAGCAAGGATAGCTGTTTTATGAACCCAAAATGAACATTGAGGCTATACACTCAAGTAAGTCATCACTATTTCAATCACATTATAGCCCTTGGTTGCTAAACAAATTGAAAACTCTGAGTCTCTTTGCACAGAGTAAAATTTTTCATCTTACCTCTGTTGTATGAATTTCCTTCTCCAGGATGTGAGTTTTTGGCCTTGTACTTAATATTCTAATTAATGTGCTGTGCGAGACTTTGAACACTTCCCTGTGTCTACTGGAAGAACTTTCCCTAACAGTGCCTATGAAGACATTTGCATTTCGTACAGCCCTATCATCCCAGGCTCTCATAGTTACTTCTGTAAGTGAATAAAATAACCCTTTCTTTCCCCTTCTTTTTCACTTCCCCAGATTCCTGGGGACATGTACTAGTGAATCCTCAGACTATCGCAGAAATCTTCCTGTTAGATGTTAAAGACAATGTGTTGAAATGAGTGTTAAACTTCACACTACCACTATTTTTCCAGATCTGAAGGTTATTTGTTTCTACCTGTACCATGTTCAAACTTCTTTCTGTGCCATACAGTCTCCTGCAAATGTCTAAAGGGCAAATTTCATTAACACACACCTACTTCTTCCACCAAAGTCATTTATGGAGACAGCTTTGAAAAGATTCCCAGAAAAACCTGGAAGTTGTCCTTTAACACAACTGCTTGCCATCTCCTTTTAGAGCCATTTCTGACTTTCTTGCTACAGTTTGTGTGTTTTTCCTTTTTGTCTTTTCCATTTTACCTAGTGATTTCTCATATCACAAGTGCTTCTCAGATGTTTGTACAGCTTAACTTGGCTGCAATTACCTTTCTTAAAGCAATCAATCAGCAGTCTTGCAAGCAGAAGCTTTAGGCTGGCCTGGTACCCTCCAGCTGTCAGGCACAGGTTGTTGTCCTTTCTTTTATTTTTCATTAATCATCGTATCATTAATTATTCCTTTCACTTAAAATTCTTCCTGTACTCTTGCATACTATTATAATCAAGCTAACAGGCCTTTAGATGCAAGTTCACTTTCTTAATTATGGTTACTATATTTACCGTTCTCAAGTCATGTGGATCCCTCTCTTGCACAGCTTGACAAAATTATGTAGACTGGCTGCCAGGTCTTCAAGTGTCCTGTAGAGAAGGATCTGCTCCCTGCTAGCTGTGCACATCCAACACTCAGAGTTTTGTATCTCCCTCGAGGAAGTATTTTAAATTTCCTGACACTCATCCCATATCTGTTCTCCATTTCTCCAGAGTTTAATGTTCTTACAGAAAACCAAAGCTGAGCTTCACTTAGTGTTTTCACACACCTAGGCCAACATTAATCCTCTCAGGATAAAAACATCACTTCTTTTCTTGTGTTAAATATTCTTTTCGATAGCTAAATAACATTTTATGAATTCCTTTTATTATTACTATTTAATTTCCTCTGCAAACTTCTAACTTGGTTTGACTTTTGGCAATGTTTACCCCGGCCCTGTACTTCCTGGCCTCTGAAACTAAGTTTTCTTTGCTGATTAACTGTGCTGGACTTTCTAAGGATCCATTTTGGTCTATAGCCCCTTCCTGCAAGTTTTCCTCCTTTTCTTCTGAAGTGAATTCCAGAGAGTTGCTTGCAGCTTTTATTGATTATAAATTATAGGTCTCCTTCAGCTGAAGTACCTTACAACTCCTTGGGCTCCCTGGATTCACTAATCAGTTCACTTTCTGAAAACTGTTCCTTCAGTACTGGAAATCTGACTTGTTTTCATATATACCTCCATTTCATCTAAAAGCTTGGCTAATGGCTCAGTTTAGCTCTGAAATTATTGTTAGTCTTTCCACTGGCTGTAGAAACTTGGATCTATCCTGTTTAAATGTTCTCCAGGGCTGAGGGTGTAAACACAATGTTATGGGCCATGGTTTCAGCTGGTTTAAATTGCTAAAGCTCTGCTGGACTCTGGCCAGTCAAGAGGAGTCCCTCTTGTCTAGGAAGCTGAAGTTTTCATCAAAGTATTTTGGAAGCAACTGCAGTCTCTTAAATTACTAGAAAAGAGATATTTTTGCCATCTTTCCACAGGAGAAACTGCAATAAGATCTGTATTCTCACACCATTTATAGTAGTCTCCAAATTAATTTACTATACCTGTCACAATGTATTATTAATGCCTTCCATGTGCATTACCTCATTTGAGAGCCTCATCTTGTTGCATGCAGCAAATGGCAGGAAAAAAACAATGCGGTAGCAATTGGTACAATGTGTTCAAAGGTACAAACCTTTGGATTGATTCAGTTCTGCATGCCTATACTCTCCCAGTCCTCCTACTTGCAGTGATTGCAACTTACAGTTCAGACAGCTGCAGCAGTAGTGAGAGACTGGGAGACAAGTGCCAGTCTTCAAAATCTCCAGTGTGCTGAACAGAGCAGGCTACAAAGGGGCCAGAGGCTAGTATTCATAGCAAAGCTTGACTAAGTGGTAGCATACTGGATTGGACAGCAAGATTACACAGTCTATGAGTGTAAGACCTTTATTGCATCCTCCCCTCCACTACACCCCACATCTCTATCACCCGGTGTAGATAGTCTCTGCTAACAGAGAGAAACAGATAATTCTCCTAGGCTCTTCCTGGGAAAGCTCAGAGAAGGAATTAAAACAATTATTATATCATCCTCTGCACCTGCTGTTTATAGAAAGAAGTTTTCAAGTAGGTGGTGTTCCTTTGACCAATGGTGTGAGAAGTGTTTCCTGAAGACCAATGAGGTCTTAGGTCTACGATGCTGTCTTTAAAAGCGTGGTTTTCTGATAATAAATGCTCTTTATGCCTTCTGAAATCATGAAGTCTATATGTCGCCTTCTTTGCTGTCCCCAGTCTCACGGGGACAATCAGTGACAACCAGGCGTGTCTAAAGACATGCCAGAGGAGAGAAGGAAGAGAAGTCAAAAGGACCTCAGCACAAGTGAAGCATGCCAGTTACCTCTGAAGACACTTTGTATCTTAGGGCAAAACAATACACTTCTGTAAGATTAAAGGTGAAGTCTTTTCACACGAGGCCATAATAATAACAAACATGCAATGACTTTCTGCCACCCGCCACCCAACGTTAATAATTTCCTGATAGTGTGCTGTTACTCATTCAGTAATAACAGAGCATTAGCTGATGCTACATAGTTGCTTACACTTGACATATTTTGAAGTATTTGCATGTGGCTTCTCTGTATTGGGATTTAAACAAAGGGAGGTATGAACTTCAGAATTCAGCTTGTCCTTTCCTTTCTGCATCTCCAAATTTATATCTACTCTGCAACTTACCAGCCTTATCAGGGGCTGCTTGATTCATTGTAACTGGCAGGCTAAGAAAGAAAGAATGGTCTCAGGGATTACCTGCCTGGCACAGGAACAGAAGTCAGCTGAAAAACCAGCCGCTTCATTTTTGCAGGTATAGACTACTGAGGAAATTAAAAAAAAAACCCAGCCATCTTTCTATTTTTTACTTTCTGATTGACACTGTGCCCACTTCAGATTGTTTACAAGCCCAACTGCTGAGCGCTCTGCTGATGGTGAAGGGAGTGCTGCAGGACAGGAGGAGGGAGCTGGAAGCAGCAATGCAGAGAGGAGAACAAAAGCAAAAATGAGTCCCTAAAAGGCAGGGACATTCCTTTCAGGATGTCTGCTCAGACTCTCTATATCCTTCACTGTAGTCAGAAAGGAACAGAGACTGAGCTGAAGAGAAGTAATGGCGTCTAAAAATGTGTCCATTTCCGAATTGTTCTTTTCTTGAGGAATACAGTTCCATGTTAGGCTAGTGCCACTCAAACCACTTGCAGCATTCCAACACCAAGCTCAGCTCTCAGTGGTCATGTCCATCTCTTAGCATATCCTGTCTCTCTGGGGCACTGGTCACACACAGTTTTCTCAGCATTGAAAATCCTCAAATTAGAGAGGACTCATCAAAACTCAAATGCTCCTTAATATAGTATAGCTTATACTGAACTCACAGTATAATAATAATTCTGACATTGGTTTTAGATTATTATTAACTTTAAAGAGTGCACAAATAGGAAGCCTCACCATCTCTTTCTGTCTTATGTGCAAAACATTGTTTCCTCTTTGGAGGTAAAATCCTAGATATATGCACGCTAAGGTAAAACAGGTCATTGTAATTTATATTTAAACTATAGCAGCTGTTAGGGTTAGTTGTTTTGGGGGGTTGTTGGGAGGGGGTTTTTTGGTGTTTTTGTTTGATTTTGTTTATTTTGTTTTTAGTGATTGCACACATGCATATATAGCAAATTTTAGCTGACATGGTCTTACTTTCCTTAGCTGCCTTCTGCAGGCTCTGTAGAGGTAATTAATACATTTCTTGGTGTTTCTGGGGTCCTCAGTCTAAAGAAAGTACTCACCATACTATGCAGCAACACAGGGATAAGGCCTCAGTACACTGTGGCTCTGGACACAATGCGGCAGCAGCAATGCAGAAATCTGCCTTTTAACCCCTTTTAGTGGGTAAACCACTGTGAAAAAAATGAAGAAAATTATATCACTAGGATTTATCCTAGATAATTTGGGAGACTAGGAAAGTCTGACCAAATGGAAATGAATTGCTTAATGTGTTTTTAGGATCTTGGCACGAGGTATGTAGGGGACTGTTAGTGTGTAAAAGGTGAAAGTGGGAATTTAAAATTCTAATAGGTATTCCTACACTTGTGTTGATCTGGTGCATCTTCACTGCTATGTCTTGTAATCTGCATGTATCTTAATGTATGTAATATTTATGCATATTCTGTAATATGCATGAAGTTTAGCCTGATATTTTCTGCCAGGCAGCTTAATCCAGTTTGGAAAAACCAGCAGAGTACACTGCAGTTAGTACTGTGCTGGCTGTCCCCCACCAACTATCATGCATTTTCTTTCTGCCCTTCAGCCAGAACAAATATATCAATTCTTTGTTTTCCCACACTGGTGCCAGCTGCAGTGCCAGGGAAACATGCAGCTCTCAAGAGCAAAGGAGCAAATGTGTCTCTCAGGCTGAAGGCTTATCAAGTGATGGCTGGACAGTACTGCCCTCAAAGCCACAAGCTTTGGGAAGCAGTGAGACCATGGAGCCTTGAGCACTCTTGGCAGAGGCTGAGTGGAGAATGCATCAAATCCTGGCTGGGGCACTCCTATCATCTTCTGTCCATAAGGAATGGAATTACAACTGCCCTTTCTCCTCAAACAATTGCTTATGTTTTGGAAACACATGAAAATGTTGGTATGCTCTCATGTGGTCAGCAAACAGCCTTCCTTATTTTATAGTTCACACACAGAAGTAGCTCTTGGAGGGGGAACGAGTCACTGTGGTGTAAGGCAGGGTGTGATCTGGCAGTGCATCAGCTGTGCTGCAGCATGCTCCTGTCTGGTTAGATGTCTGCAAAAACACAATTTAGACCCTTACCCTAAGGAACAGGGTGATTTTCTTTCTTTGTGGTGTGGGGTCTGGAGAGCTGCCTGCAAGCTCATCTGGTCATGATGGCAGTTTGAAGCCTCACAATCCATTTCTGATGTCCTTTATTGTCCTCTTTCTATAGTTTGCTGTCATGCTGCTTTTTACATGGATAGTATTGGTGCAAATTTTATGGTGGAAATTTCCATCTATCAAGCTTGATCTTGACTGTTGTCTCAAACTGATATTCAATGCCTCATTTTAGTCAGCATCTATTGCTAGAGGCTTTTTAAAAGAAAAAACCCAAATAATTTGATCCAGGAATTCACTAATTTGTAGAACGATTTATCTCATTAAGGTTTGGCTTGTTTTTTTACATCCTTCCTCACGAGGAAAGGTTTTATGAATCTGCAAAATATCCCATGTGCCTACTCCCAGTGTAGAACACAACATCTGAACTCAGTAACAAGCAAACTTTCCTATCCATCTCCTTCATGTCCTTGTGTTTATTCATAGGCCTGAGATAAAAAGAGACCAGAAGGGATCCATCCCAGGGTGATGAGGGAGCTGGCAGACGAGCTTGTGAAGCCGCTCTCCATCATTTACCAACAGTCCTGGCTCACTGATGAGGTTCCAGAGGACTGGAAGCTGGCCAATGTGACACCCATTCACAAAAAGGGTGGGAAGGAGGACCCTGGTAATTATAGGCCAGTTAGCCTGACCTCAGTGCCAGGTAAGGCAATGGAACAGTTTCTACTGAGTGTCATCACACAGAATTTACAGGATGGCCAGGGTATCAGACCCAGCCAGCATGGGCTTAGGAGGGGTAGGTTGTGTTTGACCAACCTGGTCTCCTTTTATGACCAGGTGACCACCTGGTGGATGCAGGAAGGGCTGTGGATGTTGTGTGCCTGGACTTCAGCAAGGCCTTTGACACTGTCTCCCACAGCACACTCCTGGAAAAGCTGGCAGCCCACAGCTTGGACAGGAGCTCTCTTTGTTGGGATCAGAACTGGCTGGAAGGCTGGGCCCAGAGAGTGGTGGTGAATGGTGCTGCACCCAGCTGGTGGCCAATCACCAGTGGTGTCCCTCAGGGGTCTGTGCTGGGGCCAGCTCTGTTCAATACATTTATTCATGACATGGATGAGGGTATGGAGTCTCATATTCTCATTGAGAAAAGCAGGACTTTTCCCTCATGAAACTGTGCTGGCTGTGACTGATGACTTGCTCTTCAGGTGTTTTTCAAAACCAGAATAATCTTCTCCATACTCATACCAGTCACCGAAGTGAGACTATCAGGCCTGTAACTTCAGGGTGACCTCTCTTGAAAATTGATACGTTAACCAGCTTCCAGTTGACTTAGATCTCTCCATATTCTCAAGAATATTCAAAAATTATTGAGAGAACTTGTGATGACATCAGCCCACTTTTTGTGTGTTCTCAGATGAACCCTATCAAGATTAATATATTAGCAATTATTATCCCCTTCTTAGACTGTTATCTCTCCAGGTGAACCACTAGAAACTCAGCACTGAACTCACTGCATTGAGGCAAGGTCTAAAATCTGACATCATGGTCAGATGTGCTTGGGCCTGACTGGTTAATCCCACTTGTGCTGATGGGAGATTAGACACTGGAAAATGAAGGATTCACATGCACTCACTGCTGTTAACAAGTCTTCAGTGGGATGTCAGCTATGAAAGGAGTAGAATAACTCTGTACTGGAGTGATTATTACTCTCCTGGACCAATATGTATGACTGCCTGAGAGCAGTTTACGCTCATGGGGCTGAAAAAGGATCTCACTCCCGTGCAAATCGTGTCTGCTTTGAAGTCAAGGAAATTCCATTAGCAATGAACATGTGTGAGATCAGAATCAAACACCGAAGAGTTGTGATCTTCCTACTGCTAAAAGGCAAGCATAGAGACTGCATTTTTCAGAGCTTGCTGCTGTGTGAGCTGATGTTTGCTTTGCATAATTGTAATTGACTACAGCCATACCCAGGGAAGGGAGTGGTGGTGTTCAAGGCAGGCACACACAGACAAAAGCCAAGGGCAGACGCCTGCAGAATATTGATAACAGAATAATGCTGGTTGGCAGAAGAGTGGATGTATAGCAGCAAATCTCTGAATCACATTCACATGCACTTTGAAGGCCATTGGCATGGCTGGTTATGGAAATTGAAGGAATTATACCTCTATGGTTTCTGTCTCCTTCCTTCTGGGTTTTTCTTTCAGACCAAACACTGCACATGTGCCAAAGTACCAACATCAAGTAAAGAAGTGCAAGTATGAAGACAGGATCACCTTTTCATATTTTTTTCCATATGTGGATTGTGAGAGAAAACATGCTGTTGCATGACAGCGTATGAGGGAGGATCAAAGTCACGACTGCAAAGCCCAAGATTTAGCATGGAAAGGTCAGGTGCAGTGCTGTCTGAACAGCCTGTTCAAAACTCAGCAGCTTTAGGATTGTCAGAAGCCATACAAAACACTGAGTAGGTAAGTTTGAACTCTCTGACACCCTGTTCCTGCACAGGCAGCTCCTGGCCTGTGTCCCACCTTTATGCCCAGTGTGGGAGGCACTTCAAGCCAAGACTACATATTTTCTGGACGTTTTATAACTCAGGTCCAGGGACTCTTGGTTCCTGACTGCTCTTCTCTTGCATTAGCCCTCCTGTCAAATATCACAGTTGGGAGATTTGAGGGAAAATTTAGTTCTGTCTGTCCATATTTTTTTCTCATTTCTTTTCCCCAGAAACTCAAGAAAACAAAATGCTGGGCTCTTCTCCCTTTTCAGATTACCAGAGCCAATACAAACACCAGATAATGGCTTCCTCATTTGGAGTTCCTCCATCTTGGCAGAGCTGTGGCTGCTTGCTGATGTTCCCCTGAAGGGAGGGACCTCTCAGTTTGTGGGATGTTGGTAATGCTTGGTAATGGCAATAGTTAAAAGCACCTTCTACACCTCATTTTAACTCACAAGAAATAGTTTTTCTGTTGACAGGGGCAGTGACAACATATTAGATTATCCTCTAGATTGTTCTAGTAGTCTCTGGGGCTCATGCTAAAATAGCCTGTTTTGAGAATAATTTGAATATAAAGAGTTTTTAACATATCCTTTATTTTCCTCAGCTTTGTTGGGGAACAGAGACTGCCCTTCAGGCTGACACATCTGCTTCAGGAATTAAGAATGGAGATCTTTATATCATCCCAGCAATGTGACGCAAAATCAAGGTTATCCAGCTAAAATCATCTCTTTTTTAAATCCTCAATTATGGTCTAGAGATCCTTATGTTTTCTTACTGCTACACAAAGCAGTCATTCTGACACCCAAATCTAGCATCTCACTGGGGTGTGCATGCCACTTCTGCTTCTGGTCCAACTCTGAAGTGGCTGAGGAAGTAATAGAATTATAGAATCACAGAGTGATTTGTGTTGGAAGAGACCTTAAAGATCATCTCCTTCTAATTCCCTTCCTCCCATGCCTCCCACTAGACAAGGTTGCTCAGAGCCCCATCCAACCTGGCCTTGAACACTTCTGGGAATGGGGCATCCATGTCCATGACTTCTCTGGGCAACACCTTCAGTGCCTCCCTACCCTCTCAATAAAGAGTTTCTTATCTAAAATAATTTCTACTTGTCTTATCAATACCTGCCCTTGTAAAAAGTTATTTGCCATCTCTCTTGAAGTGCTAGAAGGTATTATAAGGTCTCCCCAAATCTTTCTGTTCTCCAGGCTGAGCAACCTCAACTGTCTCAGCACGTCCTCCTAGGAGAGATCCTCCTAGGGATAGATGTCCTATCCCTCTGATCATCATGACTGTCCTGTTGACTCATCCCAGTAAATCTATGTCCTTCTTGTATTGCAGACCCCAGAGCTGATGCAGCACTGCAGGTGGGGTCTCAGCAGAGCAGAGCAGAGGGGCAGAATCCCCTCCCTGGCTCTGTTGCCCACAGTGCTCTGGATGCAGCCCAGGACACGTGTGGCTCTCTGGGCTGGGAGTGCCCACGGCTGGGTCATGCTGACCATCCTGTCAACCAGCAGATCCAAGCCCTTCTCCTCAAGTCTGCTCTCAATCCAGTCTCCATTCAACATATATTTTTGTTTGGGATTGCCCCTACCCATGTGAAGCACCTTTCACTTGGCTCTTAGCACCTGCAAAGGCTGGGAGCCACCAGAAGGGAAGCCAACCTCCAATGTCCTGCAGCTGTGAATGGTCATGAGGCTTCTGCCTTCACCATTTAGAATCTTTCCTTGCTAAGAGTAGAAATACTGAAGGGGCTGTAGGATGGTAACAACAGTGTATGGTATGAAAAACAAGACTAATAAACACTTCTGTCATTGTGCATGTCACCATGGCTTTGAAATGGATGATGTTACAGAGTGGGCCATGTGACCCAAGACCTGTGATGGTCATCAAAGGACAGGCACTGACCACTCTGTTGCTGCCCTGTCACCCACCAGAGAAAAGGACAGCCATGGGGGTGAGTCCTGGAGAAGGATCTGATGGTACAGTCCTAAGGATCTGCCTTTACTCACTGGTCAAGGGCTTCATTTCAGAGAAAACCAATAAGAAACTAAGAGCCCATATTGAAAGAGAATTTGAACCAAAATGATGGGTTGTATTAAATTTGGCACTGACTTGCAGAGTTTATCAAGAGCAGGGGATCACAGGGACTGGCTGTAATTTTGTCACGTTTTCTGAAACATGGCAGTGTGTAAATTATTGAAGGAAGAAATATTGACTTATTCCTGCTGTCACCATCCTAAAATATTAGGCCAGTGAGAGTGCTCTCATTGTAATTTATGATCCCTCAAATGAACATCAAAATGTGATTAAAAAAAATCCAACAACAAATCAGAGGACAGTGAAATCTAGCTGCCTGAGAGGCAGCTGTAGTCTCTTTGTACCCATGTCCCCATCTGAAGTCAGGCAAACACCACAATCTGGCTGTGGCTCCTAGACAGGAATATTCATCTGCAGAACTCAGCTTTCCTTATGCAGGATTTTTCTATTTTTTTCAGTCCAGAAAGTTTGCTTGTTATTAGTCTAGTGACCTGACACACTAGCGAGACCTCTTGCCTTTAGCAAGTTTCTTTAGACAGAACTGAAGGTCGTCTATCTCAGCCCAGTCGCTCACAGGATTGCCACCCTCCTACATACAGCTTCAGTTGCAAGACGAGAGTTTCAGTGTCCTGCTTCTTCCAGTACATCCATTTATATGGAAGTTCATGGGGTATCTCACTTTTTTTTTTTTTTTTTTTGACTGTAAGGAGTCTTTCTAGCTAGTAGGAGCAACAACAACAGTGCTGGCACTTTTACAAATAGGTTGACATTGAAAAAATAAAATCCACTATGCAAACTACTTTCAGTGAAATTGATTTCTTCCTAGAATTAAAACACAGATGCTAAGATGGTCTGCAGAAATGCAGATAAAGATGGGATTTTAATGATATCTAATGGTTTGCTGTTATAACGAGCTCCTGTTCCCAGTGACTCAGAAACAACGAAGGTTGCAACCTTGACAGTAATGACCGTAAGACGGTGGACTGCAGTATTGAATGAAGAGGTAGCAGGACAGTGAGCAAGATTACAACCATGGATTTCAGGAGAGCTAACTTTAGGCCCCTCAGGTGTCTTCTTGGAAGAATCCCAAGGGAATAGACCCTCCAGGCAAGAGGGGTCCAAGAACGTTGGTCAAAATTCCTCGATCACTTCCTCTGGGCCCAAGAGCAATGCATCCCAATGAGAAAGAAATCAGGCCAAGAGGGCAAGAAACCTCCACGTGTGAATAAAGAACTCTCATTACTCAAGTATAAGCAAGAAATACACAAGAGGTGAAGTATGGTCAGGCCACTTGGTGTGAATATAGTAGAAATGAAATTAGAAAGGCTAAGGCTCATCTGGAATTAAATCTGGTCAAGGATGTCAAGGATAAAAAAAGGGCTTTTTCAGACACATCAATAACAAAAAGAAACGATGGGCCCCTTAGTAAAAGAAGAGGGGATCATGGTAACAGAGGACACAGAGGAGACACGAGTTATTGAATGCCTTCTTTGTGTCTGTCTTTACTGATAAGATCAGCCCTCAGGAATCTCTGATCCTGGAGGCCTGGATTAAAGAATGTTGGAAGGAAGACTTTCCCTTGGTGAAGGAGGATTAGGTTAGAAGCCATCTAGGCAAACCTGACATTCACAAGTCCATGGGCCCTGAGTGGATGCATCCACGAGTGCTCAGAGAGCTGGTGGACACCACTGCAAGGCTGCTCACGATCATCTTTAAAAAGTCACGGAGATCAGGAGAGGTGCTGAGGACTGGAAGCAAGCAAACATCACCAAGTCCCAGAACTATTTAATTTGTTAATTCATGACTTGCAAGAAGGGGCACATGTCTCCTCAGCAAATTCACTGAGGACACAAAGCTGGGAGGGGTGGCCAATACCCTGGAGTGCTCAGAAGGACCTCGGCAGGTTGGAGAGATGGGCAGAGAAGAACCACCTGAAAGTCAGCAAAGGCAAATGAAGGGTCCTGCACCTGGGGAGGAACAACCCCAGGCACCAGCACAGCCTGGGGCTGACCTGCTGGGGGGCAGCTCTGTGGAGAAGGACCTGAGGGTCCTGGTGGTCAACAAGCTGTCCATGAGCCAGCAGTGTCCTGGTGGCCAAGAAGGCCAATGGGATCCTGGGGGCGCATTATGAAGAGCATTGCCAGGTGGGAGGGAGGTGATCCCATCCCTCTACTCAGCCTTGATGAGGCCACATATTTGAGTGTCGTGTCCAGTTTTGGACTCCTCAGGACAAGAGGGGCATGGAGTTCCTGAAGTGGGTCCAGAAAGGCAACAAAGTTGATTAAGGGACTTGACCATCTCTCTTATGAAGACTGAGAATTGGGCCTGTTCAGCCTCAAGAACAGGTGACGGAGAGGGGACACCACCAAGTGTCTGAAGGGACAGTGTCAAGAGGATGCACCAGGCTCTTCTCAGTAATGCCAAGCTGTAGGATTGGCCACAGATGGAGCTTTGCTATCCCCAAGTCCTAAGCACTTCTGACTTTTGGTATCCTCTAAACACAAAAGTCCATGCCATAACCCGGAATATTTTGTATTGGCTACAGCATGTTGTTATAATGGAAAAGACAACATATAAAAGATAGTTCAGAAAATCATTTGATTCTATATTACTAATGTAATTCCTCAATTCTGTGAGAGTTCTATTTCTATAAAGGGGCATGCCTGTAAGGGACAACACCACTTTTTAACAAAATATTTCCATAACTGGGTACAATTATCTGCTGAAGCCTGTACCAAACAAGGTTCCAATCAATAGCAATATTACTAACATACGTGGGAGTTTCCACTTTAAATTGCCATTCTTAACTCTTACGCGTGTGCCTGTGTGACCAACCCAGGAAAGCTCAGGGCAACCAGCAACTCACGTGGGATAATGGCAGATCACATGAGGTGGGATAACGGCAGATCACATGAGATGTGATCTGTGCTGTGATTTCAATGCAGCCCTGCAGCAGCAGTTATATCTGGAAAACACACAAGGATAAACTAGTAGCAGCTTTGCCATTTTGGGACAGTGTTTGGACTAATTCAGTGAGGTCATCATCCTTGTGGTACTGGAAGTGACAATATTTCCATCTGGAGTGAGGGGAGATAGGATCATGAGAAGCAGTAGCTCTTAAATTACAGTGACATTTCCCTATCCCCAAGATCAGGTGATTTTTTACTATTTAAAAGCCAAATTACAGGTCAGCATTCCATAGTAATTCTTCAGGCACATGAAGAAGTGAGACATGGGTGTGTTTTTCTTTGTTCTATTAATAAACACTGAACAGCTTTGAATTATACATTTCCTCATATTGTGAGCAACACCGTGAAGAAGCTATGCTGCTGGCCAACCCTATACATCAAAGTGAAGGTGTGTTACCTTAATTAGCAGGTGAAACAGACAGCAGGTGACGAGATGCTGCCTGCTTTGAAGATAATGATTGAAAATCGTAGCTCTGTGTCAAGCCAACACCCTTCACTTTACCTCCTCATGACTCTGGTTGAGATGACAAAAGGGGAGGGTAGGAGAATTCTCTTCTGATATCTGATGCAGAGAACACCCCATCCTTCTGCCTCAGGAAGATGAGGAGGATGCTCTGTGGTTAGAATAGAAACTATATTGAAGCAAGTTCACCTGTCCTCCCTTGGGCTTTGGATTGCTATAAAGGCATAAGATGTTTGTTTACCCAAGTAGGAGAAACACTGAGTACTTTTATGTTTCATGACAGGAGGTTATTCTGTACTTTCCTAAGAATACAGAGCTTAACTGAGAGGTGGCTTTGATCAATTATACCCACAGGGAGAGATTTTAAAATAGCTGAACAAAGTAGACCCTCTATATGCAATTTTCAAAAAAATTAGCTATGATAATGAGTCATGAACATCATTGTCAGAATTAGCCATTGATTGCAAAAGAAATAATTATTGATAAAAAGTGAGTTAACCCTGGAAGTCCATGCCTATTTACTTCAGATTTAATTTATTTCACTGACAAAAAATGCAATAAAAATTCTTCCTACTCTTCCTAGCTTTCTGTAAGACTTATGACTAGCCGGTAGAAACTGCACCTTTCAAACAAGCTCACACACAGATGAACTATTATAACTCTTAAGGTGAACACAGTTTGATAATTAGTAGAAGTTATCTTCAAAGGGTAAACAAGGAAATAGATTCTGTTGAGCCACTGAGCAGATTTTTACTGAAGTTGGGCTTGACTGCTCGAAACTTGTTTGAAAAACAACCCTTTATAAGTTTTTAGATTCTAGCTATACTTTGCATAATACATAAAAACAAAGGTCTTAAGATTTGTGTTTTCAGGCATAGTTGGTTCCATATGATGGACTTGTGCTGAAGAGCTTTTAGAACCTGTTATTGTGCAGAAATTTTATCTGGATGTGGTAACCCTTTCCAGTTGCATGCAAGGCCTGTTAAGGATCTGATTCAGTTGTGAGGACAGGATAAACCATTAAGGTAAGTGAACTGTCTTATACTTGGTTCTTATATTGTCACTGTAAGAGCTAGCTAAACATGTGAGGAAATATTCTGGTATGTTTTTATAGAGTTTAACAGAAGAGAGGTACCTATGTCTATTTTAAAAGTGGGTCCTACAGACAACATATGGTGAACTACTGAAAATATTTTCTGCACAAACCCTCAGATCACACATGCAGGCTTCTCATGGTAATGTTTCCATGAGCTCTGGTGTAGAGGTCAGGTTTTGAATGCATACTGTTAATTGACTCCATGATCTCTACCACACAGCTAAATCTGCATCAGGGCCTGAAATGAGTGATGTAAGTGATAACAATGTATCAAATTCTGTTGGGAAATTTAAATAAACATTTTCTGAGATGAGAAATGTATATTTAGTCTGCTTTTTACTTTCCATTACAAATTTGCAATGATTTGTTAATGCTGTTTATTTTAACTGCTGACTGAGTCTGTGAGACTGAAATATTCTTTGCAAGCCTGGAATAGTGAGAGCAGCAGTACAAACCAAAATCCTGACAATGTGCAATTTGTTTGTTTGATTTATACAAGCTTTGTGACATTTACAGCATAGGTGCTAAGGCAAAGCTTGCTCCGTGGTAATCTAAAAATGCTTTTGGCTTATACTGGATCTATACGATCAGGCTAGAGGTGGTTGCATAAAAGGTTACTGTGTAACTCATAGTGAAATGAAACAGAGATTAATGTTTCAAATGCATGAGGAAAAGTCATAGATGATTAAGAAATTTAATGTCCATGTAGTTATGATTGCTACAGACTGAGATGTCCTAAAAGACAATCTCCACTGACACTTCGCTACTCACTTGATAGATTATTATAACTAAAAAGAAAAGAGAAGGAAAATAATGATAAAGCAGAACTAGTGGTTCTTTTTATAAATCAGGTCTACCCAGGAACTTGCTCTGTCTGGTACTATCAATGTACCTGAAAGTGAGAATATGTGCTAGTCACCTTCATACAGCAGGTTTGGTTTCAGTTTCAGTGAAATATTTCTTATGGGTCTTATACAAAGCCAGCCCAGGGGAGTTGCATGTGACTGCTGTACCTGATGGCAGTCCTCCAAGGACGCTTTTACAATCAGATATATTTTCAAATTAACCCAAACAAAGAAATAAGGCAATTTGCTGCTACTCTGCAAAGCCTTTTTTGAAATAAATGGAGCAGATGCCACCTTAGTTTCTGAGTTTTATTGATTGCTTTATAAAACATGCTTTTCTTTTAAAAATACACTCTGAGTTGGCCTGCTGACCCTGGGAATTCAAACCTTATTACTCCAGTTTAGACACTTGCTAGTGTATAGACAGTTAACAAAGCTAAATCCTCTCCCAGCTGAACACCAGATTCCCTGGGGAATTCAATCAGGCTACTTTATTCTGGTCTGTTAAAAAGTCAGGTCAAATAACTGTTTGAATTGTAATGATCTCCATGTGAATTCTGGTTTTGATAGCAAATGCTGATACCTCTTCATTTCCAGACAGATTTATTAATTGCGTATCTTCTGCCATGTGCAATGCGATGCTGCTGCTGCTGCTGCTGCTGTGCTGCCCGTTTTTTACTCACATCCAAACCTTTAATTGTTTAAATAAGATAAATAAGAAAGCCATGAGCCCTGCCATCTTGAGATACCAACTGATACCAAGTTTTCTGCTACACTTAGTAGATGTATTAAGAGTTATGACAGGATAAGCTGTTAAAAGGTACTATCCATGTCTATATACATGTCTATCCATGTTATCCATGTCTATATACATGTCCTCATTCTAGACCAGGTGGGTGGGAGTGGGCAAGACACTGTGTTATTCGATACCATCTTACATCGTTGCCAGGGGCAGGGAAAGGGGCTCCTTCTCTAGCTTCCAAGAAGAAAGGATGTTCCTTTTTGGTCAGGGGGAATCAGGGGGAAAGGGGCAGAGGGTCTGTCCACCATTGTTTTGTTGTCCTGGGCTTGGTGAACATTTTGCATGTAAATCATCCTCTCCTTGTACCTTGTGTTTTGTTATTTAGTATTGCTCCTGCTACTGTTTTGTATCGCATTGCTGCTTCTGGTAAATTGTTTTTATCACAACACATGATCTTTGCCGTTTGTGCTTCCATCTAGAGGGCGAGGAGAAGTGAGTGCCAGCACAGTTTCACTGGTAGCACTAAATTGGGGAATACCATTCCTAAACCACAACCATGCAGAAAGCTGCAGTTTGGAAAGATTCAGAAGGACTTCTTGAATAATATCATCTGCATTTCACCTAGGCATGGTGTTGAGAATGATGTTACAGAAGGATCCCAATATGGCTATAGCAATCATTAAGAGCTTCTCAGCAGACTGAATGTGTGAGAAAGCATTTAATTATTATTGATTTTTTTTGTTTGTTTTAATTAATTCTTTTAATTTTTATACCATTTTCATCCACCTAGCAAATGATGGAAGATAAGCAGCAAGCAGACATTCAGAGTCTGACAGTTTTCCTTCACTAGGCCAACCTTACAGTCTTGAAAACAGTAATAATATATTAAGTCACCATGGCTATTCCCACTCCCAGAAAGGTTAAATTTTGTTCACTTTTTAAAAATTATTTCGCTGTCTATCACAATATTTCCTTTAGCAGTTGTCACCATAGTAATGTTCTGCTAGACCGGAGTCTAATCTTCCTCAATCAAGGATAACAGCTGCCTTTTTTAACTCAAAAACTCTGGAAATTAACTACAATTCAGACATATAATAATATAATTTCTTTTTGAAATGTAGAAATAGATATACTTTTCTCCTTCTGATTTTTTATTGAACTTTGTCTAATTTTTTTCTGGAACAATTATTCTGATACTTCTTCAAAGGAGTACTTTCACTAGGTCTATTTTGCCTGATTTTTACCCCAAATCTTTAAAAGCAACAGCAGGACATCTTTGTTTTAATTAAGTGGTAGCTTATAGGCTTTATTGAACGGCATTCTAAATGAGTCGATCAAGGTTTAAGTTCTATTGGAGTAAAAGAGTGGGTCTGGTCTTTCCTTCAGGTAGATTGTGTAGCAGTACAGCCAGTAAGACAGCTGTATATCCCAAAGGCACCACTCCTCATCAGAAACTGGCACCTAAAGATCGAGGTATTGGTCCTTATTGTGCAGGGGATATTTATGCCAGTAGGGTGTTTGCTGTATTTGTCTGCTTGTTAGAAAGGATTCAGAGCATTCAGTGGTTACCTAAAACAGCTGTGTCCAGATGCATACCAAGGTTAGAAAACCATTAACTTTACTCATAATGAAATGCATCATTTGAGGAACAGTGTTACCATTTTCCTTGACGTTCCAGAGAAAACCTCTAGACAATGACCTAAAGGCTTACACTGAGACCACTGAGAATGTTGATAATAAATTTAGCTAGGAATTCATATGCTGAGTGTTTTCCTACCTCACTGTGCTGCTATACCTTACTTGGAGTGAATTCAGTGTAAATTAAGAAATGTGGAGACAGAGGGTAAAATATATTGTAGTTCTCTGTTGTTTCATTTACAGTGATCTCATACATGTTTAACCTGCTGAAAGGCCATAAAAACAAAAGTCCCATACAGAAGCATATATTGAAGGGCTTTCTAAGCCTGAGCCAGTGTCTGTTAAATGTTATTTCTGCCATCAGGTTACATCAACACTGGCACTGTAAGGGCTCAAGTGCTAGAGTCCCACCACCTGGAGCAGTGCAGTCGTACCCCATATCTCCTGTGGTGGTCAGCAGGCACTGGTTGATGCCTCACTGTTCCTTCAGCTGACACATATACACCTCCCCTTTCAGCCCTGGGACTGGCAGATAACCGGGTTCAAAAAAATCAGAGGTCCCTGATTCCCTGTAAAAAGTGACCTAAATATAGAGAGGTTCAAAGTCTCAGGTTTTTGGCTGTGTCCATTGCATACTCTGCACGCCCCTGTTTCCACTTACCCAAGACCTGTAGCTCAGAATTCAGGGGTGGCAGGAGTGTGATGCATCCTGCCAGCCATCTGTGACACAATCTGTGCCTTGTCTCTTCTAGGGTTTTACTAAAGGGTTTCATTCGTGTTACCACAAAAACTAGGAAGGAAAAGAGAAAGAGGGAAAGAGGGAAAAGAAAAAAAGAAAAAGAGAAAAAGAAAAAGAAAAAGAAGGAAAAAGAGAAAAAGAAAAAAAGGAAAAAGAGAAAAAGAAAAAGAAAAAGAGAAAGAAAAAGAAAAAAAAAAAAGAGAAAAAGAAAAATAAAAAGGAAAAAAAAGGAAAAAAGGAAAAGAACAAGAGAAAAAGATCCGGGAGAATGAAATGGTCCCCTGTCTTATTACCAGCGTAGAAATGAATTTTTGGCTTCCAAGACATTCAATTTGGGAGCAGTAGGACAGTCTGAACAGTCATTGTAGCAGTCATGGATTTCTGCCCTGAAGATTTTGTTCAAATTAAAGCAACTCACTCCTCACCCAACTGTCTGTGCTGAATAATAGTGGCAGATGGAGAGAGGAAAATCTGGATTTTTTTTGCTTTCAAGGAACCACAAAAGTTAATGAGGTAATGTTGATTGTTCTGCGGCTGTAACTGAGGGAGGTTTCTGCACAGCAGGTACATTGCTTCCTCTTTCTCTTGTGACTGAATAGAACAGTGTATGAAAGAAATGCAGCTGAATCATTATGTTAGGGTGTGATAAATCAGATGTGAGAAATTATGTAGTGGGTTAGGAGGTAAGGAGAAATTTTACTTGTTCCTGTTGGAAGAGGAGTAGCATTGTAAGTGCTTCTTGAGTTCCAAAAAATGGCTCTGGTTCAAAGAAAAAAAGGAGCTTTTAGATTACATTAGTATATTTCAGGTATTCTTAAAAGTATTTAAGACACCATCTCATAGTATCAATGACATAAAATCCAGATCTTTGCTCACTTATCACTCATAGCAATTTATCTGTGCATTATTCTAGCCAAACACAGCAGTAAATGTTATTTTTTGACAAAAATCCTCACTTAAATAACTATTTTGCTGTCACTGCTTTTTACCATGGATCTGTGACCTGCAGGTCTTGACCTTTTCTAAAGATCCAACGAAGTTTGTGCTATGGTACATAATTAAGACTGATGGTTATGGTCAAAGTAACATTTCCTTATAAATTTCATCATTTTCTGATCTCTTTGGAGGCATGGTGTTTTATAATGGATGAAGCGTTCACCATTAATAAGCATTTTCTTTGTTGTTTCCTAGAGAGCCATTCACCAGATTAACAAAACAACATTTAGGAGCCAATAAAGGTCCTCTCAGCTCGACTTGAGAGGAGGACGTGCTAATGCCCCCAGGCAAAATGCCATTGAAACCATAATGTCAGGACTGGTCACAAAGACTTTGACCTGTAATTGCGTCCCGAGAATTCAAAAGCGTGAGAGTTTCCCGGGGAGGAGAAGGGAGCAGTGTTGCCAGACCATTCACTGTCTGCAATTAGGGACAGACCTTTTACAGAGCGAGCAGGCCCCCACCAGATCCTGATGGCTCTTCCTGGGAGCTTCTGAAAAGCCTTCCTTCAAACGCTTTGGCGAGGAGAGACTGAAGGCAAATTTTGGAGACTTAAGGCGAGAGTGCCATTCTCACGTGCATCTGCAATGCCCCCCTCCAAGCTCCCCGAGGGAATACCGGCAAACCAAATTAAGGATGAGAATGGAGTAACTCCTTCCCCTCTGTGTGCGACCGTAAAGAATAATGGCTCGATGAGTTTTGGTGTTTTTGGCATTTTCACCCAGGGATTTAAACCCTGAGGGTTAAGAGCAACGGTTCCCACGGAATAAACACTGACTGGAATTTGCATCCAAAATTCAAACAAAATTGAACATCAGTAACATTTTAGCACACATTAGGCTATCGATCCTGCAGTTCTTTTCTGTATAAAATACTTTAATAATGAAGGTACAGCCAATTCCAGCATAAAATTTGGCACCACAGCAATATTGCAGCTGATGTTAGAAAAAACAGGCATAAGCACTAGGTTGGAAAGAGGTTTGAAAGAGAAACTCGTGTTCAGTTACAGTTTAGCCTGAACACTTCTGCTTGCACTGCAGGTACCCTTCAAAATGACTACAAGTAAATATAACCTTTTGGCCACTTTTTGTCAAAGCTGACGTATCCAAAACCTGTCTTCACTAGCCCCATGCAGAGATAATGGTCCAATGTAAATCTCAAGAAGAGACACCTAATAAAGTACTTCCGTCAATAGTAAAGAAACTTAATCCAACCAGGTCTATATTTGCCACTGTTCCTTTCAAGTGCTGCTTAATTTTCTAAGGCTCTGTGTCCTTTATCCATTTTTGAAATTACAGTTGGTACAGTTGCATTAAACTTCATTTCTCCTAATTTTATTTAATTTACCTTTCTGGATGGACTCATGCTGCTTTTGTTGAAGGAGAATTGAGTTGTTAAACCTCCAGATTTTCTTCTGGTGTATTTTGCAGCACTGAAAAAATATCTTGTGGATGGTATTGTTCATTGTACTGCTTGCTGTCATCGAGGTTGTCATGTCTAGCCTCCCAGCAGCCAGACCTGGTTGGGACACACTTTTGTCCCATTACTGTGATATTTTTTTTATGGTATGCAAGGCTGGAGCAATTGCAGTTCATCTCAACAGCAGATTATTAGAGGAAGAGACATTACAAATACAAATCAGTTTGTGGGATTCCCCATCTCGTGTAATGGTTCCAAGACATGTCCTGGAAAATGTTGTTGTCTCTTGAACTGACAGATAGGGCAGGCAAACACAAGCAACCACTTTCCTATTGGCTTTCAAGACTTTGGACAGAGTGGTGTCTATTCTTCATACACAGACTCGTTGATCAGAGTTAGTTGTGTCTCAGTAGCTACAACTGGGGATTTAGAATTACAGTCTACATCTTCACAATCTGCTGGAAAGAGGGATAGAAATGAATGATGTATGTATAAATATGAAAAGGTTACAGACATTCCTGAGCGTAGGGTATTACAAAATTGCATCAGAGATAGTTCAAGGATTTGCATTTAACCAAACATGCCCCACTTTGTAACAAAATTCCTTATGTGGATGTGAATTCTGAGGAAATAAAATATTGAATCTTGGTGAGGATACACACTGAAAAGCGAAGCCATAAATAAGAAGTAGTCTTGTATTTTCCAGTTCTGGCTTGGGAAGTAGTAAACCTGGTCATGCTCCAGCATGCTGCAGCACAGTCCATATGCAGAAGTCTCAACAATGAAAATGTTTGCATAAAGCCACATATTCATAAATATTCTCAGTGCTAACCCAAACTTGGATGCAGGTTTTATTTTCCCTTTAGATTCTTTCCAGTCTAAAAAGCTTTGGAAATTTTTAACCCCATCTTAACGCCCTCCAGTCCCTGCCTCTAACACACACAAATGACTTGCTTAGGATTTGCCAATAAGTAAAACGGAGCATATTTTCTGCAGCATGCCAGATGGTGCTGGTGAAGACTGGACACGCAGGAGGCTCCTAATTAAACCTTTAACCTAGGGATGAGAAATGGCAGGTGCAGTCTGGTGGGTGCTCAGATAGTGGACACACAGGCAAGCTGCCTACCAATCTTTTTGAGAACACCCTCACACCCATCCTCAGGGAACTCATAATGACAAGAGGCAGCTAATTTAAAGCTAATTGAGAAAACTCTATCCAGTCTTCACACAATAAGAAAAGGTGCCAGACCTCAGCTGGCATTTGCACCCTGACAGGAAGAAAATGGCCGTTGTGGGGCTGCAAAAGCTGCCACTTCATTCTCACCCGAGGCACACAAAGCAACCAAACCCTTGAACCTTTATGGTTTCAGCAGCAATTCAGCCCATAAATAAAAACTGCTGAGAGAGACCACTAATGTCTAGGAATAGAAACGAAGCCTGTAGCATCATAAAGGCAGTTTCTTCATCAGTAAGAATTCACAGAGTTGAGGAGTAACTGCAGTGCTCTGCATGGGTGCCCACCAGGACAGGCTGATGCCAGCTCTGCTGTAGACAGGAGGGACATCTGGAGCCATTCTCTAGGTTACTCCAAATCTCTCATCTGCCACTACAATTCCTTCTAAGTTACTACAATTCCCTCAAAAATGTTGAGTTTTATCCAGGCCTTGCTGCTCTCTGGGATCTCTCCTAACTTTTCTATGACATATAGAGTGATGTATCGAGTGTTTCTGCTTCTACTGTTTGATGTTCGAGTGCAGTAGACACGGAGAAAAACTTGCACTATCTTATAACACACAACTACCATTTAATCCCACAAACCCAATGTCAACCTAGTGCAACTCTAGTGCAAAGCCAGTTCCTACACTGGGTATAACAAGTGGCTGTGGAGCAGGAGATGCCTGCAGAAAGCACAGTGTCTGTATAGCCATAATCACTTGTCTGGTTTCAGCTGTCCAGACATTCTTCACATCTGCTGATTTGCCTGAATGCAGAGCAGGTGGATGGTTGTTGATAGGTCTTGACCTGTGTCACTGACATCCAAGGCAGCTCTTAAAACAATAAGTTGGTCTTGTTCTTCTGCAGCACTAAACATTTAAGGGCCAGAAGGACCTTCCACCCTTAGTCTCCCACTAGGGTCCAGTCTACCTCTTAAGTTTGTTCCAGTTGAACCACCAGAAACCCAAGTTTTCCATGGAAGCCCAGCTGGGACAAGTGGCAGTAATCAAAGGGCAAGCAGCTCAGGGACTGGTGCCAAACCATTACCAAAATAAAGTGAGATATTTTCCTCCAGCGTAACTCATTGAGAAGGCTGTTTAGTGGCATCACAGTCCTGGTATCACAGTGTAGCTGAGGATCCCATATAAACACACTATGTCCTTTCCACATCTCTGGTCTGCAAGTGAGATTCTTTCCTTGTTGGCCTCACCTCTGTAGTGCCCAAAGTCATGTACTCTTTGCCACTGTTTTGAACAAACTTTCAGATTTACTTGAATAAAGTGTTCTTAACTGATAGTAAGCACACTTAAAAGAATTTCTGTGTTGTGATGAATCACTAGTTTCACAGTCACATACCCAAATACCAATTTGCCTAAATGCCTCAACTTTCAGGGAGATCTTGCCCATTGATTTGCAAACACATGGGTCAATGTGAGGGGATTTCTGTCATAATTTTGGAAGGGATGGCAAAATCTGAGCTATATCTCTGCCTCATGTTGTAGACCAGTCGCATCTGCTGGACCATGGGTGTGGTTGAGCTAAATCATCAGCATTTTCTGTAACAGAGAAATGGCTCTCTGTAAGTGTTTCAAGAGATTCCCACCTTTTCCTGCCTCTGGCAGCTCATTCCGACCCCAAATAACATTTAATCTCACACCCTGCTATGCCAATCATACAGCAATATGTGGGACTACAATTGATACCAGGTCAGGGATCCAGGCTGAACCCCACAGCCCTCTCTCTGTTTGTTTGTTTTGGCAAACACAATATGGGGCAACACTTTTTCTCTTTCTGACTCATGAGCTAGCCCCAGCTTGGGCACACAGATAAAATAATTGGAATTGACTTGAGCTCCATCTGCTTTTATTGGCTACAGAACTGACCCTTGCTCCCACTGAAGTTATGGTCTGGACACCAAGTGTTTTGTGAACTGGGAGGAGTAATCCAAGCAGTAGGTGAATGTAGTCCCATTCTCATTTTCCCCACACTGATTCTTTGGCTAATGCTTATAGAATTATGGGTGCCCTATAAATACTTATTACTGGTGCATAAATGCACTGTAAACCATGCTATAGTAAATGGTAACATTTGTGAAATTGAGTGAGAGAAAGGAACTTCATTCCTTTCTAAAAGTTTAATTTCTTAGAAGTTTGGAAATCTTTAAGAACATGATGGAGAGGATTTGCAATGTGAGTAGATTCATAAAATTTCTATTCTAACAGAGTAAATTAACCATGAAAGCAGTATCACAGAACTGAAAAAGCCTTTCTCATCAGAGAGCTGGAGAAATGAACGGCAAACTAATCTGCAGGGTGCAGAAAGTGTGAGATTAGTTTGGCAGAGCAGGAAGATTTAATTAAAGACATATACAAACCAAATTGTCAAGCATGTATTATTCTGCTTTTGAAGCACTTGGGAAAGACAGCCATTAGCAAATGGCAGGAAAGAATGCATGAGAGTTGCAGAATAGCAAGGATTGTCAGTCACTGGCAGTGCTGGGGGCTGATTGCTTCTTCAGGGAACACTGAGACAGGGTAGAGTCAATTTAGGGAAGAAAAGGGCAACTGAGGTAAAGGAGCCTGAAAGAAGCTTGACAAATTCTTAACCCGAATTTGACACTCATCACTGTCCCTATAGGGACAACTCAGCCCTCTCAAGGCTGAAGAACCCACAGGGGCAAGTAGCAGAAGGAAACAGAATAGCTCTTGGCTCCAAGCAGAAAAGAGGTCAAGGGCTCTTGGTTATAGAAATGCAAGCTCATTGGTTTCACCCCAGTCAAAAACAGCATTTTCATTCTACAGTCAGAAGAACTGATTTGTGCATTCTGGTAACACAAAAATTAGCTGTTAATTTATCCTGGTCTATAGGATCTGATTGCACAGTGGTTTGCAACCATGATTTTCTGGACACTAATATTACAACTGCTGTGATAGCATTTCAGTGCCCTCCATATGCAGCAGGATCAACGCTTCATTTTGTGTAGTTTTACTGGTAATAATTTAAATGCTAAATTCGGCAGAGCTCCTTCAGTATAACAAGCTCAGCTGTTTCCTAAAAGGAAACAACCATTTCAGCTATACGACCCTGCCATTGAATGTTCCTTCAAATTTCCAGTGGCTGAAGGCATAAGCATGAGCCAGCGGAGCTGCATTTCTGTGTGCAGCCCTTCTTGCCCCAGAAAATTTTACTGGTTGTTTAGGAGAAGAAATGGCCCACGGGTCATCCCAATTGTGTCCCTTCCAGAGAGCTGAAGGGACATTGGTGAAGAGCTCTACTGCCAGTTTTTGCACAGTAAGAGCATGTGGGGAGCCTGCTTGTGCAAGGTTTTCCTCACTTTGCAGTGAGTCACTAGCTAAGATTACTAATTCAGCTCAAACAGTCCTCCTGATGTAATTTCTGTCAGGAAGAAAAAAACTATGTAGTTTCTTTATTAGGAGGAAGGAAAATGCTTGGTGCTTGCCAAGAAATCTTTATGAAGTGAAAAAAGATTTGTCATTTTAGAAACAAAGTCTCACAGCTATTTGTTTGAGCTGTGAAGAACGACCCACCAGAACAGAAAGCAAAGCATGTAAATGCAATATCAAGAAAACAGTGGCTAGAGAAAATTAAATAGACTCAGAAAATACCTGAGTCAAATTCCTCAGTGTGAGCAAAGGACTGAAGAACACACTGATGGGGAAGTTAGCTGTTTATGTGGTGTGTTAGTCGTTGGTTTTGGGGGGTTTTTTCCTCCCCTTCTGCTCAGGAAGGTAAATTGGATTTCTGCACCTTTTAATTTTCCAAGTGTGTTGATCCCAAGTAATCTTAACTTATCCAATGTGTAAAAGGTTTTGTTTCCATGCTGTTGTGTTACCCTGCAATTACTGCTTTCAGTTGAATAGATCTTACTGGTTTAAACCTGGCAGATCAAAATGGGCTATGTTTTGTCTGTCTGACAGAGCTCACTTAAAGCTGATGTTAATAGCAGTTGTAAAACTGATGAGTCTGTGTGCATATGCATGAATGCAAATGAGATCAGGAATAATAAATATACAACTAGGTAAAAAATACAGGCTATTAAAAATTCTCTCAGAGAATTTGTACAGTAGATTTACAGTTTGAGGAGATAGAGCATCATGTGTCAAGGAGAGGAAATGTGGAAAGGGAATAAAATGACACTGTCAATCTCTGCAAAAAGCTGGCACACATTGGAAGGAAGAATTTAAGCCAGCCTTGTCAGTATGGTCTGCCCCAAAGGGCATCAGGAAATGCTGATTTCCTGCGGGGAAAATCCCTGCTATTCTGTTTAGGATTGGCATCAGGCCCAAGGGCAAACGGCTTTTGCAAGGTTGCAGGTGGAGTAGGGAGTCTTCAGGCTGGGCATGGAAATACCCACCATACACTCACAGAAAAACACGTGTTTTGGTGCTCTATTCATCCTCACCCTCCTCTTCCTGTTCCTTCTCTTTCATTCATTTGATACAGTCACCTCCAGCCTCAGGCTCATCTCACACACATCAAAACAAAATCCTGCTCCAATTGAGTTCAGTTTCAGCAGCTTCTCTGGCTTATGTGCTTGAAGACATTTGAATTTCCTGTCAGTGTGGGTGATGGCAGAAATTTTCTTAGGCTTTTTTCTAGACTTGTAATTAAGACAGCACAGTGGTTCTTTGTAAAAAGGCTGCTTTTAAGATTCTCCTCGGGCAAACAATAGAATTGGTACAGACAGTGCCCTGCAGATTTTGCTTCTTGCAGTACTCTAGGAATTCAAAACTATGTACTGTCTGTATTTGGAAATTTTCTATTTCTTGTTTAAAGTTACACACAAGCAACAAGTTAGAATCCTAAAAAGTACAGATATAGGCTTTTTAAAAAAATGTTTCTAACAGTGTAAAATGCTTTTCAAATTCTGTTGTTTCCTTTTTTTCCCCCTCATGTATGTTGCAGAACTGAATCCTTTCTGATCAGAAAACCTCAACTGAGATATCATACCTTGTGCTACTTCTTTTTCTAGCATTGGGTAAAGAGATTATTAAGAAGGCCAGAACGACACAAAAACATCATTACAAATCAATGACTTCCCATCATCAATAAGATAAAAGAAAAAAAGCCAAAACAATGATGCTATTACTACAATGAGAAAGGAAAACCTGCCTAAGTTTTCAGAGCAAAACTGGGTGGTAGGTTCAGGTTCAGATGGTATTCTGAAATGGCTGAAATTGATGGTTAAAGACAAAAATGAGACCACTGATGAATATCATAGTAGAAGTCTGTGAGATTGGATGCAGTAATGTGCTAAAATAGGACTAGAAAGGACAAGGCTGTGTAAAGCCAGCGTAGATTAGCGTTCATATCAACTGAGACTAGTGCCTAATCCTGTTGAAGTTTCAAAATCTGTGTTGTCAGATTTCACTCAAAAATAAAAACACCATGGAAAATTTTCAAGTTTGTGAGACTCTTGCCATCCTGAGAAGCAGAAAATCCCTTCCACCTCTTTCTGTTTTGGTCTATATCTGAAAGAGAGACATACAAAATGATTAAACTGAAGCCATAAACTCAAGAATTTCTGACCCTGGCCCAGGATATTGTTATGTATGTAAAGAGCATTTAAAACCTGGTATTTTGGGTTCGCCTGCTGAAGGAAACAGTGACAGCTGTGAAGTCCAGAACCACATCTGGATTTTATCCAAGTAAAACTTTTCCTGGCTGTTGTAGATCAAAACATTCTTTGAGGTTAAAAGTGACGTTTATTTCACAAAAAATATGGGTACAGAAATGTGTATGTTTATTCCTAATTATGCATATAAAGAAATAGAAAGAGACATACAGATATCAATGGCATTTTATATAGGATATTAATTTCAGCCATAATTATGAGAAAAATCAAGCCTATTTTTTACACAGATAAAATATCACACTACCTTATGGAGCAGCTTTAAAAAATGCTAACTCCTAGCTCAGGACAGGCTTATAACAGTGAACCAAACACGACTCACTAGGGAGGAAAATCTCAAAAAATTGACACCAAGCTTCACATGGCTACACAAATATAAGCATTGAGCTGTGATACACAGAGCCTATACTGCTGCTTATAAAGAAACTCTGTTGTTTTTACATTTTATTTCCCTCAACTTTTGATGTAGGCAGAACAATAACCTCCCCACAGCTAGATAATTGCTTTCACCAAAATCTCTGAGCACAATGTCATCCCTTAGTGACACTCCAGTACTAGTTCATAGATGTTATCATAAAATTAATTATGTTCCCTATGAGAGCCCTTAAGGCTGATTTTGATGTCAGTCTTATTGATTGGCTATTGAACTCCTCATTGTGTTGTTTTAAGAAGGTCCTGGCCTGACTATGCAGAAACCTTTTGCCCTGGGCTAGCTGTCAATCTCCACGACAAGGCACCTTGAAAAGGTCAGGGCTACCAAAGGCTGGCTGAGGATGTACTGCCTTTAACTCAACTGAAAGAGGACTTAATTAGGACAGAAATAATTAATTTGTTGAATTTCCTTTCATGAGGCAGCTATCTAGCTGATGATAAGTAAATTCAGGAGACGGGCTGCCTGTTCTTATCCTTCATAGGGATTAACACTGAAATGTCATGGCTTGACTAAAAAACTCCCACAACCCAAACCAGCAATCAAGGAAAGGAAAGGAATGCTAGCAGAGGAAATGAAGGCAGAAAGCATGTTTTCAGTCACTGGATCCTATAACCAAACCTCTCCAAGGAGCAGGTCCCTTTTTCTTCAATAGCAAGTGGCTCTGAAATAGAAAGGAAAGCAAATGAATGTCATCATCAGTTTCAGGCACAGAGCACAACTACACTGTGAAACAGAGAATGGTAGGACCAGTGCTGGGCAGACTGAGGCATCAGGGAATGCAGAGGGAGCACAGGGCAGCATGGCATGTGCTGAGTTAGTGCTCATGTGTTCTGTCAGTCCAGAGTTCAGAAGACAAACCCTAAGTTTTAGAAGGCTTTATCACTGTGGGACATGGATGCTCTAACAGCCTCCCCACCTGAGCTGGTGTCGGAGCAAGAGCTCCATTTTTTCTGATGCAGACATCCACCTATGTTCCCACGCAGAGCGTGGCCTCAGTCTCCCAATGCCTGGCTGCTGTATCCATGCTGGAAAGCACTGGCTTTTGGAGCCTCAGCAGGCAGTGCCATGGTATCGCCTCTGCATGGGGGTATTTTTACCTCACCTACAATGAGCATTAATTCAGTCAAGGACAAATAGCAGAGCATAATGCTCAGATGTTTTTAACTTCAGGACAGCACATTAACAAGACTAAACTGTCAGTTAAAAGCTATTCTGTGCTTTAATCTCAGCTCTGTATAGTCCTAGGGACGTTTCCCACATTACCATTGCAACTATTGACACAAAATTCTCATTCTAGCCATATCCTATCATGAGTTTGTTTCACAGAAAACTTTTTATGAGCCTTTGACTGTTAAAAGAAGGGAAAATGTTTATTTCTTTATACATAGGCCCTTAACACTACTATTTTCCATTAGCCCTGCAGGTTGACTTTCACAGTCTACTGGAAGTTCTTGAGCAAGCAGAAGACCACAATCAACCTGAAAGCCAAGCAGAAGCAGTAGCCTACTTGATTATACGTATTGATGATTCTCAGTAGCCACTTTTCCATGGATTTAGCTATTTAGCTAAGGTATATTGCAAAGCTATTTGGGCCAGAAGAATAGGTGCAGAAAGCACCTGAGTAGAGGCTGCAGGACAGGTGCTGGGGCTTGTCCTAGCAAAGGAAGGTGGATCACTCCAGGCAGAGGGGATGTGGCAGAAGATATGCTCTGTGCCAGGAAGGAAACAAGGACTGGTGTGTGTTTGTGCATGTACGTGTGCGTATGTGGGCGGGTGCAGCAGTGGAAGGGAACATGTCACACATATCCTGTGCCAGGAAGTAATTTCAGCCTTCTCCTGGAGCAGAAAAACTGAATTTTTGTGTGTAGTACAGAGACACTTGAGCCCTCTCTGCTGGAGTAATATAACTGAGTGACAGCAGGCTGAGAGTGAGGTCCAGCTATGAGAGTAGGATAGCGAGCCAAGTGTCAACTTTCCTTTGTTGGTACTACCAGCATGTTGAAGAAACATTGGTGTCATTTGTAGGAAGGTGAGATGAGACACAGCTAGAAAGTTATTTTTGTAGCACTCTAAGCAAAAGAGAAATGGACATCTCCTGCTTTGTTGCTCTTCCATGGTATGCAGTGGTCATAAAAAAAGGCATTGGTTTTTTATTCATTCCTGCCTTTCTAAATATTGACCTTAATTTCATTCCGTATGGAGAGATTTATAGCTCATTCCTCTCTTTGCTATTTTGCTCTTTTTTCCCCTACCAAAATTATAAGATTAATTGAAATCTAAAATGAATATCTGATTGCAATCTAAATTGAATAGAGAGCTATGATTTTCCAGTTTTCTGCAATCATAAAATGTCATGGCTGAGAGAGCTAAATCTAATTGTGTGGGGATTTAAAAAAAAATTTTCCTGCTTCTGCACTTGCCTACGTATTTTAATAAGCCCAAACATAGAAGGCATTTCTAATCAAATAGATAGAATTTCATGTCTGATTATGGATGCATATTTGTAAGAAGAAATAACCTGGGAAACAATTGGGATTGGAAAGCATTTCTAAATTATATGTATCTGGTTTCTTCCAGCTGATAACATTTTCAGCATTTCTTGGGTCCGTCAGTTTTTAATTCAGTGCAAAGCTTCAAACTCTAGTGGCACAAGAGAATGCATTGCTAATCTTGCAGCAGAGCAGTAAAAATGTCAGCAGCAGGTTTGATATTCAGTACTACAGTGCTCTGTGTAGAAGCTCCAGTGAACTGGGACTGGGTCTGTTCCAGACAGCAATTTGGTAAATCCTGCCCATTTTTAAACACACATGTATTCCTATTAATTTTATGGAAAAAGTGTGCTAGAGAAAATCTATAGGAAGTCCCTCAGTAGTGTGGGCATGAGGACTCCTTTTTAAGCAGCTGCTGCATTTTGTAAGGTGTGAAAGAAAGTAATTTTACAAAGACTCCCTTATGTGTGTTCTCAGTTTTGTAGCCTGAACCGGGCAGCATGGTGTTGGTGACAAAGCTTCTCTTGATTTCATTGGTAGTAGATGAGTGCAGGTCCTCATCTGAATTTCCTGGAAGAAGCATTTGTTGGCTTCAGTGGGTAGAATAAGGCTGATCCCTCTGTGCTTCAGTCATTTAACTGAGCGGCCCATTTTGGGAGTCTGGTGACTTGATTCTCTCTTTGAGAAATATCAATTGTTATATGAGCGCCTCTGGAGGTTGCCTGAATGTGCAGCTGAGATAAATTGTCTTCCAGCGATGCCTCATTCTTTTGTTTGGGATGGCTGGGCCAGCTGTGGGCCTTATTCAGGAGCCTTGGTTTATGGGTAGGGCCTGAGGCTGATTGTGGATCTTGTGAGAGTCACTTCCTTCTGTTGGTACGGGGTCAGTGAGAGCCCAGAGACTCCGTCACTTCCAAAGGGATGTAGAGAGTCCTCCTGGAAGAAGCTTTGCTTGATTTCTGAAGGGGGTAGAATGAGAATTACTGAAACAGGTTCTTCATCAGTTTTTCAGCTATAAGGTTGGTAAAAAAATATCATTGCTTAATGGCACACACATAATCCTAGTATCAAAGAAAATGGTCACTTTCTTGTCATCTGTATGCAAAATTGCTGTACTCTTATTTTGCAACATTATAAACTGATTATTAAATTAGATCTGTATAAATACTCTTGGGGTGCTGTCTGCATCAGATTAGTTTCTCACTTCATGCAGATTACAAGGACACACAACTACATGCCAGTGGAGGTGGAAAGTACTGTCAATAGTTTCTTTGCTGAGCAAGTGTGCTGGTGGTCACAGACTCTGTCCTGCCCTAGTTGTGGTTCCATAGAACTCTAAATTGGCTTTTTAGACAAAGGTCACATTGTGGTATCAATTACTGGCTACTACCTGGAAAATTCAATTTCATGCCCTGTAGTTGGTCTGCTTTTTTCTCTTCTATGATTGGCAACTGTTTCCCTGCTGGTAACTAGAATTGCTCATTTACGTTAAGTGATTAAAATCCAGAAGATAACTGATTTGGAAGGGCAGCTTTAGGTTGCTAGCCCTTGCATAAATGCTAGCAAGCTCTTGCATAAATGGGTTCAGATGAATAGAACAAAAGCTTCTTGCCTTTTACAAAGCCCCTTAAAAAACTGTGTTGTTCGTGATTTGTGTCATGCCAATCTGTTCCTTGTCCAGTAGATATGTAGTTGATGCACTTATGAAAACTGGAAGAAATTAGTGAGCTAAGAAGTGCCTAATTTTAGATAATAAGTTATCACAGTCTTGTTGATATTACTTATTTTTTAACCTAAAAACTTTTGCTTGAAGATCGTCAAATCTATTCTGTCTTCTAGAAGACTCTGAGGAGCTTATTAAATGCCTGGTTTGCAATTTAACAGATCTCAGTGCTGTTTCTATGTTCCAGAAATAGATATTCATTTATTATAGGGTCTTCATTTATTCTCAGGAATTGTTTCCTTCGCAAAGGATATATTATGTCATTTACTTTGAGGTGGAACTGCTAACCAAAATAAAGGGATATTTCTGCTTTAAAATTGTGATATAGGGAGTGACAGGTTGAATCGGGCCCTAGGCAATCTGGTCTAATAGAAGATGTCCCCACTCATGGCAGAGGGTTTGAAACAAGGTGATCTTTATGGTCCCTTCCAACACAAACCATTCTATGATTTTATGAATCTGATCCTTCTCATGTGTCTTGAAGAACACCATTTACCCTTTTATTTATGTGGTAAGAGGACTGCTTCTGCTTCATGAAGAATAAGAATTCTAAAGAAAAAGTCTGTGAGGAATACTTAACTACTAAGGAATTCTTAACTACTATTTAGGTGAAGAAAGGCTTATTACTTTTGTTACTGTGACAGTAGAGTTTTGCTAGGCCAAGTACTCTAGGAGTTTCACAGTTCAGATTAAAAACAGTTTAAACAACTATTGCTTGGTGACTGGAATTACAGCTGTCAGCCTGCAGGTGCATTGCACAGGCTTTTCTCAATGGACATTTCAGCACAATAGGAAACAACTCAACATTATTTGAATATTATTTATACCAGGTTCAAACATATGTGTGATGGAGTAGGATCAGAAGATATTATAAGGCAGCAAGTTGGAGTTTGGCTAACTAAAGTATATGGGGCACCAAGTTCTAGGACTCAGTGTTTCTTTACTAGCATCCAAGAGGTTCTTCTTTTCTTTGAATTCAGATCAAGTTGTCTAGTCACTTCCCATGCATTTTTTAGCCTTTTTTTGCCTATAGTACTGTTGGAGTTGTCACTGCTCCACTACAGGTAAAGTTTACTAAGTAAGGGGTATATCCCTACCCAGGGAACTAGACAATACCGAGGTCTGCTCATCACTAAAATTCTTTGAGAAGGCTTAGGAGATCCAGATAAAATCTCTTTTAAAATAATTTTCAATACAAAGTACTACAGACATAGCAATACCTCTACACATTATTTCTTTTCTTAGAAGTGTGTTGTTCCCAAGGGTAATTCAGTTGCTAGCACCAGACCCTGAAGTTATCCACTGGCATGTGGGAGGCTAGTGATGATCCTCTTTGTAAAACTGTGCACTTGATCCCAGTCAGTCTCCAGAGGAAGCAGGGGGTCTCGGCATTCATACTGTCTTCACACAGCACAGGTTGTGGGGTTTACTGTCCAGGATCTCTCCAAGCCAGAAGATTTTAGGGCAGATACTCAAGCATTTTTACAACACTTGAGACAAAAACCAACAACTGTAAGTCAGGTGGTAATCTAAATGCTAATACAAAGAACACATGATTGCCCTTTGAAAGTTACGAGATTTTCTCATTTGAAAGGACATATGCATGTATGTGCTTTGTCAGATGACAGCCAAAATCCACTTTCTTGGCCTTATTTTATCTTCTGAGTGAAATTTCAAATGGGTCAGGAACACTCCAGTTACAAATAATTTTACTTAGGATAAAAATTTAATATTGGCTATTAAAGCAGCAAGTTGCCAGACTCAGTCTTTGCTGGTAGGAATGTAATGAGCTGCTAGTGGTTTGGCATTGCAGTATTGTAGACAGACTGGCAGAAATTTGCAGGTCAGAGAGAAATACCATGGCTCTGGCCTCTAGAAGGTGAGGCAATTAACTCTCCTTATTCTTTTTAGAGAGGCCCACCCTTCTGTGACTTCCAGGAGTTATTCAGAAATGCTTGCCATTTTACTTTCCAGTCAGCATAGAGATAGTAAGTATGTGCTCTGGCAAAACCAGAGCACTACCACTCATAAAGCAATTTGACAATTTCACCACTGATGATGGCTCCCTTCCAAATTGCACAGCACCCTAAAACCATCTAAACTGCACACTGACAGTGTGCAGTGACTGAGATACACTCACTGCCTCAAAAAATAACAGAGTGAAAATGGTATAATTTAAGTCCAATGCATTAAACTGCATTTATTCTGTATAGATGGTAAAAAAGCAGAAATAGAAACCTGTTCTCAAAGTGCATTTAGCTTTTAAATCCTTGGTGCAGCATGTGCCACATCTCATTACAGGTGTAAAGAAATGGACACTTTTGTTTTCTCTGTAGGATGAAATGATGTTGACTTCCTGCAATGTGTGAACTGATAGTTTTGGAATACTCTGTTTCTGTAGCATTTTATAAATATCACCATATCAAATGCCAGCAAACATATGGTCACCTGCCAATCAATCATTTGTTTTTTTCTATCTTAACTTTTGTACTGATTGATAAAGAAACTTCCAACCAAGTTCTAAGTGAGGCTTTTTGAAAGAATCCAATGGTGAACTATAAATTCAGTACCTTGCCTTTGCTGAGAATTTCTATTGTCATAAATCCAACTTCACATTCTTCAGGGTTCTTTGGTTATTTGTCTAAGGAGGGATTTCCATTGGCATGGAGGGGATTTAAGCACTGGGTAGGAAGTAAGTACCCAATTCCCTTTTGTGTCTTTGTAAAGGTTTCCCACTGATGCCTATGATGAAAAGAACTGGAATAGCAAGCCTCACTTCATGCAGTCTCTAAGGATACTGTAGGCACTCTCCATATTTTTTGACATCCTAATACATTTTTCATGCGGAAAAGGAATTCTTGAACTGTGAATCCTAAATACTAAGAGGACATCAAGGATTGTACTCATTTCCAGGGGGAGGCAGTACAATACTTAAAAAATTACTTCTAATTCTAATATTTTTTTTTTCCAGTTCTTCTATTACCCTGTATTTCTGTCCCGTATTTCTAGCTGGAAGTCAAGATTCACAGCTGGAGGAAATAAAATGGCTACATTGCAATGCTTTAAAATTAGCATGGTTCAATTTCAGCTCAGAACTAATAGAGCTCTCTGCAGCAGGTCTTGAACCTCTCGTTTTGTGCATCTGTGTCTTGTATAATGAAAAGAACATAAGCAGCTGTCCTATTGAAATAAAAATCAGAAAAATTCACCACTTACCTTTTCCCTGCACTCAGGAGACAGTGGTTGTTCTAGCTTGGTAATGAAAGGCAATTGCAGCCCCTCAGCATATGTTATCAAGTAGCTTCAGGTTGTCCCTAATCACCTGATTTCTTTTCTCTTTCAAAGTTTAGACTAAATGATTTAACAATGCTCATGTGATTTCCCCATAAAGACTTAACGGTAGCCATGGAATTGGTAGCCATGTGCTGTAGGGTAGGACACACCAGAAGGGCAAAGCTGGACATACTTGTTCCACTGCAGCAATAACAGCAAACTTCCTTCCCTCCCTGCTTTCCCCCACCCTTTGAGAAACCCTCTTCTCCCAGACCACATAACCATATGGTCAAGGTTATAAAACATAAAGGCCTCTGTCACTATAGCAATCACAATAAAAAAGCCAAGGTAGAAGCCTTCACAAGGCTTAACCTTCATTTACATCTGATCCCTGGAGTATTTAGCTCTGCAGTTTTTAAACACTGCTCAAAGATCCCATAAAAAATGTTTCCTATTTAAATAGCAAAAGATTTACTACACGAACATCTTTTTCCCACTCTTCTAGATTACACCTCTCCAGGGACAAAACACCAACCAGGCAGGGTAAAACACCTGCCTTATTAATACCGTTAATCATGAAACAACAATGAGGAGCCTGACATGCAAAAATCTGGCCCCTCTTTGAAGTTGAAAGAGTCTCTGCTTGGCCAAGCAGACTTCAGCTAGGAGTAACAGGTGCCTTTCCCCACAAATGATGCTGTTCTGCCTTAGGATAGCACAAGAACCCAGAGAGCTGCACTGCTCAGAAATCCAGTGTCTATTCTCATGCCATCACCAGCTCTGAAGAGGTCCCAAGAGCTCTTTCTGATGGGGCAGTATGGGGTCCCAACCCAGGCAGTCTGAATTAAAGAGACTCCTTAGCATCCCACAATCACACATCCTCTTCTTAGGCAGGGCAGCAGCCTTCCTTGGGCCGGCCAAACTGGCACTGCTGGCTTGCTCTAATAAGGCCGGACCATATGTCTGGTCTGCACCAAACCTGTCTAAGCATGTGCTGTGTCTGCTTTAGGAAGTATTTGGGGCCAGCCAACATTTTCCTCTGTCACAGGCTCTCCCTGTTAAATATTACAGTGCCCAGGACTCCCAGATGGCTTATATGGCACAAATCTTTGCCCCAGGATGCCTGCAGAGAACGGCAGATCATTATATTTTCAAGGTATCCTAACTTGGGTGAGAATATCCTAAGCACTACTGGAACTAAAAGTTAGACCTTTGTGTATCTGAAGGAGCTAGGGTCCTGTGGAGAGTGTTTGCAGCACCTTTACTTTAATCCAGGTCTAAATACAAAGAAGGACCTCCAAAATATCAGGAGGACTGTAGAAAATCTGTGGTTTCAGAGGCTGACATGAAATTTTGTCCCTACTGAACCTTACTCACTACTGCTTTAAAAGACTAGCTGTCCACTAAAAATAGATTTTAATGATCCAGCACCTTTTTACTTTGTATCAACAATTATATTGTTCAGTCTTCAAAATCCTTTGGGTATTTGACATGATTCAGTAAAAATCTAGCTGTATTTGCAGACCCACTTTGAAAATTCTCAGCTCTGAAGCTCACCAGTACATCTATAATCTTCCCCCCCCATTCTCATTCCCCCTATTACTGTAGTCAGCTTCTGCTATTTCTGTACTGCAGTAGCGTTTGCTGACATTTCCATGGGGATGTCATATATTAGGTAGCACTCCAGGCTTTGGTTAGCAATACATGGTACATCTTGAAGCAGTTAAATTCTGCATGCCATTTTGAAGTTAAAACCCTGTTTCATTTAAAAGCTGGACTCCTGGCTGGTAACTTGTCTGGAATAGTGGGTGGCAGGTCAGTGCAATTTGAAATGGCTAGGACAGAGAAGGAAACCATGAAAAATGGAGCAATTACATTGCAGGTCAAGGTTTGTTATTGGGTGGCATGGTTTCAATTTGGCACTGAAGCATGGCAACAAGTCTACTAGGCATGTTAATGCATTTTTGTTATCTGCTGTTTGTAAGCAATATTTTAGGAGGGGGAAGGGGGAACATTTAGGAGTCCAATACAGCTATCTTGAAGGCTTTGATAATCTTCGATGCTTTTTTTTTTTTTTCTTTTTTTTTTTCCCTTTTTTTTTTTTTTCTCCAAGGAAGCCATTGTTAACCTAAAGTTTGGAATAAAAGCGTCCACATGCAACTTTGAAAACTGTGAACAGTTTGCCAAGTTGTAGATCAAAGGTGTTTGAAAAGATTGATACAATTTTTTTTAATAAAAAGTGCACATCTGGCCTAAGAATTGGTCTGCCAAGTTTCAGCTTAATGAACTTTGAAATCAGCCTCCTACCAACAATTCTCTAGACCCAGATTTCTTATAGAGTATCTGGACAATTTTTATAGCTAGAAGGTACTCATATAATGACTATGTTCTTTGCTGGCAACTAATTGACAGACTCCTGATACAGCGTTGTTTCAAGCAAACAAAATTGGTTTTAATTTGTCCCCCATCATTTATCAGCTGGCACATGAAGCCTGGATGTTAAACTTTTATTGCATCAGAACAAGGTAAAATAGCCCTAAGTCCAGTAGTGGAAGGCACATCAACAACAAACTTGTGTTTATGCAGCACAGCTCTTCACATGTTTTTTTTTTCCATTCTTCTATTCCTTTTGTTTTATTATGCAGACTCAAAGTTGGTCAGAAACCTGAAAGCTTTTGCTGAAGCTGGCGTTTGTTGGAAACACCCTTTTGTTCTGCACTTTCCTGATTGCCAGATGGGAGGAACTCCTGACAGTTTAAAAGTAACAAAAGATCCTTGCTTATGCTCAGCCCAGAGAGTCGTAGCCCATAGAGCCAGAAGCTCATGCAGAAAGAAGTATTTCCTGCCATAACTAAAATGAAAAGCATATTTTTCCCAAATAAACCCATTTAAAAAATCCTTAACCATTTGAATCTCCTCTTGAAACTAGGTTTCATTATTGACAATGATAATGACAACAGGTATGAAAAACTGAAGGCACTAGCTTTGCAAGCTGACCCTTGCAAAAGCCCAACCAGAAAGGGAGCATTTAAGTTCACAAAATATCCTTGCCCCCATGCAGGCGAGCATGTATGTCTCCAATAATCCTTTTGGCAAAAGCCCCTTGTGTGGACCAGCAAAACTCTTTTGTAAATGCTTTATCTCAAATCCACTTATCTGAACTCTGGCAAAATTCAAGTGAGAAGGTAATTAAGCCTCAGCATCTTTTGTTTGGGTCCAGAAGAGTGATAGCATGCACAGAATCTCTATTATTAAATTATTTTTCTTTTTGCTTCTCCACTATTATTAGCTATTAAGGCTGGAAATGTCTCCCTCATGGCTCATTTGATACCAAAACTCCAGATACTCCCAGCAAGTTATATTTCTGAATTTTGACAGAGTCAAAATCCTGGTTCAGTTTAGAGACACTGCTCAAGACAAGATGACAAGCACTTATGACTCCATTGATTGTATTTTCCAGATTTCCACTGATTTTAAAGACAAGCAACCCTCTGTCAGACCCGCAATGGACTCCAAGTGCAGATCTCTGTACCTGGAGACATCAGTACAAACAAAGTGGACCGGGAGATTCCCACATAATGTCACTGGTGCAGTATCCTCACAGTACATGGTCCTCGTATTGTTGGGCAGGATCAATCTCTGACTGATTCCTCGAGCATGTTCACCCTCCTCAGAGCAATAACGCTGTAGTAGCTTTCTGAGCTCTCTCAGTAGCTCTCTGAGATTTCCACCTTATCCTCTACTGTTAGACCTTATGTCTTAGAGTTAGAATGTAAGCAGTCACAGACAGAAGGATTGGGAAATGAGATAATCTTGTGTTCTCTTAGAAGCACAGTGCATTGAGTTCATACACTTTGTTTCTGCAAATTATTAAGAGCTTTTTGATGCTGAGTATATGCAAGAAAGAAGATGGGAAGAAGTACAGGAAAATAAAGTATAGCATCTTGATGTGTTAAAGGCAAGCACACCTTTTGTGTTTTACAGACAGAGCCTTTGCAAAGAGCTGAATATCTAAGTGGGTAACAGACTTTCACACTGGCACTACTATATATTCTGGCTAGAGACATCCCTCCTTCGCAGTGTAGACATTGGAAAAAAAAAGATTCAGTGGTACTGTTTCTGTCTTTTGTTTTTTTGACCCAGAAGAAGAAAGGAAGATAAAAGGAGGCCTAGGAAAGTTTTCCAAAACCTGTTATGGCTATACTATTCTAATTACAATAAAGAATTTATTATAGTGATTTCCAGACTTCAAAAGGTTTCAACCGAAGTAATTTTAATTCAATTAAACAGATACTGTAACTTAAGCCAATGACATGCTTGTACAAATCACTTTTGTTAATAGATTTTTTCCTTTCTGAAATGCTGTTGTCCTGATTGAGTATTTAAACACTCCAGTGCTAACATCCACATTTTAAAACTTTGTTCTTGCACAACAATGCAACAGCAGGCTATAGTCAGAATAATTCAAGCCCTTTACTTCTCTCTCCAGACAGTTATTAAAAATAAAAACATTTTGCTCCTTTTCTTGAAGTTATAAAGTTGTGTGGGCACCAGATGACCAGACACAGGAAAAGGAAAAAGAAAATGAAACCTTCCCTGAAAAAGAGAAAGAATATAGTATCGCTGCAGGCATGTCCAACTGAGAAGAGGTAGCCTATTATTGTCAGACAGTAGCATTTCCTCCTTTATATACCAGTGCTCCCTGTGCTGAATGGGACATGTTTTACATTTAGATTACAGAGATATACCTACAGATATTGCAATAAAAATCACAGGAACCTGGAGGACCATATCTTCCTATGTATTGAAGAGTATACCCCCCAGTGTCAGTTGAGCATCCCATCGAGCTCCCAGGTATACCAACTACCTGTGAAATTCCCTCAAAGAACTTACTGTTACCCCAACAGTTAAGGGAGGCACATCCTCTGTGGGTGCAGACTACAGAGAAGTAGAGCAATGATAATCTGAAAATCTGCCTACATGATTTTTCTCAACATTATGAAAGAGAATGATAGCAAAATGAGGGCTGTCAAGAGTGGTTATCATTTTCAGAAACACTTATGAGCAGCTGTAGCAAGCAGCAATAACATATTCATCAAAGGGAAACTGATCCTATCTTTCAAAGAATATTATATCTGAATACACAAATCCAGCATCTGCAACAACTGTGACAATAATTTTCCAACTAGTGCTGAACTAGTTCATGTCCACAGAGCGCTGTCCTGCTTAAAATCTCTTCATTTAAACATCTACTCAAAATTACTCCTGAGAATGAAAACCAGTATATCCAAAAAGGGTATTGAGTGATCTCTCACTCTTCTAGTCCTCACCTTCCCTCAGTCACAACTGGGTTATTACCATCCCTTTTGCTGTGTTATGTCCAACCAACTGGAAGGCACAGGCCTGACCTGTTTAAAAATTGTGTGCACGTTGTTAAAGCAACATGCACACTTCTGGCTTTTTATTAGGAACAATTAGATAATTGCATAAACTGACCACTTGGACTTTTAAAGAATAGCGAAAGATTTACAGTTGCAAGTATACAATTTGCATGTAGGCAGCCTCTTACCTGCACTGCTGCTGATATAAACCTATTTACTGTGACACTGTCTGACAGCAGAAGACATTATTAATGCTTTCCAGGTCTTTATAAGGAATTGTACAAGCCTGTGTTGGAGACACAGATCTCCCTTACTGAAAATGTTAAGGCTCTGGAATTCCCTGCCTCAGGGCTGACTCTACAGAGGTGTTGTCCATCCCCTGCTAGCAAGAATCTCCACAGTTTCCTGGTGTGGAAAGGAAGGAAACAGACTTTCACTGCCTTCTTGCATCACTTTGGGAACCTGGGACAAACGGCACATCTCAGCTTTGTCTTCTCTAACGTACAGAGCACAATGTCACTCCTCCATATTTCAGGTGCCTTTGAAAAACCTGGTGGGGCAGAAGTGTTTTGCTACTCTGCAAGGATGCACATGGCACTGGCAATACCTGCTTCAGAAAATTCCACATTGTGTCTACAAAATGAGCATCTCCCAAGATGAACTCCCCATAAATATCTGGAAAATGTCACCATCAGCTTACAGTTAAGACATGAACCTTGGCTGACCTATTTGTGTAGTTCCCTCTAATCCCTCACTTCCTCACAAAACTGGGTGAATGATCTGAGAAACTCGCGGACCTCTCGGTAAATCATAAATCCACAGGGTTTTTAGTTTGGAGGATTTGGAGAACAGGTTTCAGGAAGTAGTGAGGAATAATGATGCTCGGGGTATTTTATCATTTTCCATTCCAAAAGTTTTTACATGTTGTCTGTGACTTCCCCAGGTGATTTGAAGGAAGGAACTGAACTATCTCAATATTTAGTTTTTGAGTGATATTAATCAAAATTGTATTTTAAATGATAGTGCTCCATAATGTGAGAATTGCCATATCTCCAATAAAGAAATAAGCTGTCCATACAAACAAAGTCAGACCTGATTTAGATATAGTCTGGTAGAAATATATTCTTGACAGCAGCATTATTATACTATTTAATTTTGTCTTCTGGTGTATTATTTTCTGTACTTTCAAGTTGAAAATGGCTGGCCTGATTCAGAGTGTGTGGAAAATTCAGAACGTGTACATGCTGTGACATTGTCAGAAATGTTCATACATTTAGCTCATGGTTTTCTGCTGTTTGCTGCTGTCCCGGGGCTCCAGGGACTCTATTAAAAGTACTCAACTAAAGAGCTTTGAAGGTTTGTCAATGTGCTGTGGCTCTTTTGGACATGTATTTGACCAAAGCAGAGGAAACAAAGAGAGTGTGAGACCATGCCTTTTGAAAAGTTATTTAGACAAGAAGAGAGGGATGGTTCAGTCAAACCGAGGTAGATTCAGATTAACAGGTTTGAAGTTGATAATAGCTGATAATTTAGCAGTGTTTTCTGCTAAAGAGCAATCAAGATGCATATTAGTAATCTGAAATTGTATTCACTTTCCAAACATATCTCTGAATTATTTGCATCTGATTCAGTATGATTTTTTTCATCTGACACCTTCTAGAGAGCAGGGTCCTTCAGTGCAATGGCAGCAGCGTGGAAGGACTTCTTCCTTCAGCATTCACAGTTTATTAGAAAGGATCTGCTGCAACATTTAATCCCTCCACCAGGGCAGGATTATTTCTGAGGAACAGCAGCTGAGATGTCCTGCCAAAATTGCACATCTGTGGAGCTAGAATTGTCTGGGACCTCATCTAGAGCTCAGGAGAGGGTTACACATACAATAAATGATGTGGAGAATAACAGATAGATGACAACTGACTACAGAAACACAAAGGGATGTGCTAAAGGACTATCTATCATGCTTGTCATTTTATGAGGTCATAACAGAGATAAATTTAAGATTCATTTGGGAAAATCTGTCATTATTACTGGCCAGCATCTACAAATCTCAATGGCTAGTGTTAAGCTCCTAAATCTACACTCAAGTATTTAAAGAAAAATTGTTCAGGTTTTCAGAGGTGGTGAAAAGTTGCCTTCCCAGTCCTCCTTTCCTGCTGCAGAAAGCACAAATCCCTATAATGAGAAAACTTTCAAACCCATGAAAATTTTAATCTCCTACTGACATTTCTCCCCTTTACTCTGGTAATATGCTTCTTGTTCTGTCAACATTGTCTCATTAAAGGAATTGGAGTCCTTTTTAAACACCCAGGCCAAATATTTTCTTGGATGGCTTTCACTTGTTTCTGCAGTGCTCTCTGAAGCAGGAGCATTGACATGTGGTGACATGACAATCTCTGCTCTGCTGTTAAATTGCAGTGTGAAGAACACTAAAACCGAGGACTGTAAAACTCCCTGATTTATAAAGTCCTATCCTGCAATCAGTGTGTCCTGCCAGATTGTTAGGAACACTAAGTAAATGCAGAAGAAAGGTGGATTCTGGACCCAGCTAGGAGGTAAGATCTATGGGTGTATGAATTAAAAGGAAATGATGAGGTTAAAAAACCCCACAAAAGTAGCTCTGGTGTTTTTGTCTGATGTAAATACTGCTGGATGGCCTCGGCCCAGATTATATTGAACTGATAGGCCTTTGACTAAAGAGCTGCCTTTTTTTTTGCAAAAAGTGAATAAATCTTCTCTCAGGCTGCATCCTGCAGAGGTGACATGGCAATCTGTTGGGTATGTGCTTGGACATGAGGTAAAACCATGTCTTTATTGAAAGACCATCTGCCTTGTTCCATCAATACACAGCCTGAATCTAGATTCTGTGTGGAGAAGTTTGCACCACCATCTGGTAACAGTTATTTCTTGCAGAGGCTACAAGAGAGAGTTATTGACAGAGCTGCTAAGCAAGAAGGCATGGCTTTCTTCTGCCTGATGGCCTTTGGGTGTAGGTGCCAAGGATTCTTGTGGTGCTCCCTTTCCTTTGCTTGTGTTTGCCTGTACCTGAGAGGTCACAACCCTCATTCAAGTCCTCGGCAATACTTAGGAAATGGCAAAGGCCATTTTCCTTTCCTACCCTGAGGCTGAACTCCAAACCCTCACCTCTGCCTGGGGTGCAGGCTGCCCTGGGGTGGGTGGGAGCAGCTCTTGGGAAGGCCTCATGGCATAGGAGATGGCCACGGGTCAGGGACTCAGGCAAGAACTCAAGACAAGACCCAGGTTGCACAGTAATGGTGGTTGCTGGAAAAACTGCCTGAAGAAAACCCCAACAAACAACTCTCTTCTCCAGTGTAAATCCAGCTGCTTTCAACTCTTCCAGTTGGTTGCATGTTATGCCTGTCCTTCCTCCATGCTATTTCAAATGTTCTCCACAGCCACTGGCCTGCTGGGATCAGAGGTGAAGCACCACTGCCCAAATGCAGTAGGAGCTGGGGGTATGGAGGAGGTGACATTTCCTCTCCTCCCTGGATCCCTCATTTGTGCCTCTTCTTGGAGTGTGCATCACCTTGCTGCCTCTGCTCTTTCTTTTGGAGAGGACCTGCAAGGGAGTGCACCCTGTGGCCTAAGCCACACCTTGCTGGCAGCATGCGTATGTGGAGAAAATGCTGGATATTGGGAACTCATGAAATTGAGGTTAAATTCCTTGTTCTGCTTCCCACAGGACTCTGGATAGCAACAGTGTGAAGACTTTTATGAGCTTGAAGGTACTCATCTGTGCTGAGTAAAATGCCTGGCTAAAGACCTCTGGATCACTAGGAAACTGTCAGCCACTTTGGGGGCTGAAATTCCTTTTTAAATGCTACTCTTTAAGCTTCAGCTCCTTTTACTAGGACAATTGCAGCAATGGTTGTAAAATGCTCAGATGCTCTGTAATGACAGCCACATAAGTGGAGAAGCCTAGCCTTTTTTAGGAAGCTTTCTTGAAAAAATTTCAACAAGCTGAGTTTCCTTGGTTTTAAAGGGCCAGTTTGCATGAAGGATTATACCAAACAGATCTGGAATGAGGCCCCAGATCCCAAACTTGCCATGCTTCTGCAGATCCCATGCCCAAAACAAATGAAGCAAACAGTGGACGAGGTGTGTGGTCTCCATCCATCTGACCATCTATCACCTCTCACAGAACCACATATAGGAGAGAGGTGCTTCTGTGCCAAGGGATTTCCTACCTCACCTATTGGGATTTATTCCATAATCTGCTGGCAAAAACATGTCTGTCTGTGCAGAGTGCAATAGCCTGCCTTTGTCGGCAGCAGCTGCCAGGAGCCAAGGATGATGATCAAAGCAATCTGTGTGAACTGAAACACTACGTGCCTGTCCACGGAAAAGCTGTATGTACTGGCAGTGATTCCTGACTTTTAGGGAATTTTCTCTGTGGACCTGATGTTTACCACTTAGTAGACAGGTACAAGGAGTATATTTTTGATAAATGTGGAGTGTTGCAATGACTTTATGTAATAAAAAGCTGTAGAAGCAATTTTGCTCATAGAATCAAACCATAGTTTGTTATTTACAATCACATTTTTACTAAATAAACAATTATCTGGTTTTAGAATCCTGTCCTCTCTATCTGTTCACTTTATTAGTAACTGATTTTAATAAGGGTGCTATAAAAAGAAAATTCTGATTAGAGAGATGAATACAGGCACAGGAAGGAAAGAAAGGAAAACATATACCTACTTTGGTCTCAAAGTATTAAATGTACTATTTTAAGCAACATATTTACTACAAGCAGAAGGACAAGCAAATGTTTATTGTTTCTATCAGCACTAATGCAGAGTCCCTTTGGTTATTTCTTTAATCCAAACAGCTTCCTGGTAGATCCATGATGTGAGGCCTTTCTGTAATGACTTGGCAAGAGAAAGGGTCCAGAACTTCTCTGCAAACACAATTAAGCTGCCAAGACAAGTCCTGTATTTGAATTAAAACTATAAATCTTTCATCTGCACGTACTCTACATCAAATAGCAGGAAAAGAGGCCCTCCCATCTAACAGTCTTAATTACCAGAGCACTGCAGCCTTTGAGCATGACAGAGCCAATGATAGCTGACCTTGTGCTCCAGCCCCAGAGTGGGATCAGTGTGATGAATGGGAAACCCTGCCTGAAATATCACAGCAAGCGGAACAGCCTCAGATGGCAAATTAAGTGCCTAGCACACTGTTGGGGCTACACAAATATATAATAATACCCTTTGCTTTGATCTGTTTATACTGGAATGAGCAGTATGTTGAAGGCTTCAGTGTAAACACATCAAACTTTGTCTAGTAATGACCAGCCCCTGACACCTCCTTTCCCACACAAATGCATGGTGGGATTGGTGGCTTTTCCTTCTCAAATGCTGCCTATAGTACTGTTGTGCTTGGAGTAGGAGAGATAGGCACTGTGGGTTTGTTACGGTTGTTTTTAATACTCCCTCATAATTGCCCATGGCCAGTAGTAAGTATAATAACTGTGGGTCTCCAGGGAGAACAGGACTTATGAGGCTTCATTTTCCTTTTCACAGTACTCAGGTAGCAGGTAAATCAAATACCGTGGCAGCTGAGTGTTTTGTTGCCTTAGAGCAGCTGTTCCCACACTGCGTAGTGTGGGTGTTGAGCAGCCCACAAGATCCTCAGTAGTGTTTTCTCTTCAATTCTGAGTGTTTTTTGGTCAAGTGTTGCAACAAGGAGGGATGCTGGTCCATGAACAATGCTTACAGTATTTTATTGGCCCAAAACTAGGCAAATGAATATTCTGGTGTTGTCTCTGAAACAACTACTTAGGATGAGTTGCCACACTTTCTGGTGTACGAATGTTTCTGAGACATTTCTCACACTCTTTCTTTCTAACTGCTATATTGACCGCTAAACATTTCCTTTCTGGTCTTTCTTCTATTTCATATCTTAAGGTTTTACAGGATATTCCTCCCACTAAGGGGTCTTGCTAGTGTAGTTATCAATTCCATCATGCAGAAGATACCTTGTCTGACTTGCGGTATCGTTATTAAGAAGAAGAGCTCATATGAGGTATAGTATTTCAAATATAGAGTATAAAATCTTTTAATTGAAAAGATAAGAATACCCCTTCCTTTTTCCTTTTGGTTTCTGGGAAAAAAAAAACCTTAAAAAGAAGGTATCATGAATTTGTATATTTAACATGATAAAGCTACAAAAATCTGCTTGTGAAAAAGATGTTTTGTAGCAGATGTTTTACACTGGTAGGGAATTCTTCAAACAATATTTTCCAGAGGAAAGGCCAAAGTGTGAAAGTAAAAAATTTTTTTAGTACAGAATATGTTTATGCATGCAAATAATCTACAGTTACAATCTTATTGTATTAGGTTTCTATGATAAATAGAATACACTATCTTGTACCATATAAATATGTGTCTGTATATATATGCACACATGTGCTTTTCTTTTTACGTTTGTATTTGTTACATTTCACAAAGAAATCTGTCTGCATTTAGTCTTATGCATGGTATTTACTGTGCGTGCTACAAAAGTATTTGAAATTTACAATAAAAGCACATTAAACTGATCAGGAAAACAAGAAATATGTACCCTGTAGAAAATTTATTGTAGACCTATTTTGAATCTTCAAGCCTGTCAGATTATACCCACAGACATTACCCCCATGTAAAAAGGGAACTATCCAGCATAAAAGCAGACAGGAACAACAAGAAAAAAAGGTGACAGTGAAGTTTGTGCTGTCAGATCTGCATCCTTCACATATTCCACAGGAGGTATTCTCTTCACCTGTTATGAGTTTAGGCAGTGGTGGGTACAGGGTTGTTAGCTGCTCCAGGGATGTCCTGGGGGAGGCATCTCCTGATGGATGCTGCATGACTACAGCCAGAGGTTAAAAGTGCAGGAGAGACTGTGAGAATCAAAGGCTATAGCCAGGCCTATTTGCTTTGAGGAAAAATGATGTGACTGTTTTAGGGTTTCCCTTCCAGTGCAATTAGTGGAGCTGCTTCATTAGCAGAAGTGTGTGGTGGGAATACAACAACCCTGGTGGGAACACAGCCTTCCTGAATGCCTGGGAGGCCTGCCACTAACTTCATCACAGGCTGAATTTCACCTCATGAGCTTGTAGTCTCTTGATACAGAATATGAATAATAACGATGAGAATGGAGTATACATAATGACATATTGCCAAAAAGGGGAAGAATTCTATTAAAAGCAATCCACTCTTGGCAGGAGAAGAGTTACCATGGAATTTAAAACAGGAAGTTGTGTAATTAACTGCACATTTCAGGGCAATATTATGCTAAATACAAGAAAATACAGCATGAAATAAGTGCCCAGATTTTTAGGATATAAATGGGTAGAAACCAAATTTACTCTATAGCCTCAATGGAAAAAAGTACCCTCATATTATCTCAGATGACTGCTATATGCTCTGTCCATGTAGCATTTGCAGAAAATAAAACTTGCCCTGCTAGGTGCAGCTTCACTTTCACCTGTATTGTGAAGGAAATATTTTACATTATCTTTTTTAGTCTTTACCAAGTGTTTTAGGTTTAAGGACTGAAACAGAAGAGTGACTCGAAAAACAACTGACAAAGACATCCTTAGTAAGAATGAGCATGACTCTGACACGGTTTAAACATGATCTATCATCTCTCAAACTCTGTGCATGGACATGTTTTTGCTTGCACTTCCTGTCCACACTGCTTCTATACAGAGTTATCAGGGTCTACATGTTGTTTGTGAGCATGATCAACATTCAGTCTGTATATGTTAAATAATATCGCTTGTGTACACAAGGAGTTGCTACACTGAAATGGAGCTGTCTGGGGAGAATATCCCCAAAACTCTGTGCACTCATTTATGAGGAGAGTTGAGATACCACAGTCAGCCCCTGCAGAATTTTGTGCATTATATTTACCCACGACTTCTTTGACGGAATGTGCACTAGGAATATTTCTAGGGATATGAATATGCATGTGTCTGTATTTGCAACTATTTGGATCTACCACAGATATAAATCATCTTGCATTATGTACATTTTGTAAGGATGAATGTTCCTTTATGTTCTCCAACATAAAGGAAATTTCTCTCCCAATTGTAACACTGAATTTACTAATGTGTTTTGCACAGCACACAGAATTCTTTCACACAGGTTGCTGGTGAGCTGCTATCCTTGCTTTCGGTTTGCCTTAGGGAAAAATCACTCCCATAGCTGTAATTGTTAGAGGTTTTAATTGCTCCTTAGGGTATGAAAAATTGTAGTGGTGAGGCTGGGCACTGAAAAGTTACAGAGAGGATGTAGATAAGGAAATCTGAGAGGACTGCACAGGGAGGAGGGATTGGCACTCATAAAAGGGGAGGCTTTGCTGCTATTTGACTACAATCTGCAGTCCTCTTTAGTTCCTATGTGAAAGGATACTAGTAAAAACGAAATTAGAGAAGGCATAATTTGTTTTTTATTTAGCCCTCCTCTACACCAGCTCACATGTGCTAGGTGTTTGAACAGAGATTCTAAGCCAGCCACCCCTCCCTGCAGAGTGTGGGAAGAGCAGGAGGCTGTGCTCAAGGGACAGTGAACCCTGGGTCCCCCCTTCCCCTCCCCTTCTCAGAGCAGCTTCTCAGAGCAGCAGCCATGTGCATAGCACTGGACACAAGTAGTAGGCTTGTGCTAATCCAGCTTGCATGGGCTGAAATGTTGCAGGTTTATTTAATGATATCAGCTTGTTGGATGGGCATGAAAAGAGGGGCCAGTAACTTCCAGTTGCTGCAGGTTGTGGGAACCAGCAGGCAGAAATGGCAACAAGGGGGCCATATACAACAAGTTGTATAAAGATATGAGACTACAGATGGGATGTACAGCCCTGAGGAATTTAAAGCTCTTGAAAAACATTTATTAAAATAACATATCTTAAGGCCCAGATGTCATAAGGCTAATGTTCAAGCTGCTTAAAAAGTCTTCAGAAGGCAGGAAGAGAATACTCTGACTTCTGTGAACAGCCAATACACAGCATTTAGACCCAGTCATTGGCAGTTATGGCAGACAGAGCATGAACTCCAGAAAAAATGGGGTCTGTCCTATGATAAAGTGTTCTATTCCCTAGGAGTGAACAAACAAATGAACAAATGGAAAAGCATAATGATTTTCACAAAGATCCAAGCAAATTCTTTTAGGGGTAGGTAGTGGGAGAGAGAGGAGTTAAAAATAAATTTATTTTACTTATCTTTTTCTTAAAAGTGGCTATGTCTGAAATTTGAAACCTAGACACACAAGGATACTACTGTGATGTTCCTTTTTGCAACAGAAGGTAGAAGCCTTATTGAGGTAGGATTGCGTGCATGCAGTATCCAGCCTATTCTCTATGCTCAAGAGATACTTAGAATTTGGCTGCATGATAGATAAACAGTCAAGCTGTACAAGAAAACCTTTTAAATTTCACTGAGCACTGTATACTCTTGCTTTCAGTGTCCTGGGTAGAGTTTTTATTTGAGCTACATACTTAGTGAAGCACAGCTTATTTCATTTCTTGTCTTTCACTCTGACTGTAGTGGAAAAGGCAGTGGCTGGCCAGCAGCTTTGCCTTCCTGTTCTCCTGGGATCACGTTCTTCTCCCAGCTCCTGAAATCACAGCTGGTAAGGACTGAGACTGAGCAGGAAATTGTGAATTCAGCAATGAAAGCTCTTTCACTGCAAGCATTTCTTGGGCTTCTCTTTGACTCCTGCTGGAGTTCATGTGTTCAAAGGGATATTGACTGTAAATTAGAAAATGGGTAAGGCTCATTCAGTTACTACTGGTCACTCCAGTTTCTACAGCCACACCAAGCAACTGCAGAAACCATGCTGGCTGACAGAAAACTTGGTGAGTGAAGGGAAAATGAAAAGTCACCTGGATTTGTATTAAAAAAAGGTGAGTTACACCAGCAGCCTGCTTTGGCTCTGTTCTTAGTGAGACCCATCTGTTCTGAGGAAGCTGAGAACATTTCAAATAAAAGCATTTGTAATTTCAAAAACTCCTTTACACTTTTAGGGCAAAATGTCAGATCTTACTTCAACAGATCTCTGTCCCCAGAGTCAGAACTTGAGTCTACCTAAAGGACATTAGTCATCTCATAACAAATGCCCATAACTCAGCAATTTCCACCCGAAATAATTGATTAGAAACAATTGGATCCAGGTGGAATGGCAGATCACTTGTTATTTCCCTATTCCGTTACTTTTAACTTATTGAATCTCTTCTAGAAGATAGAATATTGTTTGGTACCTGAGCAAGCTTTCAGCTACAGCTGGTAGTTAGATTTGGAAATAGATGATATGTGATATGGTCCATATTTCAGGTGGCAGTGCCTGAAAGCTAATCAAAGAGACACAGGTTTGTGTTCTGGTGTTATGTTAACATCATTTACGGTTTTATATTTCTAACAGCAACTGGATCTTGGATGCCATTTAAGCAGTTATATTCTATCTAGTCATAGCATGGTAGTCTCAACATTCATGACAGTATGCCAAGAAATAGTTCTGTTTAGTTTGCAAGGATAAGTTCAGTAGAAGGTTGCTCCAAGGTTTTCCATCAGGACGTAAAGTGTAATGTCTTATTTTTCATTTACGTTAATTTTCTTCCTTAAGAAAAGAAGAAAGGAATCAGTAGGAGAAAGTTGTAAAAAAGATAAAGGAAGTATTTTATAAAAAGGGAAAGGTGAGAAAATTAGAAATTACTAAATATGCTTACAGACCGTTCCCCCCAGAGTCTCAGAATAGCATCACTGGAGCCGATTCATGCTGACACTGCTGAGGGCTACAACAGCGAAGCTGTCACTCTCACTTTTCAGCCTTCTGATGTTTTCATTCTTGTGATAGAGTTTCTCACGCTGTTTTTTGTAAACATGCACATGTTTTTCTAACTGTCCTTTTGTTTTTCATTCTTTCTCCTGGGAGGAGAAAGGTTTGATAGACTTTGTCATTGACCAGTGTCGTTGGAGAGGTGGTAACTTCACCTTCCAATAGATGGTCGTTTCCAGAACTCTATATAAAGTAAAAACCAAAATAAAGTTTCTCTCTTCTTTGCCTTCTCTCGAGTGTGGCTGCGTTTGTCTCTGCGTTTCATGTTGCTCAATAGAGTGACATGAAGCTCTACAGCTGAACCTTTAATGTGGGAAACAGCCTTTAACACTAGCAGAAATTGAAACAGATGGGCTAAAGCAAGCTGGAGGGCTTTTGGTAAAAACACTAGGTGTAGGCACATGAATGAGTCATTACAAGGTGAATTAGAAGGTGAACTTCCAACACATCTACTGACTATCTGTAATTGCTTGTGTTACTAGCTCTTATTCTTCACACACAAGGGAGACATGCTGCTCTTCTACTGAAAGATAAACAACCTTCAATTATCTGTCTTCCACTGTGGGCAAAACCCCCCACACAGGCTGTTCTGATGCTCTGCTCATGCAGTCTCTTTTTACCCCACAACTTGTTCAAATGTCTGCGCCCACAAACTAGCCATATCCTGTGTGCTGATATTCTAGATATTCTTGTCCTGCATACTGCAAAGTTACATTACACAGCATCTTCTGTCCTCTCAAGATGTTCTGAATGGACTAATCCATTAACAGTGTATTAATAGAGCAGCAAACTCCTCTGGGTATTCATTAAAGCAGCCACCTCATAAATTGTGTCCCACTAGGCACCACAAGGCACAGACCATTTCCCACAAATTTATTTCAGCTACCAGAGGACAGAAGCTAGAGTCCCTTGAACAGAAAAACATTCTTTCTCAACAGGTCAAGGGCTTCCATGGTCTGTGAGAGAGAATGAGGTTGGAACCTCTCAGGATTCATCCTTTATCTTTCTGCTAAGAGATGCTGGCTGGCAGGGAAGCAGCATGAGAGTAAGCTCCTACCACAGGACAGCATGCAGCTTCTGTATGTTTCCCATGTTCTTTCACTGATATGGGTTTTGTTCAGTTTTTTTCCCCGTCTGGTTTTCTCTCAGAAATATATTTGTAGTATGCTATCAAATACAGGACACAAGATGAACTCATTACATCAGCACAGAAGACTTGAAATGGACTGATTTGAAAACCCAGTTGGGTTGAAACCCAAACTGGGTGAAACCCAAAAATTGGTAGTGAGGAACTTTGATCCAGAAATATGTCACGTACTAGTCTCCCTCCTCAACATACACTATAAAAGCCCAGCAGGTCCTAGAAATAACGTCAGTTTTCTTTAAGTAGAGAACAATGATTAAAGTGATGAAGCAGCTTGCTAAAAGATTAAACATTGCTCTTGCCAAACAGCTTGTTCCTCTACATACTGTCAGCCCGATCATGAGATCTTTATCTGGAGCCCTGCCAAGTCACTCCTGAAAACCCATCTCAGGACTGTACAATTATCTGCACTTTAATACTATGAAATCCCAAAGAAAATTACTATGAACTTTCCAAAGTGCACCCACTCTGCTTTTCAGAGAGTGACAGGATCTCTGTTCCATTGAAAAGACTCTTTTTTCCAAGAAGTCAGGGTCTGGCAGTTTTGGAGAGTACAAGGTATGAACTGCTCGCTGTAGTCCTGAACTTAAACACTGTTGTTGGTCCATAAACCTATCTGAAGCACCAAATTTCTCAAATTCAAGTCTGAGTTTCTTGTGGCCTGACCCCTTTGTAAACCAGCCACCCCGATGGAGATAGATAGTGCATCTGCACTGACTCCTTGTCAGCTTAGAAAAGGTTTCCTTTTCCTTCTGAACAAAAGTCAATTCTCATTTTACAATGTTGCATTGCTGAAAAAATGAACTTTCTGGGATGTGCTTTCTATTTCAGATGAAGATGTCAGGCTCATTTTCAACTCTCCCAAGTCTGTGAATCTGTGTGGTTTAGTCATACCTCTTCATGGGAAGACCTCTGAGGAGCTGAGCCTCTGGCTCAGGAGATCCGACCTCCCCAGCTTGTTATTGCACCAAAACTCTGTGAAGATTGTGCTGCACCCCATCTTCCATTGAAGGAGGACAGAGCTTTTTGCTTAACAACTGCTTCCAGGAAAGTCTTTCAGCACCATTAAATTACATTAATGTATCTGTGACAGAGCTCCTAAAGTCGTAGAATATGCTGAATAGACAAAAGGATATTAAAAAAAAAGTACTGAATACCCACCTGAAATGTAAAGTGACTTCAGTATCACACTGAGATTTATGGCTACTACAAAAAGCTGGAAAATGGCAACCACAGTTCCTGTTTCTCCTGCTGTGGTGGTGTTGTGTCAGGACTGCTTAACAGAATAAAATATAGAACTTAAAAATCACATTTCATACAAAACCATACTAATTCTTATCATTCTGCATTTCAACATATTGTCTTACCTGAGTGTGAAGGAGCAGGTATGTAGTCCAGGAAAGTGTATCCTCTAAGCCTATGGAAAGACAGGATCATCCAGATATACAGGCATGGATAAACAATTTGCCAAGAAGCAAAGTCTTTTAAAGTGATGGACATAGTAGGATTCCAAAAAGGCACACATATGGGTTAAAGTGCTAGATTTTTTCCACATGAACTGTAAGGAAACATTGTTTGTTCTTTATATTTTAAAAGAAACTGACTTTTTACAGGAGCCTGAACCTGAGATTTAGGAACATGTGATCATGATGGGTCTCACAGTGATCTTGTCTCACATGCAGAGCTTGAAACATAATCCTGCTCTCAACTTGAGCAATTCACTTTGGACTAACTAAAATTCCCACTGCAAATGCAAATGGGATCTCCTGGGTAGCCTCCTTTCATATCACTATGAATGCATGTCATATTCATCAAGATTGAAGATAATTTTTTAAAAAAATCTATGTAAGACTCACTACATGAGGTGAAGAGATCTGATTTTAGTGTGTTGTTTTGGGTTTTTTTGTTCATTTGTTTGGTTGGTTTGCTTTCTTTTTTTTGAAAATTTTGATTTCATTATGGACAGCGAATAAAATTTCAAGGTGGCTCAGATACCAGTTTCCAGCTTTATAACACAGTACCCAAGCCAATATAGTAATTTTGAAAAAAAAAAAACCAAACCTTAATAATCTTGCAATTTGAAATAATTTGGGTATTTTTAACCCAAATCATCAAAGCTTGAGTCAACAAATGGGAGATGTTAAAGAACAGCAAAGGCTTTGGACACAGTAAACCTGTAAATGATATGATTAAAGACAGATCAGATTACAACAGAAGGAAGGAAAAGTTACCTGAATTCAGGAAATGTTTCTTCAGATTCAGAAACAGTGCCATAAACCTTAAAATATATAGCCCATTTCATTCCACAGCTACTGGTTATGACTAGCAAGTGTCAACACATAAAACAATGAAAAAGAAGTGGTAAAAATTTTGAAAGATCTGTTTTATCTCTTCAGGAAATCTGAGTCTCATTTTGAAATAGTGACTAAAATGTGGAAAACTCTTATCTGAACTTCATCTCAACTTTCTGGCCTCATTGAAAAAACACTCTACTGTGACAGGGTCACCCATTACAATTAATTGTTTGAACTCAAACAGAAAATCTGAAACATTGAAATACTGAATAGGAACTGAGATGGCTGGTTTTGTCAAGAGTCTAAAAAAGCTATGGATCATAGTGTGATAGTCTCTTTGGTCAAACCCAAAAGCTGCAATATTTCCACAGAGGTCTCTAGATGCCCATCTCCTTCATGGCAATGTCATGTGCTGTTGACAGCAGTCTATTCCTAAGCAAGCTGTAACAAACATCCTTGAGGGAGCTCTTGTACCTGAAGAAATGGAGAACAATTTGCCATGCGTAAACATGAAATTCAAAATAATCATAAATCTGAAGCTAACCATCAAGTATTTATGTTACTGTGATCATCTCAGCATCTTTTTCTGAATTTAAAAGAATGTAAAATTAAAACCAGGAACTAAGAAGCTTTGTTGATGATGTAGAAACTCAGATTTTGGAAGGTCAAAGTTGTTTTTTTAAAAAAGGCCAAGAAGGGTTTGTTACAGCTAAAGCATTTCATGTCGAGGACACTACACTTTCCAAGTCCTTACAGAGTAAAACCTATCTTGTCTTATAGGATTGAATTACTTAAACTGTATGTTTTGGAACTGAAGACAGCAGTAACACAATAGTGTGACAGTTTGTTGATCTAGATATCTAGCATATAAAGTTATTTTATCTAATCTGAGATTTTTAATATAAAAGTCAGGAAGTATGACTATACATACCAAGATTTAATTCGATTCAACCTAAATTGTGCTATATGTTACACATTGAAGTAAAATTCATGAGAATATAGTGACAGTAGAAAAGCCATTTTGTTGAACTGTTCTTTAAATGTCTGTTCTGAAAGAAGCTCCCATTATCAGTGAGGTAGCAGTTAGGGCACTCAACCTATTTATACATGGGCAAGTAGCTCTTTATACAGAGTGAAATAATTCCAACAGAGAAGGTGAGGTCCCTGGTGGCCCAAGGCATGGATTCCTGACTGACAGGAGACTTGGACTCTGGTCCTGAGCAGATTCTTTGACTCAGAGATCTCTTCTACTCCAGCTGGAGAGCAGAATCTGAAGCTTGAAGTGTGAAAAAAAATGAGTCAAATTTAATCATATAGGAACTTTGCCTGTCTTTTTGTTTTCTCAGTTTTCTCAGTAATACAGTGGCTAATTTGTGTGTATATCAATTATAGCGATTTTTTACTTCCACCCATTTTCTAACCAACTTGTTTGATAAACTAATCCAACACAGATTTTATATACAGGAAATTCTTTAATTTACATTAGATTAGTAAGCATGCAAGACAATATAAAACATGAAACAATGTTTTTTATAGTACTTCATACATGTCCATCTTGAATTTTAATGAAATTCTAGTAGGGCATGTATTTGCATATGTAGATGGCATGGAGGTATCAAGGGAGTCTATTAGTCACACTGACTGACCCAGAGAGGACTGAAAACACAGGATAAAACCAGAAAAGTGGGAGGTGGCATACAGAAGTGTGGCTAAGTTGGTCAAGGTCCTCACCTTTCCGTGTTACCTTTCCTTTTATTTTTATCATCTGAAAACTCATCAGTTTTCTGATTTACTAGATTAGAAGCATTACTTCTAATTTTGTACATGGAAAAGCTTGCAATGTATTGAATATCAATTATGTGGAGGTGTAAGAGCTTTGTTTGTTGCTTCCATTTGAATACTTCAGTTCACAGAAAGTACAAAATGCATGTGCCTGGTTTATTTGCCTATTATTTATATCACAGTGATGTCAGGATCTGGACTCAGTGTTAACAGAAGCTGTTACATGCTTTTGTCAAACAATCATTTCTCCAAACAAGTGTAAGTGTAAGTAAGTAGCACAGTGCATTTTTCATATTTTGATATCTTTTATTTCTTTTGCAGTGAATTGTTCATACACAGTTTGTATAAAACCAGAATAATTTCCCAGAAGTAGTGTAAACAATTTTGAATAAATTACTCAAATTGATATGGCTTACAAATAGTTTGTGAATAGGTGAAGTACACTTTCATGGAGTCCTTTTTACTTTCACTTCTCTTTATGTAGACTTGCATGGCTGCTGTCATAAATTCAGCACCAGGTGTTAATTTCTCATTACCATAAATTACTTTGAAGGTGTTGTTTTCAAAGGCTGTACACTATCATACTTGTTGTATTTGCTATTTCTCAGTAAACTGACTAAATTTTACTTGCAGTGAGCTTCAAGCTGTGATTTATGTTACCGTCAGACCTAGGAAACCAATTGCCTCAAAGTGAATCATCTAAACCCAAAGTGTTTTAAATTCCAAGTGAACACTCACAATTGTTTTCTTTTTCTCAGCTGCACAAACCTATTATTCCCCGTGGTGCACAGGTAATTTGTAATGGGCTGCTAGATGTATTTGTTAATGCATTCACTCTCAACTTAAGCAATGTTCTTCAGCAAATCCAATAGATGAAGGACTGAAAATAAACAGAAAAGGTCTTCAATAGTATTGACTTGGGTCTCATATAAAAACAATTTGGGTACTTCAGTGTGGAAACAAGTGTTTTGTTACAGAAGCTGATTGTTCCCTGCTGTACTGCATGCTAGCAATTTCTTTCAGATGTGTTCTCATTTGAACATTCTTCTCAATCACATTGCAGCTCCATGGAGCCCATATTTCCTCCTGAAAAGCATATATCTCTCTTTGACTCCCTGTCATGCGTGAGGTATCAGGAAAGTAGCTAAAATCATGTGGTTTACTCATGCTCGTAATGATGTGCCCAAAGTGTGTCAGCTGGTACCATCTGCAGTGCCTGGAGCAGTGTCTGGGAGACTGTGACAACTCAATTGCAGGCTGAAGGTTTTGAAAAACAGGCAATAATTACTATTCCCACTTAGGCAAGGGGTCTCCTTTGTGCAGCATTGGGGAAGCCACATATGTTACAATGATTACTAAGTCTCTGCCGATCATCAATATTACAATCAAAATAGTCATCAATCTGGATAAAAATCACCATTTCTTTTCAGTTCCAGCCTGCTGATCTGACCCAGTTGTAGCTAATAAATTGATGCTCTGTCACCCTTCCCTTTTGTGTGCTTTTATTCTCACCATTATTTTTTTTGTGAACCATGCAGGATCCTGCCACAAACAAGTCCTTGGCAGTAAAATAAGAAGGCAAGAAAGAAAGCTGCAGTTACTCTTGAAGAGAGGAACAGGATATTTTAGAAGAACATTGAATTCTGAAGTCGTAGTTCAAGAATTTTCTATAAAGCTACTGCCTTCAACTAAGCCTGGTTTTTAGTTATCTTTGAGAGTCAGATAATATTCTGACTCTCAATTATCTGACTGATAATTGCTAGTTTGCATTTTTAGAAAAAGTATATTTTGTTATCTAACATAAAATTGAGAAAAATATTGTAGGATATTTTCTCAGATGAAATGCATGTCACTGGACTATGAAAATTCAAAGCTCATTTTAGTCACCTTCTTTTCAGCCTAACCTAAGACCTAACTGACCATTCATAACTCTTCTGTGGTCTTTCTTAGCAGTGAGCGTGTGGTTTGACAGACCATGACATTCTTCATGCTTTTTGTCCACCACTGATATGTAGAAACCTGATACTGTGATTACAATAAGACAACCCCCAAATACTCTTCTGTGAAAATGTAAATATTGTATATGATATGGATTTCTACCCGGATGGTTCAGCTAGCCCTTCATTCCATGTTAAACCTACCAGAAATAACATGACAAAGCTGGGTTTCCAATCAGCAGAAATTAAATTTGAGCTCTTGAGACTGTGAAAGAAGATGCATTTTGAAATGGCCAATGATGGAAAACATGCAAGAGAACTTCTTACATTATATAATTCTGCATTGCCATGAAACTGGAAATCCCTGTAGGAGAGTCTTCAGTGCCATATCAGATATCTTAAAGAAATGGTTGCTGCAATGTTCCAAGCTTTGTTTTCTTCACACAGTCTAACAACAGACATAACAACAGATAAATATCAAGACAAATTTGTTAATATTGCATTATTGGCAGACAAGAAAAGATCACTTTACATTGGAATGCTGAGCTCCTGCCAGCCTCCAACAAGTAGATAACAAACTCTGTATTAGAACTTTCTGCTAGTGGGGAAAAAAAAGTGTGTTGCACAAAAATAGAAATAATCTGAAGATATTTGAAAAGGTTTAGGTTCTGTTCTGACAGTCCCTCAAAAATCAGCTCTGAAGACAGAATTTGAGCAATATCGCTTGTGTAAAGGCAGCAGCTTTTTATTTTTACATAGCCCTTTGCATCTCTTCTGTGCTTTGAGAAAAAGAAGCACAGTGAATCTGGTAAATATTATTAATCTAACTTAGATGCAGAAGCAAATTCGTACAAAGACTGAGCAGCTTACCTAAGACCACCCAGAAGATGATCAGATACTAAAATGCATGGCTTGGGAAGAGACAACATTGAGTAGCAAGGCTGGTTTGAAAAGCCTGAGGGTCTGAAATGGAAAATAAGTTTCAATATGTATAATTAAAAGATGAGAAGTATTTAAATATGTATTTACATATGAAAAATGCTATAGCAATGTATTCTTTATGTTACTGCAAATATTTTGGGGCAGTGAAAAGAACACCTCAAATGTGAGAAACTCTTCATAATGTGTGGGTCAGGTAAGGGCTCAGATTCATGCTCATGATACTTCCAAGGAACCTGGCCCTGTGGAGTTGCTGGCAATGGCCCTGCAGGAAACAGCTGGACTTGTGGTTGTCTATTTAGATATGGATCTAGGAGGTTTCCTGAGTTCATATAAGACTGATGTTGGAAAAAAAGAAGTACTCTGGAAAGGCTGTGTTATTGCCACCTCATGCAGGTCTGCTCTGCTTAAGGAGAGAGACCATTCACCTTCCAGCACACAACACCCTTTTCAGGTGTGTGAGCTTTCACCTGAAAACCTCCAGTCACCCTTCAGTCCTTGTGTGATGGTGGCCTTCTTGGAATGTGTGCTGTGACCAAAACATGGGATTCCATGCACTTCTTGCTCTGGAGTTGTCTTCACCTCCTTAGGTTGCTTTTTGGTATCAAGTTTTAGACAGGCCTGTGGATTAGGCACACTAACCATTAAGGTGATGAGGTAGATCACACACTTAATGCAGGTGTGTACATTCCCATCCTCTAGCAGACAAATGCACACAAAGAAATAGGTGAAATGGATGCATTTTACAGTGATGAATGAATGGACTGAATTATCTAGGGCCTTAGCCTACCTGTCCCTCAGGATCTTCAGCCAGGAGACTGGAACAGCTCTCAGAGTGATCTCATCGTGTGAAGTGAATAGAATTCTTATCTAGAATAGAAAACCTTATAAATTATTCGATTTTGGCTGCTCTTTTGTTTTGTTTTCTTCAAGCCACTGAAGGGGAAGAAAGGAAATAAAAGGGAGATTTTGATTGATCTGGTAAATATGGATGTAGCTGGAGCCAGGAAGAATACATTAGAGAAATGACTGATGGCCTTGATTATGGTCAGCACATTGAGAGCATTGGCTTTCACTGTGGCTGCAAAGTGCAGCTCACTATTCCTTCACTTTCTGTCTGGCACAGCTTGTGCTTTTTTTATTTAAAAAGGGTTGCAGTCAAATAACAATAGAATTGTGAGCACACTGGTTTTACTACTGGTCAGTTGGCACTGTGAAATTCTTCTGTCAAAGACCCATATTTACTGGAGTTCAACATACTCACACAGTGGATCCAGATGGCAGTGCTTATTCGCCCATATTTGCTTTTAAAAACTGCTCCAGAAAGAAAGTCAAGATTAATTTCTATGGATAGAAAAGAGTATATTTTCTGATCCACTCCTGTAACAGTGGATATTCTTTAAATTTGCCTGGTTTACCATTTTCTTTGGCTTTTCAGCTAACATGAGTTTAATATAATAGTTTAAAAGAACCTCCTGCATATATCTGTGTCCCACCATAAACAAAATGCTTGTCTAATGGTGGAGCTCTGTTCCATAGGAGAATATTGCTGCAGGAATTCTCCTGTGGGAGTCTTTGGCCAGTGAATGCAGCAGACTGGAGAATATTTTCTATAATCTCAGATAAATGAACGTGTCTAGCACATATGCAACAAGTGAAGGCCACAGACAGGCAGACTAGATGGGAAAGAGAAATCACAAAGGTGACAACAACAAGAATAGCAATGGCAAGGCATATGAATGGCTCTTTTCATTTTTTTCTTCACAGCCTCGACTGCCAAAAGTGACAGAAGGAGGTGGCTGTGGGAGCAGCTTTGGTGAGAACAGAGAAAGAGGGGAAGGATGCTTTTGTGAAACAAGGGAGGTAGGCAGCATGACCAAGTGGAACTAAAGGGGTAGAGAAAAAATTTAGATTTAGCAAGAAGAGCTGCACAGCAGATCTCCAAGACTAGGGTATCACAACTCTTTAGAGACCACTAGGGAAACAGGCCAACATCCAGAGAAGCAGTTGCCATGGCCAGAATAAGAAAGATGACTTTGGCAGAAACATCCCACTGGCCCAGCAAAGGGAGAAGGCAGTCCTTTGAGGAAGACTGCAGTAGCTGAAAAGGAAAGTGATTTGGTGTGTATAAGTGGCTTGGCTGCAAGGCTGGACTGGAAAGGCTTGGTAGCAAAAATGCTGTAGCAGGTGTGGCTCATTTGCTCCATCCTCTCACAGGAGGTATGCTGCGAATCCACAGAAAAAGATTGAAGATCAGTGTGGTGGAGATAGTCAAACACACTGCAGGAGGTTCACATAGAATACCCAGTTGTGCTGGCTTTTTTGCTGCTTGTCAAAGTCAGCCAGGGGGAAGGAGTCATTTGGGATGTTTATTAGAATGGGAGCACTCTGACAAAGACTTTGTAGAGTGTCAGCTCATTTTCTAGGCTTGTCCAACTCCTTCATCCTATTGATGCAATGTCACATCCACTACATTGTTGTGCAGAATAAGCTGCTCATTATTTGTGCAGAACATGCACATGTTAAGAGTGCAGTGGCATAGTAGATATATGACATTTGCATGTAATTGCTGTGAACTGATACTTGTGTAACTAGATGATGAAAATGCTTTGCTTTATCTGAAGTGGATTTTCCATGTAATGACCATATAACTAAATTAGAGATGGATAAAATTGCTGAGATTTAATATGAGCTCATAGCAAAAAAATTTATTTAAATAAACTTTATGTTCAGATGGGTTTTGACAACCGGCAAAAATGCTATTTCTCATTCTTTACTAAGATATGATCTCATTACACATGAACAATCCCTGCAACACATACAGAAAATGGCATAAGAAAACCCCGTTTCTGATGTCATCTCTGGTTGTCAAGTGTTAGATGTAAAGCTAATGAGCTTTGATCCAAGAGCCAACCAATTTAATTCTCTCCATTATCTTGGCTGAATGGGGATATTTATTAAGTTTCCCCACACGTGCTTGCTGTGGCACAAAGGCAATGAATCATTCTTATGCCATGATAACATGTGCTGTGACACTCTCCACTAAGAACCAAAGGTGACTCTTGTTTTATTGGAAAAATTCAGAACATGGCACACAAAATCAGGTGTTCACATAGGGCCACACACAAGGGGATCTTATTCTGGTGGTAATCTGATTCATGGAGAGAAAGAAACTTGACTTTCTTAGTCTACTAGTGCTGCTGCTACAAGTCTCATGCTTTTCTGGAAGGAAGTTGCAGCAAACCCAGCCTTATCTTGGGATCACAATTGTCTTCTTTGGTATGGAAATACCACCTTACACAAGGGTGCCCTGTGACCCACGCTGCAGACTCATTAGCTGTACTAGCAGTTTCTACTGCACCGTGTCGATGAAGTACACAGGCCTATCCCCTATGGGAAATCAAAGCAGGTGGTGTAATCCAAGTACAAAGGGAGGGAGAAAGAGGAGAGAACACTGTTACCCAAGGCCACCCAGAAAGAAGAGTGAGAAGTAGTTTGGGTTTTACAAAAGTGAGCATGGTGAGAGTGGAAGTCTAGACACAAAAAGTAAGCAGAGATTCCCTTAAACTTCTCATATTTGTTATATTTTACAGAGCAATATGATGTCTTGGGGATGGGATGTCAACCCCAACCTTGAATTTTTTTCCCAAGCTTCTGTCAGCTGTGTTTCCTTAACATTATTTCAGGATCCTTCTATTCCAGCAAAGCATTTCACAAACCACTAGACATGCCTATGTGTAAGCTCACACCCATTTGATGTGCCAGCTACAGTTCAGAATGATAAAGGTTTATTGGAGGCTTTTCAAATGTATTCCATTAATCAGATTCAAGGCAAAACCTTTCTCAGCCTGTCTTAAATAGACTTCACATAAAGCATGTACATGCAACATTGCTTACTACCAGGTAGAAAACATCTGATATAAAAAATGCTCATCAGCGAACTGAGCTGGCAGAAATGTTTCTTGACTGCACTGAAGAGATAAAAAGAAGACTCTGGGATTTTCAGGGCCAGCCCATCCCAGGTTATAATCTCTAACCTTCATATTTTCATAGTATTTCATGAAGATATATGAATACATGACAATCAATCTTACCTTTAGTAAGAGGCATAAACCTAAAAGCCTGTGTAATTCAACAATTAAGCAGAGAGAATCAAAGGAGGGGAGAAAAAAAAAAAAAAAAAAAAAAAAAAAAAAAAAAAAAAAGAGAGTAACAAATTATAACAGACCAAATACAGAAAATGAAGTGAATTTTTCACCTGGGAAAATTGCCTGGAGGGGTCAGGTTAAAGAATTACCTAGCCATTGAGGGAAGGGCAGCATATCTATCCACATACCTAAGACCTTTCTAAGACCACAGAGTAGGGCCCTTTTAATAACCTAAGCTTGATAACATGTCTAATGTCTTCAATACTGACATATTGTTTAAAAAAAAACCCTAAACACAAAAAACCAGCAAGAAGAAACAAAAGCATAACATCCTACATCTTACTCATTCATTTTATGAGACTTGTTACTTTTCAGTTGCTTAAGGTTTTGCACAGAGGTGGAGAGGAGGCTAAAGCATCTCTTATCAGACTGTAGGCAAACCAGCCAAAATCTGGTCACTGAAAGGAGTCAGATTTGAAAAATACAATCTCTGAGTGATGGTTCAAATTTTCCATTTAAATACACCACGAATCTTCAGAATTTTGTATAAGACTGCTTCAGACTGAAAGAAACCCAAGCCGAAAATGGGGAGACACACTGAAAGAGAGTGAGACTTGGCAGTGCATTGACTGTGCTGGGGCAGGAACAAAGGCTCAGCTAAGAGCATATGCTATCTATTAAACTTTGTTCTTTGTGTATGTAGACAGAGAAAGGGAGAGAGTGAGAGACGTAAGAGTTCCAGCTCTCTTCTTGATTTTAATCAAAGCTTTTGCCCAGTTTATCTGATAGCCAATGGAGTCTGGAGAGAGCTAGGTGTTCATTTTTGAGGATTATTTCACACAGTAAAATTTTAATTTGGTGCTCTCGCTGCTTTGTCAGAAAGTTACACACCCACCACAATCTAATAAAATTCATTAAAGAATCTGTTAAAGTGAGGACTATTGCAGCAATTGTCTGCTTTGTTTTTGATGAAGAAAACTTTTTTCAAGCCAGGAAATCTTTTGTTGTTATGAGACAGAAGGTGTTTCTAATTAAGTGGTTCACCTGCATACTAGAAATGTGTGGGAAACCTAAATGGGAATGACAATAATTCCTCAGGTTCTCCATGAAAATGATAAATGCTAGGCAAAGACCTGGAAGAAATCCATTGAGCTCAACAGTACTACAGGCAAGGGCACCTAATAATGACAAGGATTTTACCCAGTGTCTTTTTCTTACAGATTGAAGTCCTCTCTCCAACTGCAAACAACAGGAGTTTAAGATACAGGAGGTAAAAGGAAAAATCGAGCATTAGTTTGAAAAGAAAACCTAAAAGCCTGGCCTAGTAGGAGGACATGGTAAAACTACCTTAGTTTGCATTATCACCAGGATTTCTCCTGCAGTTTCAGAGGGTTAGCACTTAGTGGGGTAGTGAAGACTGTCTTGGCCTTCCAGATTAGTCCCTGAAAAGATTTCTTTCCTCATCTTTGTCCCCTGGATTTGTAAAAGGCACTAGACATCAGTACAGCTACAGGAATATTGGAGGGGGTGGCTGATATATCAGAGGGTTGTGCTACCATTCTGACTAACCTTGACAGGCTGGAAAAATGGACAAACAGGAACATCATGAAGTTCACCAAGGGGAAGTCCCAAGTCCTGCACCTAAGGAAGAATAACACCAAGTACTGGTACACACTGGGGCTGGCCAGATGGAAGGCAGCTGTGCAGAAAAGACCCTGGGAATTCTTGGGGACAATGTGTTGCTCACTGACCACGAATGCATCCTTGTAGAGTAAAAAGACCAGCAGCATGCTGGCCTGCACTAGGAGAATGATTGTGACCAGGTTGAGGGATGTGATCCTTCCCTGCTGCTCCATGCTGCTGAGTCATATCTGGAGTACTGTGTTGGATTCTCGGCTCCCTAAGATCAGAGACATGGAGCTGCTGAAGCAAGTTCAGCAAAGGGTCACTCAGGTAACCCTTTAAGGGAGGTTAAGGGACAGGAGTACCTTACAAAGGGAGGCTGGGAGAGATAGGATTGTTCAACCTGGAGAAGAAAGAGCTCAGGAGGTACCTTATCAATAATCATCTGATGAGGGGAGTAAAGGAGGTAGAGCCAGACTCTGATCAGTTGTGCCAAGTGAGAAGCCAAGAGAAAATTCTATTATAAAAGAAAAAACCCATTACTCTAAGGCCATCAAACACTGGAACATATTTCCATCCTTGAAGGTGTTCAAAACTTGACTTAGAATCATAGAATGGGTTGGGTTGAAATGCACCTTTAAAGGTCAACTAGTCCAAGCAACTGCAATAAGCTGGAACATTCTCAACTAGATTTCGTTGCTCAGAGCCCCATACATCCTGACCTTGAATGTTTCCACGAATGGGCTCCAATGAGGAGTTGTTCCTGTGTTTCACCATCCTTATTGCAAAGTTTTCTTCCTTCTGTCCTGTATAATCTTGCCCTTTTAAAGAATTTCCCCCTGTCCTATCAAGCCAGGAAATCTTGTATAAGACTCTGCTAGAATCTTGTATAAGGCTCTGCTAGAAATCCTTGTCATGGTCCTGGGCAACCGGCTGCCAATGGCTGTTTTACTATTGGGGTTGTACTACATGATCTCCAAGGGTCCTTTCTAATCTCAACCATTTTATGAATGCTCACAAATTCAGCAGCTGCATCACCACTACACATGCAGGCATCTCTGGGCTTGCTTGTCCACAAGGCTGAACAACTGACTCATGAGTTTCTCTTGTGAAAGACTGACCTTTAAGAAAACAGTTCTGCAAGGTGGCAATTTGAGTAGACCAGACAAGACAAAGTGCAATATAGTTATTGAACCATGCAATAAAATGTAACAGATAGCAGTCTATAGTCCCCACAGAAATATTGTTTCATTTCTTTGGCAGAATTTACTATTTTTGAAATATGGTTTCCATACTGAAGTGAAAATGAAGCTGCCTATTCTGAGCACAGGCATTATGTGGCACAGCCAGCTATTGGGAACACTGATTTTGAGTTGGCATTAAAATGAAATGCTACATCTCAGTCAGACCAAGGGCTTGGATTTATTCTCCTTTAGACCACAGAAATACCCTGGAGATCCATTTAGTCTGGCATATTTCACACAGAAATTTTATGGAAACATCTCCCAAAATATAATTTTGTGGGGAAAACAAATTTCCATATAGTTCCAGTCAACATGTAGCTGTACCTAGAAAAGGAGATGATGAGACTGACAAGCAACTGCTTAACTTCCTGTCTGGATCAAGACAAAAGATAGCTATCATCTCTAATTATTGAATAAAATTACTCCACCAGCAAGTCATCAAGAAATATTTCTATGTTTTTAATATAAACAAATGTGTGTAGTTTATATTAAGATGTCAGACATGGTAAAGTGATCCTGAACAATTACTTGCTGCACTACATCTGCTAGAAATTTTTGTCCTTACTCACATAGAAAACTCAATGGGTGCATCTCCATAGATGTCTGCTCTCAGTAGAGTACTTCACCCACACAAACCTCTATGCGGCCAAGTCTAGATAAGGCTACTATGCATCCAGCTTTTCCAGATGTGGCTCCCCTTTCCCAAGTTTTTGGATGCCTCATTGAATCATGGGCCACCACAGATCTGAAAATCTTGGAGACTAAAGCTATTGCCTATGCTGCATGGGTTGCCTATCAAGAATTATGTTAAATGAGACAGGCACACTGAGACCAAAGACTCTAGACAGCACTGGCCTCAATATCACATCCCCAAGTGTTTGTGCCATGGGAACCTCAGATACAGCACCTTGGTACCTCAGCTCCTTCCAGTGCCTTAGTTATGTTGCTTATATATGGTGCGGGTGTTGCTAGTAGTCCCCACCACAGCACAAAGCCAGAACGCAGCTGCTTTCAGAGTGAGAGCAGATGTGAGCTATTGATCACAGTACCCTGTTTCAAAGTTTGCCTAAATTCATCTCAGGAAAATGGTTCATAAAGGATATTAAGAGTATAACCTGCCCATAGGGGTAAAATGCTCTTTAACACTGTAGTTTTGTTTTGACTCAAATCACACAGATATAAGTATTTTCCTATTTCTTTTATTTTCTAACAAAATCTTTCTGTTCCCATTGCTCATGTAGATGTCTAACTCACCCATTAAACATTATATAAATGGGATTGTTTTATTGGTTATAAACGTCTTGTTGTTCAGTTTCACAAGGAAGGCAATCTTCCTTACAGCACATTATTTTGTACTCTTCTGTCATGCTGTCACTTCTTTTTCCTCTCTAATCTGACCACTTCTACACTTTCCACGCTGTCCTTACATAAAAAGTTCATACCACATTTCCATTCCTCTAATAATTTTTTTCATGTATTTCTCTGTACTCTTAGTATTTCTGCAGTATTATTTTCAAGCCAGTTGACCTAGAAGGAACAGAGAGGACATGTCACTGGCTTATATAGTTATATTGTTTTCCATATTGTTTTCTATCTTTTTCCTCCTACATTATCAGTTTGCCAACACTTTTGCTGCTCTCAGAGCATATGGTTTGGCTAAGATGTCGGTTGTGACACTTTTTTTGCTGCATGGTTGTGATTAATTTAGAGCCAAGCAATATGTCATTATGATTTTTCCTTCCAACTTGCATTAATTTGCCTTTGTCTTCAAGGAATATAATCTACCACCAAGCCACCTAGCTTTCTTTACTCCAGCAGAGGTTCCTCACAGACTTGTCTCACTTGGACTATCTTATTTACATCCAAGTAATTTACAAACCTTATCTCCTTATTGTGTCACTTGTTTTCTAAAATCATTCCTAGTGAGGCTTTTCTTTCCTTGAAAAACAGAATTTTTCACAGCCCCTTTGAAATTGTCTGAATTAGCAGAAGCACCCCATAGTGTCACAGACAAAGCAACATAGTGTGACAGCCCTTTTCCTGAAGGAATACTGTAAGAGAAAGAACTGTCAACACAAATTAAGCAATTCTGGTACATTGATAAACCCTATCTTGCTTCCCTCCATGGTGCTAGTTTTTTAGACTCTGGTGCTAGTTTTCTCATGAGGATGAGAAATTCCCTGCTCAGTTCCTCAAAACAGGAGGGAAGGTCTTAGTTGCCCAGCAAGAGATAGGCTGTGGGGTCTGTAAACAAGGTCCTCACACAGGACTGATGGGAAGGATGTCATTCTCACAGCTCCAAAATCACAGGATTGTTGTGCATGTAGCAGTATTTAGTACAAAGTGACTAAGGTTTTATATTGCAAAGAGGAATTGTGCATGTGCAGATAACTTGCATTTTATGGCTCCAGCTGGGCTTGCTCCCTTCTGACACACACAACTGGAGTTTCTATGAATTTACTTGATTTTGATTCATCTAAATGTGAAGTGGTAGAATGTCTTTGTCCCTCCCAGTGTAATCACACCATCCTGCAGCTCGCTTACTTGAGCTAGAAAGTTGAGGGGAGGCAATCCCAAAGCAAAGTCCATTTTCCAGCACTGTATCACAACCCTGAGGTCCCCTCCAGGCTTTCTGACTGTTTTCACTCACCTTTTCCTCTTTCTCTCAAGAGTTCAGGCACTATCCATAGTGGGTATTCCCCAGGCCATATGGCAACATGGATATGTAAGGAGCAAGTCTTTGCATGGGCATGGTTAAAAGCAACACAGACCTGATGTTTTAATTTCATGTGACAAATAAAATATGGATTGCCATTCAGGTCCATAGGATAATCACTGATTTCAGTGAAGCCCTGGTGAGGATTTTTCGAATCACCTGTTATAAGCTATTTCTGCCATTGGAATAAATTCTAGAAAGTTTTTGACTTCAGCAGAGCTAGGTTGCTTATCACTGAACATTATGATAATCTACCCATTGTAAACATTACTACTAGAAGTGCAGTTACATAATTCATTCCTTAATTCCTTTAAATCCCTGAATGTCTTCAGTCCCACTCTGGAAACTTTACTTGTATTTCATGTTTTTTCCATTACATGTTTTTACCATTCATTCTGGCATACACTCTTGACTTTTTTTACCTGGAAAATAGTAGATATTTCCCTGGTATATCAGTGATTGACATTAGCATATGTTTTATCAGAGCTAGCATGAAAACAGAAAAATTGCAGTGTCCAAATACTGTGATCATTTGCTTCTGCTCAAACCTCTTTATCATCTGAGAGTAAAATATGTCTCTGGGTAATCTGTTTCCCACTGCTGTTTTAAAGGTCTGCAACATTTTTATAAGCACAAGGACCAAAGTGACTCAAGACTAAACTGTGTTGGCTCACCCTGGGGTAACCCCTATAAATGACAAACAAATCAGCATTTCACAGTTAAAAAACAACACCAAGTGTTCTACAAAATCCCCCAGAAGTTTACTGCAGTGATGCTAACAATGCTAGACATTAAGGCAAGGAATTTCCTTTTTCCATTTCAAGAGAAAAAACACAACAGCTGTTTCTCAGTGGATTCCCAGCCAAGTTGAAAAGGTCACTGACCCAACCATGATGTAACACGAAATACTGGGAATGGTGACTCCCTCAAACAGCTCTTCTCCAAAGCACTATCTAATAATGATTTTCACTCTACAAAGAAGGTATTTACCTAATGTGCCTCTTGCACTAAAGCTTTACTTACAAAGGGGGGCAAGAGTCTTTGCTCTTCTACTGGTCGAACAATCTGCAACAAATATTTTTTAACAACTGGTAGGCTGGTAGGAATAGGGAAAATCTGAAATCTGAAAAGCTTTGTTCCTGAAAGTGACATGCATTACCTTTAAGTACTATGGCGGGTCAGTGTTAACCTCAACACCCATTGTATAATTGATGGTGGGCCTGTTAGAAACTCCAAGGATAGTAATTTCCCCTTCTCAGCAAAACACCCAAGTTAATACATGGCCTAAACAGTAAAGGCAGAGGCCGGGGGCTGGAAGAGCTCTGATGATGGCTCACACGATGGAATAGTAGTGGAGGCCCTGTGACTGAAAGCATGTGGAAACACCTGAGCACAGGGGCAAGAGATGCATGCTCATTTCCAAGATGGTGTGGGAAACTTGGGGCCTGGGAGGGTTGGAGCAACATAAGAAAGTTTGCTGGAAAGTTTGCTGATAGCATTTGCACAGGCATCTGCCATCTGCACTGGACTGGCACCAGCAGAAACCCATGGAGAAGTGCCTTACTGGGAGGGGACGCCTGTGGGAAGAAGAGCTGAGAGCTGATAGCAGGGGATAACCAGGGTTATCTGTTCCTTCAACAGAACAGTGAAGAAAAGCTGCAATTTGCAATTAATTGTTACTAGGAAGTGAGAAAGTATGACTCTTTTTTCACAGATTTACTATTTCTGAGTAGATTTTCTAATTTTATGACATATTTTCTTACTATAGCCTATATTTTGAAGTGTTCAGTGATTATATCCCTGAGTGGCTTCTACAGCCATGCATAAGATTTCCTCAGACCTGCTTTTATCTGTAAGGGTAGATTCAAGATGCATGAACCATTTGACCTTACCTCATGCCTTATCCTTGACAGATGCATCTAACAATTATTAATTCTGCAGCAGTGGTCCTTCATGTACTTAGGCACAGGGATTTTTAGGGTGTGGCAGCAGGTGGGAAAGCCAGTATGTTTTAGAACTCACTCCACTGTGCATAGAAGAGAGAGAAAACATCAATCTTCAAAAAAGAACAGATGGTTCTGGAAAGAATAGTGCCCAACTGACCATGTTGTCATTGGCAATAGCGAAGGAAAATACCCATTATGTCCACATTTGCACATGAACAGGGAGGCAAAATGCAAACCAAAATGTATTTGCCATCTTGAGGGGTTATTTCCAAATGTTTCCTCTCTGCTGCAAGCTAAACAAACCTTATGTACATTTGCACTTACTTTAGGTGTGCAATGAGAAGCTTTTATTTCAAGTACACTCACATTTGCTCTCCTTCCTTTCTCAAATTAGAAAAGATTTTGAGGAGGAAGTATATGTCGGTAAACAGAATATCAAAAGCAAAAAGAAATATTTTTGTCTTATTACATCTACACTTCCTCTGTGTCAAAAGCATATAACTTGCCCAGAACACAGCTTTATGGGGCAGATGGCAATTTTTGTCATTTTTCTCATTTATAAGTGAAGAAAGACAGAAAGGTGTTTATCTGAAAAATTTTTGCGTTACAAACTTGCTTTATTTTCCTTTTAAAGATTTTAGAGGTGGAAATTCAGTACCCTATAAAGAGAGGGTTGGCGAAAAAAAAAAAAAGTCTGGAGAGAGGTTTAAATGGAAAGCTGTCTTTAAGATTTAACTGGCTGTGAATTTAAATCTCAGTTTTGACAGGCCTTGGGAGTTCATACCCTATTTATGCTGTCCACTGCAGTTCTGAGTAGAGATGCCAAAATAGGTATCAGCAGCCTGTCTGGGAGCCATCTGTGATAAAGTTCTGCTGACACAACAAAACCACAACCTTGTGGATCTTCTCAGACCAGTGCCGACTGGAGGCAGAGACTTCATGCCTGTGTGTGCCTGCCTGTGCAAACACAACTCAAATCACTCAAGTGCTTCAGATATGATACCCTCATTTCTGGAAAGCATTACACATAGATGTATCCCATACACACAGGAATTGTCCAGTAATTCACAAAGCTCTGAAAGGAAAGCATTGTTGTTAATATTTAGGTCAACCACTTGATAACTCAGGTTGAAAACTATAGAGTAAACACAATCTGCATGGGAAAAAAAAAGATAAGAAAAGATAAAACCAGACTGAAATACGCTTTCATGCCCTTATGATGTATGCCAGAAAAAGCTGCACGGTTCCAGGGGGAAGAAAAGAATAAATTCAATGTCATTTAAGTGACTAACTTACTTCATTGGGAAATTGGATTTTTTTTCTATTTGCTAGCTGTCCTTCTTTCTCAGGTACTTACCTTTTCTAAAGTTTACCTTTCCCACAGTTTGTCTATTAATAAACCTTGCTTAGTGACTGATTAGGAGCCACTTCATCGTCATTCATAGTTCTGGATGTAAAGCCAGGAATCTAAAAGGAATTTACATAAATAATTCCCATGACACTTTACTCCCCTCTAATAACCAGTTAAAGAAAGAAAGACTACTAGCTTACCTTTTTCCTTTCGGTTTGTTTTCCTTTTGTTTTTTCTTTTTAAATTTATACCTCTGCTCTAAAGATGCTGGTGAGTCTCTGTGCAGCAGGCACAGGATATTGCAGGGCATCCAGGGTCTGAAGCCCTAAAGTAATCTTGCTATGGAACCTATTCAAAGCTGGGGTCAGTAGAATTCCCAAAGCTTCCTTGTTTCCTGTTTGGAGCCAGAAATCAGATTAGATCAGAAATCTTCACACCTCAGGGAAACATGGCTCAGCCGGGGGAATTGAACCTAGGGAATTCCAAGTTAAGACTCCTTTTGAAAAGAGATCTTTGTATGACTTTTAAAATATTTTTTGTGGAAAATGTTCCTTTTCACAACTACTTTTTAATTTAACAATGAATATTTTCCCCCATGAATTTCTATAAAATGAAACTTTCCATCAAAATTAGTGAAATGTAACCAAATCCACTTTTTACACTACTTACTACTACACAAATTAAAGCCACAGTCAAAAGTTAAGGCAGAGGAATATCTAGCCTTTCTTGCAGAAGATTTTTCTTTGTTTCCCGTATTTTGTATCCTAAAACTACTACTTGGAAAGAGAATTAGTACTGTTTTGGACACAAAATGCCTGTGCACTCTGCAGTGTATTTAGTGACAAAAGACTCCGAATCCAGCCCACCAGGAGAAGGGAACCTAAACTGTAGAGAGGTATGAGGAAGATTTGAGACCTTTTATGCTTTTATTTGCTCATTTGCTTTTCAAGTTTCAATCTTTTCAACAACAAAGAGGGCAACAAAGCCCCCTTTATGTCCACATGTCAACTTTTGCCCTGCGTGAACTGGGAAAATCTCAGTTTCACCCCACTCCTGCTGGAAGTTACCTCCTGGAAAACCCTGCAGCAGACAGCCCTGCCCATAGCCCAGGGCAGGTCCAAGAGTGCTTCTGTCATCTGCAAAGCCAGATAAGCCCCATCCAGTCCTACTCTAGGGGCAATCCAGCTGCACATGCCTGGCACTTGCTTGTGCTAATACTTCTTACTGCTTCCCTGAATGTCTATTGTTTGTAAAGATCTCTGAAAATGAAATTCCCAGCTCAGATGAATGAATGACTGTACCTGATCATATGATCATGCCTTCTAAATTTTTCAGCCTCAGAGTCCCAAAGCAAAGGTTTGAAAATTACATCCTTTATACCTGCAAGCATTACAGCGGGCTGAATCCTTCCCTGAGCTGTCAAAGCTTTATTTCCTGCTTCTGAGCAGATAGGAAGCTGTCTCTGGATTGAAACATGGCAGCCGTTTAAGGGTACACAGCAGCAGCAGCACAGAATAATTTGGCAAAGGAGTGTGGAAGAAACCCTGCATCCAATTGAAATGACAGGAACATTCACAGGTAGGAAGAATGCAATTATCCAGGATGGAAGCAGACCAGGATGCCATACATATTGCAAACTTGGCATTTCTGAAAATGAAATGGAAGATGTTTTTCTGAACTTCTGTCAAGCATATGTTTTATTAATTAAATCTGGAAGAACTATTCTGCCTTTCTGCCTTTGGGTCTTT
>VXAX01003665.1:197369-214483 GCA_013399835.1 Leptocoma aspasia | reverse complement strand
TTTTTTTTTTTTTTGCAAGTAGGTGCAAGACAAATGAAATGTAATTTTATATAAATATATAGATAGATCGAAATGTATATACACACACACACATATTTATACATTTCATTCTTTTTGTTCAGAACAGATTAATATTCTGAAGTAGATGAAAGGGGGAAAAGTTGCTCTCTGGGACCTCATGATCACCTCTAGCCTCCAGCTGCAAGAGAGACCCAAGCCAGACAAAACATGAGAAGATATTCTGAAGGCAGCAATTTAGACTGACAGCACGATAGACTAGGAGATTGTATAGATCTTGCTACTTTTAACCTCTCAGAGGTGGTAGAATAGCTACAAAGAGGGGACATGTTTTAAGGAAGAGAGGATGAGAGATGTAACTGATGCATTTAAGAAGAGCAGCTTTGTACAGCAGAAGTACAGCTCTGCAAAGAAACAAAACTTGTTTCTCCACTCTGCAGCTGACCTCTGCAAGATCTGCCTGATGAAAGGAGATTGACAACACAGTTCCTGGCTGGGGATTTTGTAATGGGTAGCACGCACACACACACAGATGCACAAAAAACCCTCTATGAGCCCTTTCTCACTATTCAGAATTCTACTACATATTTACTTAAATGCTCTAACTGTGAAAGTAGGGTGAAACAGACTTGCTACACTGCTGGGGGGAAAAAAAACAAACCAAACAAAACAAAAAAACCAACTGCATAAAAACCCACCCCCAAACCAAACAACCAGATAATGCAAGAAGTTTTTTATATTAATTGTTTTTATCAACAACTAAAAGAAATCACTTAGCAACAGAGCAGAGGGATGTCTCAGCAAGATTCAAGCGCCATGAGACACTATAGCAGCAGAAAACTGAAGGCAAATGTATCAATGTAGGCCTCCCTCTGGGTCTCAGTGACTCAAATAACTACATTAATTGGTCTTCCTCCACTGACATGGGAAATTCAGGTGACTCACTGATGCCCAACAGTTCAGTCCTTTCCGCCAGTCATAACAGATCATTCACTTTTCTCCCCTGTGATGCTGTGGTGTTAGGGATGAAAGCAAGCTCTGAGGGCAGTAATTCCTTCCACTTGAAAAGAGAATTCTTCAAGCAGCACTAAAAGGGAAAGTCGCCACAGAAGATCTTGTGTCTCTGACCTCGCCTCTCCAATTAAGATTTCTGGATTTGCAGAGCAAACTAAAACACTCATTTACATTTTTTCTCAATGAAGAATGAGGTTTTTTGAACCAGAACAAATGAAGCCAGAACATATATCTTTTTCTCAAGTCTTATTTATACAGGTGTCTACAAGTTGGACAAGATTTTTGGTAAATAAAAATAGCTGAGTTAAATAGCAGTAACACTCTTTCGGCTGGGATCACTATTTTGATTGGGTTGAATAAGAGCATAGGGAAAAAGCAGATATTTTATCTCTAAGCCACTTAAGCTAGCCCGATTATTGTTGTAACTTGACATGAACAAATGCAGTAGTATGTCCAGATCTGGTGTTCCCACTTAAAGCTGATGTTGAAAAATGGGGAATAGTTCAACAGAGCTACATGACTCAGTGAATGAATGATCCATAAAACATGCCTGGTGGTGGGAAACATGATACATTCAATTTATCTGCTTTATCTGAAAAAAAAATCAAAAGGGAAAAGTCTGCTAATAGCAGATGATTCTTTAGGGAAGCATAAGAAGACAGAACATTATTTCAGAGAGGGAAATTCACCATGGCTGCAAACAATGAAAAATAAACATTTTTGACAGTAAGGGTGATTAGCATTAAAACACCCCTCTTAGGGCAGGCTCACCTGTTTCAGTGCAGAGCCTGTCAGACATTTCCATGCATGCCATCTCATTTATCTGACTCAATGCCAGGCCAGGATGCTCCCTCAAGTACTGCAGTGCATTTGCATGACACTGGGTTAAGCCTGGTTTCTTCCTTCTGCCCAGGATGCTGAGCCTGGCTTGTCCTCACCCTCTTTGCTCAACTCTGCTCTGTGCTGTGCAGGCACAGCCTGAAGTCTCCAAGCCAAGATGCTTATTATTTGAAATGTCACCTGTACACAAGTCAGGCTAGGGTTTGTTCTGAAGTAATTTTCAGTTCAGGTTTAGTTTGAAAAACCATGGTTCAAACTAGTACTTGGTTCAAGCTCTGTTAAATTATCTCATGAACACAGAGTCTTTGACCATATTTTCTGGATTTAACTGAGGATTTACCAAAAATTATCTAAACCATCTGGCAGTGTCTGTATCAGGAGCAGCATGGCAGGAGAGATGAGTATGGTCACAATGAGACACAGACCCTGGGCTACACAGTAAAGGCAACTTTCTACTCTTTCTCCCTCTCCCTCTACTTGTAAGGCAGGAAAATCAAGTACAACCCCCAGCACTGTATTTTCCAACTCTATTTCTATTTGGTTCTATCATGAGATGGAGAGAGCTACTTGGGTCTACCATGAAAATTAATGCAACATCCACCTGCTTGGTGGATGTGAGTCTTGTATCTAAACAGGATGAAAATTTGTTTCAAAATCATCAAGAAACCTAGTTATTTATACCACAAAGCCAGAAGGTAGCCCAGCTGAAGGGTCAGTGTACTTTCCAACAGAGGTGTGAGGTTTGCAAGATTAACCACAAACTGAATTCTGTATACATCTCAGACTATATAACTAGACTCAAATAATCCATCCATGTTGTTTTGTTTTTTTTTTTCAACTAAGTCAACAGATTAAGATACTTCTACTTACTTGAGAGTCAGTGCTGGATTCTAGTTATCCCAAGATCAGATGTGGACCCAGTGGTTGTGAGAAACAGCACTCTTCCAGGTGTGCAGTTTCCTCAGAATCCAAATTAAAACCAAACCGCTTCAGATGCACAACCATTAATAAGGAGACTTTATTCAGTTAGGTAAAGGGACAGATCATGAACTGAAGAATCATTTAGGTTGGAAGGACCTCTGTAGATTCATCCAATAGACTCATCCAATCCCCCTGCCCAAAACTCAATTATAAGAGATTACTCATGGCCATGTCCAGTTGGGATTTGACTGTTTCTAGGACTGAGACTCCACAGCTTCTCTGGGCAACTTGTTACAGTGTTTGACCACTCTGACCATTAAAAAAAGTAGAATTCTTTTCTTACACTGAAATGGAATTTTCTGTATCTCAGTTAGTTTGTCCTTTCACTGGATTCCACTGAGACAGGTCTGCTTCTCGTCAAAATCAGTAAGGAGACTATTACCAAAAATGTCATCTTGTTTAGAGCAGACTTGGGACAGTCATAGCACTGAAGGATCCTGGACTCAGGAGGCCTGTCTTTGCCCCTGACTGACTTGGTGGTCATCCACTCCCCCCTCTCTTGCAAAGCACCATGAGACCTGTCGTGATTATTATATATTATTGGCAGGCAAAGCCTGTGGGAAACAGGGATTAAGCCCTTATATGAAGCCAGCAGATACATCTGAGAAGTCAAAAATTACAGCTTTTGAGTTAGCAGCCCTTTTATAGTATTGTTCATTCTCACTGGAACTGGAAGTGAACAGAAAATTTTGACCTTAATAAGCATTGCAAATTATTAACTCATACCTGAGGCATTAACTGTAAAAAGTCTAAATGGAGAAAATGAGTATAAAATGATAAAAACTGTTTAGTGTAAGAAAGCATGAAAGGTATATTCAAAATAAAGTAAAGTCATGGAAAAATAATATGTTTGATCAGAGCTGCAGGGACTAATTCTGGTAGTAATGCCCATGGCAACCTGAATTTCCAGAGCAATGCTTGTGAATACTGATATATGGCATCATCATCTCTGGTGATGCCATATATCAGTTTCATCTCTGGTGGCTGAGTGAAACTTAGCGTGCCAAGGGGATGGTAGAACTAGTTCCCTTGGACTGTTATGAAATCTAAGATGAAAATAACACAGAACACTGACATAACTTTTTGTCTTATTGGGCATTGACTATAATCCTCTCTTTCAGTTGCACAAAATTGTATCTTAGACCTATATGTTATGTTGGCTCAGTACTATATAGTTCTTGTTCAGGTAAATGATATTTATTTCAATATAAATTTATCTTGAAGGAGAAAGGCTTTAATTCTGATATATGCAACCTAATGCAAAATCACTCAGAGATGTCAGTTGTCAGATGAGCAGCTGTCAGTTTAAATTTCAGTCATTATATATTCACTGGCATGATAACAGAATTTCCTGTTGATATCAGCCAAATCATCTTCAGATCTGAAGAGCTGGTATTAAGGAGAATTCAAGCTTAAGAAGAAACATATGTCTCTGAAAAAAGGTGATTCCAGAATCCTACAATGACTAAGTTCATTCTTTCTTTCTTTCTTTCTTTCTTTCTTTCTTTCTTTCTTTCTTTCTTTCTTTCTTTCTTTCTTTCTTTCTTTCTTTCTTTCTTTCTTTCTTTCTTTCTTTCTNCCTCTCCTCTCCCTCTTCCTTCATACACTTATTTTGGTCAGAGTTAAGCCCAGGAATACTAAGGGAGTCATGCCTGTCACATCAGCTGTGCTCAGTGATGTTCAGATTCTCAGTAATTCAGGTCTTCAATGAATGGACCTGTCAGCAGAAAACTGTTCATTTATGTTTGCCATTGCTAACAAACAGATCTCAAGATATACCCTAAATGCAGGTTCAGTTCAGTTCAGTGGACTAGCAGGCAAAGTACCAATTTCTTCAGACTTTGTTGAAATGGACAGATTGCCAGATTGGGGTATAAATCTCAGGAGGGCAAGTTTGTGTGAATATGTTTTGGCAGCGGTCTAAAAGAAATATAGTCAAGAATTGTCTGCTTACAAGGCAGTTCAGTATTTCCACTGTCCGTCTCCAAAACAGCAAAGATGCCCAGAGATGCTAAAATGGAGAAGCTGATCTCAATTCTCCAAGTTACGAGACATGCAATAAGAATTGCCTGTCGTACTTTACACAGTCAAGACAACCTGTTGAACTTAAGACTTTATTCAGTTAAAGCTGTTTATAGGACTGAAGCATAAATGCCTGATCTTACCAGTTGCTCCTTCAGGCCTGAACATCTTTACTTCAGTCAGTCAGGAACAGAGATAGGACTTCTCTGCTCTGCTACAGGCTTCTGACTTTAAACAGGATATAACCTAACTCATAATCATGACTGGAGGTTTCAAGGAGGACAAGTTTACAAGATATGGAGAAATGATTACCATTATTAAGCAAGATATAGTACTATATACACTAAAGGAGCCTGGCTTCTGCACATTGGTGCTTATTTCCAAGCCACTTATAATTTGTAGACTTTCAGCTCCATAGCTTTGGGAGCTCCATGAGGTAAACAGGAAATAGGCAGTTGCAGAACTGGGGCCATTGAGGCCTTGTCCTCAAAAGCAGTCAGTACCAGCCTCTTCCTTTTGGATTCAGAGATGGGAGCTGAAGCCCGGTCCAGGCTGTTGCATTTCAGCAAACACACATGAGAAAAGCCTTGGCTGGAGTCCCACTCCTGCTGCCGGCTTTCCTGGTTGCTCTGGAGGACTCAGCTGAAATCCTAATGTGCAAGGTAGGAATACGGACCCTGGTTTCACCCTCCCACTCAGCTGCATTCTCTGTTCTGTGTGAGCAGTGTGGCCTGGTTATTTTGTACAAGAGACAGTCTGGTAGGTGAGTGACAGAGACACTGACCAAGGCAGGGAGGACGCCTGGCAGTCAGCACAAGACCAGGATAGGTTGTGGGCTCCTGGGCAGGACTGGCTGATTGCACGTATACTGTGTGTGGCAAACATACAAGTGCCCAGGAGGTTTCACTGGAGGGAATTAAAGAGCAGAGGAAATCTGGCTTCCTTTCAAGTTATGCAGCAGCTGAACAGGAGGCTGAAGGATCAACATTTTGGACACAGACAATTAAAGTGTCAGTCTTTGTGAATGTAGCTACTGGTGCTTAGAAAGAGATTAATTTAAATCTACATATCAGACCTACATTAGAGGAAAGGTACTTTCAGTTCGGAGTAGGATTTAGAAACTGTGCATAGTCAAAGAAATGTTAATGGACTGCAAATACTTTTTGAATTATATTTTAATTATACTGGTGATGCTACTATAGGTATTAGTGAAAATGCAAAGCATATGTTATAGAGCAGCAATAAAAAAAGGATGTCTTGTAAAGTGAGAAGTACAGTAGAAGTACAAATATGGGTATTTTTGGACAGTCAGAAAAGACTTTGGAAACTTGATACCGAAAAAGAAATTAGCTTGCATTAAAATGTAGGTTGGGCAAAAGAGATAAAATTTTTTACATATTTTATAGTCTTTCTGTGAGCAGATTACAATATAGTGAACTTCTTAATAGTTTTAAGATAAACTAATTGGCAAGTTATTTTTGCATTTTGCACATGATGCTAATCGTGCTTGTAGCTTTATGGGTATGAGTACAATGACTGTTTTATTTCTAGAATTCAAGTAATGCTTTCATAAACTTGTCTCATGCTTATTTTTTTATAAAGCTGCACAGAAAGGTCAAAGAAAGGGTTGTCTTTTATATTATGACAGTTCCCAGTGGGTTAAAGAATAGAAGTGGTTTATAAATAAAAGCCTCTTTTATCTGTCCTTTGATCCCCCCATAACAAAACCTCCTTGCAAGTACTTTGCTTGACATAGTCATCATTTCTTATTAGTTTCAAAATATCTGCAAGACAATGTCTCGATCATCAGTTTATGGGTACACTCTGCTGGGAACAGAGAAAAGGCTTTATTGTGCAGGGAGGGAAGAGGCCATACACTATTTTCTTTCCATGATTTTTGGCTCCCTGGCCCCTGATAAATTGGGCTGCTGGCTAGATCCTGTACCTTTCAGGACAGGTTCATAGCTGGACAAAGCTGGAATTACATCCAAAAATCATGTATCTTAGCCACATGCTTCATCCCCAAATGAGCTTCTGTTGTGCTTCTCTGTCAAAGGCCATAAAAATTAAAGTTCTTCAGGGCAGCCCTGGACATTTCTGCTGGGTAACTTAACAAAGTTTGTGCCACCAGCTCTCCTCCTGGCCTCTCAGATAGAAGAAACAGGAGGTACATCACATTGACACCTCTGCCTCCAAACTCCAGTGCTCCATTTTTGGCCTGGCCTGACACTGCTGCTGGGGTGTTACACACCGTGAAGAAAGGTAGCAGATTGAGAGGGTGACCCACAGATCCTTTCCAAACTCCAGCAGGGATATGTGATGAATTGCCAAAGAGGGAAACATCTCATACTGTGCTTTGTGGGTCATACAGGCAAAGTGGGTCTCCAAGGCTAGAACCAAGAGTTTTAGTCTCTCGTTTTTGTGAGTGGGAAATAAAAGGGCTATTGAAATCAGGAGAAATCCCTTCCTTTTAGAACTCCAACTGGGCTATGTGAAAGAGAAAAATTAATCTCACACACTGAAATAGATGAAAACAGGGATATTTTAAAAGAACCACCTTTAACTCTGCCAATAAATTATTTTTCACATTTAGCATCTGAATTTTTTATCTGCTTGTACTTCGTTGCTTATTCTTAAACTTTACAGAGTTTGTTTGGTCCCTTTTCATTTAAAGAAAGTTTACAAAAGTGTTGCTAATTTTCATTTATTAAAAACAGTTTTCCTGCATAAAAATAATTCCAACTGATCATCCAAAACAGATTTTAAGAGATAAAGAAAATATATTGATTGCATAACATTTGAATGGCAAGAAATATGTCTTTAATTATTGTTATTCTATTAATGGACAAGCGCTATCTTATTAAATCTAAATTGGATGTGCACTAAGGAGCACTAATGTGAACCATTCCAAAGACAAAAATTAAATACACATTGGTACACAAAAAAGTCCCCATATATAATAGAGGTGGTTTACAAAAAGATCTTTCAACTTTTGAACAGATTAACATGCAAGTATTTCACCATCTGAGTTCATGGTAAGGTCTCTAGCATAAAGCAAATTTCTTGAAAAGCCTGATTATTTTTTCTGTTGAGATATGTTTATGTAGCTTCATTAACTTCCAGGCTACTATTTCCAGTTTGCAACAGTTCAAAATAAGATTTGGGCTGGAAAAGCTGAAAACATCCAGCTAAAATGTAGTAGGGCAGACATAAACAATCAAACACTGACCCCAAAGAAATGCATTCCAATGCAACTAAACTTCTGTGTACGGCAGAATACCACTTGTCTTGACTCCCCTTTCCTTCCTTCACCAGGCAGTTTTATAGTCATAGTAAGGAGTCAGAGCAGCTGGAGATGATTGTGCTCAGTGTCATGGACCAACTTCACCCTCTCAACCCTTCTGGTGTCTGACAGCAACCTGGGTTTCTAGTATGTGGAAAAGTCTTAAATCTTGATTTTGGTCCAACAACATCATAGACCAACTGGAAGCAGTTCAGGCCCACTCCAGCTGTTTCTTCTGATACACTCACAATGATAAGCAGACTGTCTAATCCTGTCTTTCACCAAAATACCTAGCAAAGCCACAATGCCCACACATGTGTTGCAGGTTCCTTCGTTTTGAGCAGACAGTTATTTGGGCTTTCAGTACAATTCTGCTGTTGCTTCACTCATCTGGTTTCAGAAAAAAACCAAGTGTGTTTGGTTATTCTTTAATGAGGGGAGGTTATTAGATCACTGATCTGAGCACACATGTGTCAACGCACAGCAGCAGTGGGTTTTTCCAAGACATACTGGAACACCAAAAAGGAATTTCCTGTATTTACTTGGAATAAACTATTTTTTGCAACAAGTCTTAAGAATATGAACACTGTTTAGAGTAAGAAGTTGAAGGCACATAGACACAACAAAGCTTGAGTTTATTTGTTCAAAGGGAAGCTAATGACTTCCAGTTGTTCAGTGTTTCACAATCAACTCCCTCAAACTCCTAGCTGGAGTTTCAGCCTTTCTGATGCTAGGGATTAGATGCCAACATCAGGGCACTTGTTCAGTGCAGTGGAAAGATTGGTTAAAATTCTCCTGGGATCCTGTTGGCCATGGGAAAATGGATACTTCACTGGAAAGTAAAGTAATCCTTTTTGGCTCATGGCAAGAGGACTGAGGGGTGTGTGGACAGATCCTGTTGGCTTGTCATGGAGATGACAATGTGCAGTGGCGAGGACTGCTATGGCATAGAAAGGAAGGGGAGAGGGTGACAGCTTTTCACATTTCAGCAAACCCACTGGATTACTCCTTTGGCAAGATTATTCTTTGCTGATCAGGAAGATGAGGAGACAGGTGGGCAGAAGGGAGTTACTGCTGTAGACCTTGCTTTGTAGACTTTTGCTGTAGCACATTTTGACACCCTTGAGAAGGCATGACAGGCTACTGTTGCTTCCCTGGCTCCTTTGCCCCAGTGCCAAGACTGAATCATGGGCCAGGACCTAGATGACACTTCATAATGCACTGGAAAATTCCCTAACTCTGATCCATAAACTACATTTTCAAGTATATTTAAAGAATTGGTTTGTTTGGCTTTTTATATCTTCTGCCTTTAGAGGTGTTTGAGGAAGAACAATTACCGTAGAAAATAAACCAAATCGTGATGATTTCATGCTGGAAGGCATGCTGTGAAATCAGTGAGAAATTTCCCTGACTTAAGACCCAGAAAAAGAATCTGAATCCTTAAAGGCTATACCTTGAGGTGTCTTGGACTGCCTGCCTGCATTCATGGCATTGAACTGAAGCTTTTTGTAGATGGTATTATACCAGTAATTACAGTGTATAGTTCAGCTACTGAGGTTAAAACTTTGATCAAAGTTTCTAAGACTTCACATAAAAGGCTTCCTATTTATACAGAGTGAGGCTCCTTTGCCATTAGCTAAAAAAAAAAAAATCCAAAAACCTCCCAGATGTAGAATGTTCTGGTCTCATAGAACAAGCATTTTCCACTAATGTTTTTACTTAAAGAACAGTTTTTCAGGTAAAAGTAAGCAGTTTTTCAAATTTTATTTGTATTTCGCTATATTGGGAATGTAGTTCAGTCCAGATTTTCACATGCTCAGAAAAGAAAAATAAGGATACAAGACATGAGGTCTGCATCTAAGTTAATGTACATGCATTTGAACTTCATGAAGCTCCTATTCTCAAAAAATTAATCACTTATTACAATTATGTACATTATTAAAGTCCTAGGATGGGTTTATGTTAGGATGAAGTAGCTACACAGTGAAGCTATGTAGCTAAATTTCTCTATCACATGTCTCCTTGAAACCTTCACAGAAGAGCAAGTTATACAGATTTGTGTTCCGCAGAGGCCAGTGTCAGGGTACTAAAATCTCATCTTGAGTGAAGTATCCCTCTGCCAGGCTCCACATGAGCAGTGAATCAAGCCCAGTCCCAGAAGCTGAGCATAACAGAAGACCACAGTCGCAGGCACTGGGCAGCTTTGGAAAGATTTGATGCTGTGAGGGTAAAGCTAAACGAACGCAGATGATAAGAGTGTGTCGTGCAAAGAAGGATGGGAGGGAACATCACAGCACTATAGACATGACATCACTGAGTAATTGCTTGAACAAAGGAGAAAAGGGTCAGATGACTTCTTGGAACTGTGATTTACACAGGGAGGTTTATGACTAACGTGGTTGAACCAGCAGTCATAGAGCATGACTGCTTGAAAACACTCAAAGAACAGATGCACTCCTTAAGAGAGTGCTTGAGAAACTGAAGGATTTAATTAAGGAGGCCCTGGTCCTGAAATATTATGACAATAAGCACAAAAGTAACTTGTTCATGGGTGCATCTCAGGAGAATATTGGCACAATACTCTTTCAATAACACAGTTGAAGCTAGAGACAAGTGGCTAATGCAGCATGGCCACTAACAAAAACTGAATGTAAATATGCTGAAAGAATGAAGGAGACTTTGGCCTAAAGCCATGGCTGTAAAAAAATTCCTTTGTTTATGGGACACCACTGTTAGCTGAAACTGACCATAAACCTTGTACTGCTATTGCCAAGACAGGCCTGATAAATATCTCCTGGAGAGAAGAGAGATTGTTTTTTCAGTTACAAATGTATGCTTTACAAATTCAGTAAGCCTGGGTGAGATTTGGCACTTGGAGGCAAATTCACAATCATTTTACAGAACTTCCAGACATTGATCATGGATGTGCCAAGCCTCCTAAAAAAACTCCCAAACAACCACTTGCAGGCAGAATGTAGATCATGACTGCCCGCATCATTAAGAAGTTTCACATAATGGGAAAGGTAATGCAGGCTTTAGTGCAAAGCTGTTAGTGACATATTGTAGCCCCTTACTGTACCTGGGCAGTGAGGCCTGGACAGTACATGTGGATTTTGAAAAGAACCTGAGTGCATGCAATTATATAATAATACTGAATGCATAAAAAGAAGCATTTGAAAGCCATTTTAAAAGAGAGACCAAGCACTGTTAAGAAATCAACAGTTATATTAAACAAGTGAATGTTGTTTTAAAATTTTGCATATGCTAGCAATGCAGGACAACTCCCTCCAAAAGAACCCAGGAAGATGACAAAAGAAAAACGTGTGTAGATCTTTATGTGATTTTTATTTATTCCATTAATAATAAATAAATCACGCTATTATTATTGCTGTTGTTGTAGTTGTTTCTATTTTTACAATTACTTCCTCAACTTCCTAGAAGTTCCTGCAGTCAAACAGCCAGCCCTATACTCCATATTCTTTTTAACTAAACATGATATAGCAAATACAATAATATCTGATGACAATCCACAGTGCAGTAGGTATCATTGAAAGCAGTTTGCACTGAAATACACATGTAGGTTTATCACCACTAATCCCTAGTACTTTCAGACTTTCAAGGCTAATGGAAAAGTGTCAGAAGAACACAGTGGTGTCTGTAAAATAAAAAACTAGAGCAGTGAGACTGGTCTCCCCTTAGTGCCAGTGTTGGATCTAGGGGGAACTGGACCCTTGCAAAGGCAAGCTGGACCATGCTGTGTTGCAGAGAGGCTCTTGCTGCACTGGGCTGGTGGCTCACACTCAGAGCAGTGACAGACAGAGCTCTAAACTCCCTGTTTATCTGTAGTCCCTAAATCCTTGCCATGTAGGAAATGTCTGTACTGTTATAAACACATGCACAGTAGTGGTGACTTTGCTGAACAACAAATACAATCTTAGAGAAAACCATAAGAATATATGATGACAGCTTTAGCTGCATCTACACAGGAATATTTGCTGAGATGGAAAAACCATTTAAAAACTTGCTGACAATTTCCACATCAGGAACCATGCCCAGTGAAGACAGTCCTTAAGGGATATTTTCTGAAGATGTCAGTTAATTCCTGGCTAACAAACATAACAATTTTTACTATTGTTGCTCCTGAAGTCCTGTCATTACTCAAATATTTAAATGTTTCCACATTTAAAATGGACTAGTAATCCTCACCAAAGAAAAATATCAGAAAATATTAGGTCCAGTTGTAAATATAAGGAACATGCACACCACCTCTTTAACCATTTGGGCATAACAAAGTATCTTGGTTCTTTTCTTCTCCTTTTTTTTTTTTCTTTTCCTTGAAGTACAAACCTGGCATTTCAGATTTCCAAATTTACAGAAATCAGATGCAAAGTCCCTCTGAGCATTAGTGGGAACATTGCAGGGTTCATTTGAAGCCTGATCCCATATGCCCTATTATGAGTGAGAAGCGTGGAGCAACTTCAGTGGTTGCATGGGGAGACTTGCAGGCTCAGGGCTGGTTTGGCAGATGGCTGAGCACACCTTTCTTTCACCCAGTGGGTGTCCTGGCCTCTAACAGAGGCTATCAGTAGGTCACTATTCCTGATAAGGATACCATCATACACAGAGGGAGTTCTTGAAAAAAGCTGCCTCTCGAATAAACAGTGGGTGAATACGTCTTCAGAGAGGGCTGGATACTCTCCCTCTCTTGTTTTATTTTTGTGAGTGTGAAGGAAAGGAAGTGTTTAAGATACAAAGTTACCTACTTGTTTTGTTATCATGAGGCTGCAAAATGTTTAGACAAGATTTATTTCATACTGAAAGTTAAGCTTAGAGGCTTTTTTATTTTTGAAAGTGCCTGATGCTTTGAGCCTACGGAAGATAAAAGACTCCATTTGTTCTGTTTCCTTTCCCTGAAGTTTTATTATTTCCTCTGTATTTGTCAAGCTACCTATTCTTTAATAAAGATGTCTTTTTTCTAAAAATGTCTTTTTTCTATTTTTGAAGATGTGTCTTTTCTATTTTGGAAGATGTCTCTTCCTAAATGTCTTTTTTCTATTTTTTAGTGGTAATCCATTAAGACCTGCACAATATGGATTCACTACACAAATTGATATACACAGAATTCTGTTTTGTATGATGCAGCTGATCTGGTAAGAGTAATTTCTGAATCTTGTAGACAGGCATGTAGAGAGTGAATGCACTGTCCCCACGCTTCCTGCTGTTCTACACTTAGTTCACTCGTAGATAAAGATTTTTGACCTGAAATAAGATCGGGCATTGCTGCCATTCATTAATGCATGGACTAACACACAAAACTGATGGCAAAATGGAGCAAGCTTTGTTATAATCTTACAGGTCTCATGGGTCTCGTATTAATAGTTTAGGAAAATGGATTTCTGGCCATCGACAGGAAATGATGATAAAATGAAATTTAACAACTCTTGCACATGACAGGTTAGCAGGAGGCTTGAGACTGCTTCAGCCCTGAGCTGAGTGAGAGGAATGCCATGTGGCATTGCAGCAGTGTGGTAAGCAGGCAGTGTGTACATTCTTGTGCCTCAAATGCTCCACATGAATGTTAAAAATATTACAAGGAGATGCACCTTTTTTTCTGTACTCAGTGTGGGCTGAAGTTGTCTTTGGTGCAACTTGAGAGGATTATAGAGCTTTCCTTCATTTATACTGTTAGCACATAAAATTCAGAAAATATTTTTTGCTAGTATTTTCTTGGGGAGAATTTATTTTCTGGGAACAGTTCCAAAGTTAAGACATATTTATTCACTAGAGTCCCATTTTGTATTCCTTGGGTAGAATCCCAAATACCCTCCACTTTCACCTCCAAGGAGTCATTAGCATTTATCAGGTAAATAACCTGTAAAAGGAAGATTATACTCCTATAAATCCATTATAATTACACCAATTTTGGAAGTGTTACTGAAGATTTATGCTCAGGTAATTCAGCACACAGTTGGTAAGCTTTCTAAGGAAGACTCTAAATATTTTCTCAAGAGAAAACAGCCCTTACAACGTGCTATTTTTTTCTCTTCTATATGTCCTCACCTGCCATCATAATGAAGTATTTTATAAAAATACAGCATGAGGTAATGACAGTAACTGAGAAGGAAAGTAGATTCACACTAGGATATCAAGCTGAAGCCTTCCCATCTGCTTTTTATTAACAGAGAGCACCATCTTAACATTATTTAGCATTATATTCTTATTTAATTCAGTCTGTATATTCCCTCTTCACCTTGCCTACGTGACAAAAACTTTCTTCTTGGTGCACTTTTATACCAGGAATATCAGTTTCAATTGTCATCCTCCAGACTCCCCAGACTAAATTCTATTAGAGAAAGGCCATTCGTCAGCTATTTTCTCCTGCATATCCAGACACTAACGCACATTTCTGTGCCAATGAACAATTTGGAAGTGTCAGCTCAGCCTTCACTGAAGCTAGGCTGAAACCTGTGATTTACTGTGGTTACTGCTTTGGAGAGGCTCACAGGGGTCCCAGTCAGAGACCCTGAAGCTCTTTATGCTGCTGCTCTATGGACAACATCACATTCATTATTTCTTGGCAAAACATACACTTAATGCACTGCACCAATATGAATAGTCTAATTTAATGGAGATTGCAAAAGGCATTTACTAATTGATGCAGAAGTTCTAGTAATTGTGGGATTTGACATAGTCTTAGAAATGTCTTAAATTATTTCTGTTTCAATTATAACCTTCTAAGACTATGTTTGCAACAACGCAAAAAATTAGTGATCATTTTTATGTTTATTTGTAACATATGAGAACATAACTGTGACTTTTGTGGAAAGTATTGGAAACATGTAGAATACAATTGGTTATAATTCAGGTTATTTTTTCACATAATAGAGGCATGCAGAGAAGCTGTACTCCAGAGCAAGAGTTCAGAGGTGTGGGAAGACTGAAATAGCATAGAAAGCATGAGTGGCTGCTCTGTTAGAACTCAGTTACTGGGGATCATGCCATGAACCTCAGATAAGCAGCTTCATTTAACTCTGTAACCAAAGAGAAAAAGGAAAATCACATCATGTTAAAAAAACGTAAATGGTTTGAGAAAGAAGAAAACAGAAAAAAAGGGATATGATCAGGTTCACCAAACATTTGCATAGCCAGATGATTGCAGATTGTAATCTGCTGTTTATTACACAAATATGCTTATTTCTTGATTTAGCTAGTAACTTTCACAGTTATGTCACAGTTCAAGGAAAAAAACCCTCCTTTTTATTCCAACAAAGAAGGTGGGGAAAAAGCGTTTCCACCTTTGAGAAGACTCTCTGCTTGTAGAGGTGGATATCAAGATAGTGAGTGAAGTATTCCTTGCCCCCATAATCCTGATCAGTCAGGAAGAGCAGTGTTTAAACCTGTGTCCCCCAGCAAATGCCACCTGGGGAAACAAGGGCAGAAGGTACCCAGAGGGTTAAGAGAGGTGGCATCGTCAATGGTCTTAAAATGACTGTTAAGCTCAGCAAAGCTGTGCTGGTGCATTCCCCCAGCTTCCAGGCTGCACTGTGATCTGAATAATGCTGGTCAGGACTCAGCCTTGGGCTGAGCTCCTCTTTTATGAGTTTATGAGAAACACTGCCTGATCCTAGGAACATGTGCTATCTAATGATCTCCTGCAACATCCTTGGACACATTTCTTGTGTGAATAACAACGCAAGTGGGATAATATTTTTTTTCTCAAACTTTCAAAGAAGTTTCTGACCCAAAGTGCAGCCAGGATGAAACATTGTTATGACAAAATTCCACTCTCTTATATGGCCCTATAAAGAGCATGATCCCACCCTTTCCCCCACCGCCTCCACCTCCACCTCCACACTGATAATTTTGCCTTTAATTTTGGGTTTATTTTTGTTTGGATTGATTGACACAGTTTTGGGTTTTTTTGCTTTTCCTCTGTGGGCCTTAACCATCTTGTAAGTAGTAGAGTGAATCTTGCCAACGAACTGCGTGATGCTGTTGCTTTTATATAAAACCTGGTTTTACTGATACCTTTGCCGATGCTTCTTTCAGTGATCTTAAAACACTCATTAATGACAAAACTCTAGTCCTTCCTCTCACAAGACAGCCAGTCTACAGAAACATAGAATAGGTGGGAAACATCCTTAGGATCATTAAATCCAGCCATTAACCCAGCACTGCCAAGCTTACTGCTAAACCACATCTATAAGCGCCACACCTAATGGCTCTCTAAATCTCTTCAAGGATGGTGACTCTACCCTGGGCAGCCTCTTCCAATGCTTAACTATCTTTTCAGTGAATAAACTTCTTCTAATGTCAAAACTAACCCTCCCCCTGGAGCAACTTCAGGCTATTTCCTCTTAGTCCTGTCACTTATTACTCAGGAGAAGAGTGACCCCCACCTGGGTGAAATCTCCTTTCAGGCAGCTGTAGAGTAGTAAGGTCCCCTCTGAGCCTCCTTTCCTCCAGGTTAAACACCCCAATGTCCTTCAGCTGCTGCTTGTGACTGACTTGTGATCCAGACCCTTCACCAGCTCCATTGCCCTTCTCTGGACATGCTCCAGCACTCCAATGTTTTTCCTGTAGTGAAAGGCCCAAAACTGAACACAGGATTTGAAGCATGGCCTCACCAGTGCCAAGTACATGGGGACAATCCCTGCCCTGCTCCTGCTGGCCACACTATTACTGGTATAGGCCAGGATGCCATTGGCCTTCTTGGCCACCTGGGCACTGCTGCCTCATGTTCAGTCACTGTCACCAGCACCCCCAGGTCCTTTTCCTGTGGGCAGCTTTGCAGCCACTCTGCCCCAGCCTGTGGCACTGCCTGGGGTTGTTGTGACCCAAGGGCAGGACCCAGCACTGGGCCTTGTTGAACCTCACACCACTGGCCTCAGCCCATGATCCAGCCTGTCCAGATCCCTCTGCAGAGCCTTCCTGCCCTCCAGCAGATCAACACTCC
>VXAX01003665.1:82707-196899 GCA_013399835.1 Leptocoma aspasia | reverse complement strand
AGGAAAAAAACCCTCCTTTTTATTCCAACAAAGAAGGTGGGGAAAAAGCGTTTCCACCTTTGAGAAGACTCTCTGCTTGTAGAGGTGGATATCAAGATAGTGAGTGAAGTATTCCTTGCCCCCATAATCCTGATCAGTCAGGAAGAGCAGTGTTTAAACCTGCGTCCCCCAGCAAATGCCACCTGGGGAAACAAGGGCAGAAGGTACCCAGAGGGTTAAGAGAGGTGGCATCGTCAATGGTCTTAAAATGACTGTTAAGCTCAGCAAAGCTGTGCTGGTGCATTCCCCCAGCTTCCAGGCTGCACTGTGATCTGAATAATGCTGGTCAGGACTCAGCCTTGGGCTGAGCTCCTCTTTTATGAGTTTATGAGAAACACTGCCTGATCCTAGGAACATGTGCTATCTAATGATCTCCTGCAACATCCTTGGACACATTTCTTGTGTGAATAACAACGCAAGTGGGATAATATTTTTTTTCTCAAACTTTCAAAGAAGTTTCTGACCCAAAGTGCAGCCAGGATGAAACATTGTTATGACAAAATTCCACTCTCTTATATGGCCCTATAAAGAGCATGATCCCACCCTTTCCCCCACCGCCTCCACCTCCACCTCCACACTGATAATTTTGCCTTTAATTTTGGGTTTATTTTTGTTTGGATTGATTGACACAGTTTTGGGTTTTTTTGCTTTTCCTCTGTGGGCCTTAACCATCTTGTAAGTAGTAGAGTGAATCTTGCCAACGAACTGCGTGATGCTGTTGCTTTTATATAAAACCTGGTTTTACTGATACCTTTGCCGATGCTTCTTTCAGTGATCTTAAAACCCTCATTAATGACAAAACTCTAGTCCTTCCTCTCACAAGACAGCCAGTCTACAGAAACATAGAATAGGTGGGAAACATCCTTAGGATCATTAAATCCAGCCATTAACCCAGCACTGCCAAGCTTACTGCTAAACCACATCTATAAGCGCCACACCTAATGGCTCTCTAAATCTCTTCAAGGATGGTGACTCTACCCTGGGCAGCCTCTTCCAATGCTTAACTATCTTTTCAGTGAATAAACTTCTTCTAATGTCAAAACTAACCCTCCCCCTGGAGCAACTTCAGGCTATTTCCTCTTAGTCCTGTCACTTATTACTCAGGAGAAGAGTGACCCCCACCTGGGTGAAATCTCCTTTCAGGCAGCTGTAGAGTAGTAAGGTCCCCTCTGAGCCTCCTTTCCTCCAGGTTAAACACCCCAATGTCCTTCAGCTGCTGCTTGTGACTGACTTGTGATCCAGACCCTTCACCAGCTCCATTGCCCTTCTCTGGACATGCTCCAGCACTCCAATGTTTTTCCTGTAGTGAAAGGCCCAAAACTGAACACAGGATTTGAAGCATGGCCTCACCAGTGCCAAGTACATGGGGACAATCCCTGCCCTGCTCCTGCTGGCCACACTATTACTGGTATAGGCCAGGATGCCATTGGCCTTCTTGGCCACCTGGGCACTGCTGCCTCATGTTCAGTCACTGTCACCAGCACCCCCAGGTCCTTTTCCTGTGGGCAGCTTTGCAGCCACTCTGCCCCAGCCTGTGGCACTGCCTGGGGTTGTTGTGACCCAAGGGCAGGACCCAGCACTGGGCCTTGTTGAACCTCACACCACTGGCCTCAGCCCATGATCCAGCCTGTCCAGATCCCTCTGCAGAGCCTTCCTGCCCTCCAGCAGATCAGCACTTCCACCCAGCTTGGTGTTATCTGTAAAGTGACTGAGGGGGCACTCAATCCCCTCATTCATATTACTGACAAAGACAATAAACAGGATTGCCCTTTGTACTGAGTCCTGGGGAACAGCACTTTCTACTGATAGCCACCTGGAAGTAACTCAATTCACCACCACTCTCTGGACCCAGCCATTCATTTTTTGTCCGGAGAAGAGCACACCCACCCAAGTTGTGAGCAGGCAGTTTCTCCAGAAGAATGCTGTGGGAATTGCTGTCAATAAAAATCTCTTTTAGGTTCTGCTCTACACCACAGGGCTGGGTTTGTGTAAATGTTCTCAAATCATCCAACAGTCAACCCATAGTACACTCAGCCTCAGTACATGTTTCTTTCCTCACCCATCCCACATAATAATTTTCCATCTTGTCTTGCAAAGCTAAACATAATCTCTTATTTACTGAGAAGAAAAACAAATGCTAGGCTCCCAGTGCCTGTTAATGCATCCAGATGTTCTCCCATTTGCACTGCAGGGCAATACAGAAAGAAGGTTAAGTGTGACTGGTTGTGCTCCTCCTCTCACACAAACATAATTTCTCAAACTGCAGCTTGGTTCCTGCAGAAAACTCAAAGAAAAAAAACTTTCTGAAAAGCTTTTCAGCTCCTTTATAACTCATCTTTGAAACTATCCAATCTTTTTTAAAAACGCTGGATTCACTTTCCGGTCACTTTACTTTTTGACCTTGCAGATGTTAAAAAGTGGATGCAGGATGTCTTTATTATCTCAGGGTTTGCTCCAAAAGCTCATTTTTGTGCAGGTGTCCCAGAGGACCAGCTGAAGTACGAGAAACCAGAATCTGTGCTTTGGCTACCATTCCTGCCTAGAAGCTCAGACAAGTGAAATTGTTATCCAAAGTTATTAACAGATATTCAGTTACCGGATCATGGTCTAGATGAAAAATAAGATCCATTTCATTAGCAAAACTTATGCTCATGAACCTGCACACACCTGCACAATAACAAGACATACTTGGTTTTGGCTGACTCCAGGTCTAGTTTGGGAATGCTAATCAATCTGTGCACTGCCATAATTTTTGGATTTGCTTCATAGCACTTCATAATTATCTGCAATCTGTTTTTTTCCTCTGGTTGCCTATAATGCACCTCTCTCTGACACCGTGAGGGACAGTCAAGCTTTGCACAGTACTGGCTGTAGCCTATGTTTGCTGTGCTGATGTTAATGTGTAACTACTAAAACACCTTATGGTTTATGAAGTCACTGCAAGGGAATAAAGCAGAAATTTAACCAATAGTAACACATCTGGGCACGTAACACTTCACTGCTGCTGCTGCTGCTGCTGCTATTAGCAGCAGCTTTTTCCATTTCTGTAGCCTGCCCCCCCTGCCCCCCAACATGCTATTCAAAGCTGGGAGTAAAGTACAGATGGTAAGCGCCATGAAAATGCAGCTCTCTCTGCCTCACTGAGTAGCAACAAACCAGAACAAAATAAGAGAGTGGGAAAACTCATTGGAAAAACTTAGGACTATCAGAACACAAACAGTAGGTTTTACACAAACAGTAGGTATCAGGAGTTATCTGATAACTCCCTTACTTTGGTGGGTATGACGCTGGCTTTGGAACTCCCCTGACAAAACAGCATTATGATTTCTAGAAGGGGCTCATAAGAGTGTGGGGGAGCCAAGACCATGCTGATGCAGTTTCTCACAGCTCCAGCTTTCATCTCCAAATCTGCAACTCTGTAGTTAAAACTCATCCTTTGCCTCCTGTTGAAACCACATTGTGTCATTCCTGGGTTATTTTGCGTTCTCTTCTGAGTGCTTATTATTTTGTTTAAGTTATTCACGCTTTCTATTATAAAGTTGCACCAATGCACTAAATAATCACGAGAATAATCCAAGACAACAGTATTGTTCTATTTATCAATCTAAGTTTGTTCTTGTTTTTATTCCTGGTACGAAATAAAACTTCCCCTAGGAACTAAAGGCACTGGTGGGTACTTAATTTCAGTCTCTAATGACGAAATGAAGCAAATAACAACCTTTTTGAAGTTGCACCCTCTGGCAAGGCTCACAGAGTCTGGTTTTGCCTCATTCAAAAGGTTTAATGAGACATGGGTCTTGTGCATGTGTTTATGGAAAAAGAAAGAAAGAAGAGCTGTCAACAGCTGGGAAGTATGAGACTGTGAGAAACAAAATAGGCTTTGTGGGCTGACCTCGAGTATCCCTCACCTACCTAGGTCTCCACATGGAAAATAGGTGGTGCCAGAAGAAGGTAACTATGCAGAAAAGTTAATGCGCCTCCAAGCTTATCTGTTTTCTGTGACCAAAAAAGCACTACCTCTCATAACTAACTGCCTTGTTTATAAGCATTTTATTATTTTGATCCAGCCCTGAAAGAGTTTGTTTAGAGCAAATTGTAATCAGTTTTCAGCAATGCCTGGGGCACTGGCTCTGCTGGTCCTGGGAGACCAGACCTGTAAGTGCTTAAGGGATACACAGTTTGAAGAAGCAGTCCCTGGGATCAGTAGGATTTCACAATAGAGGGGTTTCATTTTGGCAGAGAAATTCATGGGGAAAGAAGGAGCAGTTGGTAGAGCAAGATGTAGCTGGGTTGCCCACAAAAAGACCTCTATCCCAGAGAAATTAAATTAATTCAAGACATATGAGGGCTTTGGTCTTTTGATTTAGAAGTCATCCACGTGTGGAATGAATTTAAGGGGTTATTTAAAATCCTAATTAATAATGCCTTGCCTTAGAGTTTGCTCAGCCATCTATTCAATTCCCTCTCTATTCCATTTCCACTTTTAGACAGATTTTTCAAATTTCAATTACACTGCATAGTGAAATAATAGCTCTAAGAGTAGCTCTAAGAGCAAAGAACAGTGAGTCGTCAGGGCCCTTACAGAGTAAACACATGCTTCCTGATACTGATATACTTCTGTGGTGTGATATTCCAGATGACCACACACATAGCCAATGCCTAATGCTGCCTCTACCAATAACAAATCTGTTCCTCCTCTGGATTTGCACAGATTTCTCCCTTTTGAATAGCCTACAGAAACATTTTTCTACCACTTCCAAGCAGACAACTTAATTATGTTAAAATGGCTTTCCTTCCAAAACACTAAGAGGTGGTTACCTTTGCTTTCAGTTGGTAATTCTAACAAAGTTTGTAGATCCTATAATGTGAATACTAAAGACATATTCCCAGAGACCTGGAAAAGGAACTCATCTCAGTAGTGCCAGGTAAGATTAGAAGTTCATGATCCAGATGTAATGGAAGATTACAGATACTATTTCTCTAAACCTGAGTGTTATAGAGCCAACACAGTTGTAACTGAAACAATAAGGAACCTTGGATATCCACTTTGCATTATTCATCATCAGGAGTCTTCCNTAATAATAATGACAATGTGATTTTAAAAGTCTCTTTTAATCATGGAGTTCTAGGATTTAGACACTGCTTTAAAATATTTTCAGAGCAATTCTGTAAGACAAATCTCACTCTACAGCGTAAGCAAGCTGTTTGACACAAACACTGAATATATTAAGGACTCAGTTTCCTAAGCCACATTGTTTGTTTCTGTGCTCTGAAAAGATAAACAGAACATTTCCAATGAGTTTTCTTCTGCAGACACTCATAATCTAGAATTGGATTTCTGCTTCATACTTTAAATTACAATGCTTGTTTAAATTTTGCTCTACTGGCAAGTAGTTTTGAAACTAGTTTTATTGGCTACAAGAAGCATTGCAAATGGAAGCAAAGGAGATATAAGGACATTTTGAGCAACTCAAAGAATGTGAAGAATTCCTCTCAGATAATCTTCACAGTGTGCTTTCATATTATTGTTTCAGGGAAATGTAAGGAAAAGTAGGCTTGCAAAAAACAGGCTCATTCAGACATACAAAATATTTTGATTGTATCTTAAAATTTCTTGCAAGTTGTTGCATTTCAGAGCTTATAAAAATGACAATAATTAACACAATTATTCCCTATCTTTATTTTCTGTAAATCTGCTGAGGTTGTCATTGCTTGGCAAAACACTCGCTAAAAAGCTGTCACAGTCTTCAAAAAAATATCCCCACTTATGGAGTATGATACTGAAAATACAGTACTAATTAAAAGAATAGTGAGAACTTCCAGCTTTGCTTGAGAATGAGGGTTGCTAGTGCATGAATCATATCTCTGAAAATACTGGTATATTCTTCCTCTGGTGTTTTGATCCCTGCTATTCAGCAAGTATACTTTCTTTATATTTTCTTTATGACACCAAGGCCTGATACTTCCTTATGCCCTAGATCTTCTTTCTGTTGTCTTTATTACAAACATTAGGGTAAAGCAGCCCTAGTCAGCTTGTCTTGAAACTTCCAGCAAGTGTGCTCTATTTGTTAAGAGTATTGTTCTCTATTCAGGGGATTTCCTTTGTTTATTTTACTTCTGGCAACATGGTTTGTTCACAGTTTCCCCATAGCCAAAGAGACACAGATCTCCCACGCTTACTTTAATCATATTCTTCTTAACTGGAATCAGACAGCAGAGGCTTCTGCTGAGACACCTCTGTCCCTCCCCACTCAGTGTCTCATTTAGAAAATGGTTATTTGAACTCCATGGTAAGCAGAGGTTGCACATACTCAGCACTCCAGAGAAGCTATCCCATCACAGTACATGCCCACTCAACATGAAAATGTTTAACCTTAGAGTTGTATCAGGAAGAAAACTAATTTTAGAGGACAGTGTTTTTCCTTCACTGTACTGTCGTGAGCAATCTGTGTGCTATAAGCACATGGTGACCTCACACCCAATATATTGCATATTTCTGTACTTGTGGACAAAGCCTGCTAAGTATTTGCGAATGTTTATTACTTCTTTCAGTAATGATACTTTTTTCCTCATTAATTACAACACTTAAAACACTGTCATAACTATCTCAATAATTCATCCTAGAGATAAATAGTAAAGGTGACAAAAGAACAACATGCCATTTCCCTGCAAATTAAAGCATGTATTCTCTTACTGTATACTGAGCCAGACCAAAAATGCCACATTCTACAGACACTCCTACAGAGGCAGGTGTCTCACAGCTGAATACACATGATGTGAAATATTATTTCAGACACACCAGTTTAAGTCTCTGCTCACCCTCACTCTCCTTTACCAGTTTTACGTTCTGCCAGGACAGAGCTGCACAAATTTTCTTTCCCTTTCTCCTTCCCTAACAGTGTCCTATAAGCAATATAGTTCTTCACACAGTTCTTTCCCCACAATTGATTTCCTACAACTATACCTGGTAAAAAGCAGCATGGAAAAACCAAATTCTCCTATAAAATAAAAAAATTTCATTGACCTACATCACAAGCACATCCTTTACCTACAGAGCCAGTTAACTGAGATGACCCAAGCAGCCATAACAAGCAGCAGCAGATGTCTCTTTGAAGCATTTTGACAGACTCAGACATGATCAACACTGAAGTAACAAATATAATGTAACTACCATGAAAATTCTTGCCTCAATACTTACATCACCTCTCAGTCACTCTGGAACTAATCTAAAGGCATTTTTAATTTGTGGATTTTCTGCACTCTTTATGCAGACGTATTATACAGCATCTAAAAATAACTTGCACCACAGTCCCCAGTTTTGCATCTGTCCTACAGGAGAACAGAGCCCGGGTTACAAGCTTTGCCTCAAGCAAAATGATAATTGAGAGAAAGGCTGTAAGAAGTGTCAGCATCTCTTTTTAATAAGTGGGCAAAGTGGAAAAAAGCCACAGGCAAAATGCCGTGCTAGTTCTATAAGGTGAGCTAATAGAAAATGTCAGCAGTTCTCATGTTCAAGGGGCTGTGTTTTGTTTCAGTAAGTCTTTACTGAAGCTGGTAGAATAGAAAATATTTGCCATCCAGCACAATGGAATCTGGTGCTCTGTATCACATTAGAGGATCTGTCAAATGGAAAGGGTAAAAAATGCCTTTATTATACTCCTTATCCATTTTCATAAGTTTTGAGGATTTCAGGCCAGGAAAAGACAAGATTATCTTGCTTGGTCTGTGCAGTGGAGTCCAAGAATCCTTCCTTTTCAAGAATAATTCCTCTGTCAAGTCCGTATCTTGTGGTTGAAATACAACATAATTTCTGCAATGCAACACATTCTTCAATTAACAGCTTTGAAGTAGCTCATGTTCCCAGATAAACAGGATCAGTAGTCAACTGCTCTCATGGGTATTTGTGAATTTGTCCAGCAGCAGCCACCTGCCATCAAATTTTGTCATGTCATTGTCTACTAGATTTGTTATGTCATTCTCTGTCTCTCTCTCCCCTACCTGAAAATTGTTTTTATGCGTAGGTTTGCATCAACTGCAATAAGTCAGCTCTTAATCTTCTCCCTCTGCTTGATGTATTAAGTAGACCTTTCTACATTTTTCTCTACAAGGGAAGCCTGCCAGATGTTAGAACATCTTGTTCTTTTGTGGTCCACTCCTAAATTTTGAGTGCTGTCCTGAAAAGAAGCTACTGGATTTGACATAGCCTTCTGTTCCATAGAAAAGTAACAGCATCTCCACAGTCCTGCTCAAATATCCTGTGCTTGGATGTGTGCTGCTCTTGAAGCAGAGCACCAGGGAGACACTACTACTGATTCCAGTACAAGCCCAGGTAGGGAGTACCTCCCTCTCCTTGACAGGCTGGGCTCCAGCCTTGGCTGCTCCATCTCCTTGCATCTGTGAATGCTCAATAGCACTGAACAAGCAGCAGCTTACCCCTGATGTTCATATGTAAAATGTTCACATTTACATCTAAATTACATTTACTAAATTTCTGCTCTGGACATCAGCATGCTAATGCTCATTAAAAAACCACCAAAATTATATTACAGCGAGGCCCTAATCTCTGCAAACACAAGAGCACAAAAAAGCTGCAGTCCCACGTAATTGTCCCTAATGGAAGACTCTCATCATTTTCCATAGCACACATTAAGACCCATGTTCTTCTGTCCATGAAGAATATTTGTGGAATGGTTTTACCTAACCGTTGCACCATTAAAATCAGTTAAACTTTTTATATAGGTGGAATTATTCACATGCAAAATTGTTTGCAGTATCAAAGTCCACACTGTGTGATCTAGCTAACTATAAAAAGTGTAGGAAAACCTTGATAGTTTTCCTAGCATGCAAATCCCTTTGTTTTGTCAATAGAATTAGTGATGTAAAGTCTGCCTACGTAAAGCTAACGTGGGATTGAAACAGAAGTTAAAAAATGGAATCAGAATATAGAGGTCATCCTCCTTTTCTAGTGCAGGGCCATGTTTGTGACAGAAGATGGATTGATGCAAAGGGCTGTGAAGGCTAATTGGCACTAAGACAAATACAAAGCCACTACATGAAGAAAATGGCATCTGAGTAGGAGTGAAAAGCCTACTGAGGTTATAAAAAAGTAACACAGTCTTCACCTCAATGAGCTTTAGCTCAGACTCTGAATTAGACCACTGATTTATTTCAACCTGAAAAAATAAAAATGATACCATTCTTTGAAAGACTGATGCAATGCAGTGGCATATGAATTTCAAGACAGTGCTAGGATTGTTTTGCATATCCTCTCAAGTGTCTTTCAACACTTGAAAAATGTTTTCTTCCATAGAGGAGCCCTTGAAGTCCCATGCTGTATCTTGCCATGGGAGAGTGATCACAGTATGCTTTACTTGGAGGCCTAGTGGGGCATCAGTGCAGTTTAACACCAGTGTTTGCACTGCACAGCTGGGAAGGCTTTGGGAAGGACTCACGAGAGGGTTACTCTATGGAAATAGCTGTCATTTCAAAAGCGTATGCTTCAACTATAAGAAAAGACACTTGGAAGGAGTCTCTCACAAAAGTCATCAAGTCCATTATTTGCAGGATCAGGACACCCCATACACAGCATCTTATGAATCGCAGATTACTCTTCTCCAACAAATATGCCTAGCTGAAGTACACAAAGCCTTTGGTCTGCTTATGCCCTGTGTACTGCAAGGTGCCATTCAGCAGTGCACTGAGAGGCTCTCCCAGGCATATCTGAACACAAGTCTTCTCATAAAGACTATTCCCAGGTAGACCTGCCTGCATCCCACCATTACATATTTCACTGTAGGAAATTCCTGTGATAATGGGGTAACATACCATTCCTGTCACAGAACACATCTTTCTAACTTGTATCAATAGCTGGAAAGAAAACTATTCTTTGCTGAAAAGATTAGTGTAATCTAGCTCTCTAAAATGGAAAATGCTGCCTATCCTGCTCAGATTTCACAGGCTGAGAATTTCCTTCTATCACCAAAGATTTTGAAAGTCTTGCTGCTCTGATAACAAATTTGTTTTTACTATTCATGCATCATGTCTTCAAGGTAATGACTTATGAAATCATTATTTTAACACTCTGGGTGTGTACAAATGTTGGCACCTACCTAGAAAACAGCATGCATGATTTACAAATGTCACCTCCCTCCTATTTTCCAAACTCCTATGCTTTTGCTCTTATGTTTTTAGGACAGGCATACACAGAGGTCCCAGACATGATTAGGATGTCTTTGGGTTGGCTACTGTAGAGAGCAATGTATGAGGACCTGTTAATTTAATGTATGAAGACTTTAATTCCTTAAGAGGGTACTCACATGAAAGACACTGCAAACTAGGAAATCTTTTCAGAGTTTGTATTTCTGATGCCTTCTGTAGGACCTGGCCATCAATAACCCCCAGTTTCCTCATCATCTCAGCTGTTAAATCCAGATCAGGGCCAAAACCCTTTCCAAAGTGAGAAATTTAATGTGACACAACAAATGCTGACACCACTGACTACTAGCTCTGAGGCATTCCTGTTTCCATGTATTAGTGTGGCAAGGCACATGGCAGGAAGGGATTTATCACCCCTAAAACCTCCTAGGCTGCACAGATTACTAACCAAAAGTGCAAAGAGAAGAGAAAAAAAAGGAGCATTATATTAGCTTCACTGCTATGACAACAGATCAGTGAGAAGTAACTGCCTGTGAAATGTCACTCCCTCGAGGCCACCGCTATCAGTGCCAAGACTTAGGCATTTCCTCTAAAAAGATGAATCTCAGGAGGCTGATTCTGGAGGTTCACAGCCAACAAAGAGGCCAGTACCTCTGCACCATTGCTCATGAATACGCTGTGTAGAAGTGAGTAATTCACCTAGTGCATGATCTGCCCTGCCAGCATCTGTACCCTTGCCAGTCAGGGCTCAGGACCTTACCCACAACTGCTGCAGATGCTGTGCAGCATCTGTTACATAGCAGGTAACTTTCTTTCAAGAGAGGATCAGAATACCTCTTGTGGATTTTTTGCTGACTGATATTTCCATCTCTCAAAGGTATACCTCACAGCCATCTTCAAGTCCCTTAAGACATTAAATAGTATTTTTTCAACTGTCCCGGGATATGCCTTGCTGCCCATGACAATAGGATATATGTAAAGCCATCATAGGACAATGATAAAAGAATGAAAGCTAGCACCATCGTTATCTACATTACTTGTGCCACAAAGTGCTATTATAGGAATGCAGGTAAAAACTGTAACACAACAGATTTTCTACAGCACTGTCTCAGCATTAAGAAACTTGCCACGATGTGGAACAAACAATGTGGGTTACATTTACCAGACCTTGGAGTGCAGCAGATAAGTAATACTTCCTAACAATGAAATCTGAGGCCAGGTACAGGGTGTTAGTGATAAGACTGTTATTTATGCCTGTACAAACACAGAGCATCACACACTGAAAGCCACTCCATTAACCTCTGGAGGTTTAATGAATTACGAACTCAACAGAACTTTTGAAATAGTTGCGCACTGCATGGAGGACGACTGAAGTGTAAGATAGGTCTCCCATCCACAATGCTCAGCAAAGGTTTTGGAAGAAATTGTCTGTGAGCAATGCCCAAGAAAAAAAGGAAAGTCACCTCTTTGTTCAGTTGAATTTGGACGGACAAAGTGACAAGCTTAAAGAGAAAGGTAAATGGGAGGAGAACTGAGAGAGCACTTGTGAGACTAATCACAACTTCTGAGGTCCAAATTCACAAGTTTGTTCCTGAAGCAGATTTGTAGTGCAGAATTTTTTCTAATGAGAACATATCCCTTGTAAATACTAAGCACTTTAGTGCCTGTTTAATTAAAATAGTCCTTTTCACATGCAGATAATAAGTCAGCTGCAAACCGGAGGTAAATTTGCTCAGATTGAATTTGCAAAGTTCTGTTCCCCTTGTTGAGGAAGAATCAGGTATGCTGGGGAGGAAGTTCTTCAGCAGCTAGAAAGGTGTGTCCTGCTCACACATACTGCCTCTAAGATCCAGAAGAATTGGGCCAGTTGTGTTGCTGCTACCATTCTCAAGAGACCTATTAAAATTAATTGCTAATTTTCTGAGTCATTAAGGCATGGGTCATTGTTGGATAAAGTCCTAAAATCAACCAAGTGTGCTGCTATCCAGCAAGCCTTCCTGTCCTGGGACAGATGAGATCAGAATCATGTTCCCAGACTATTAGCACACTGGAAAGCCCTTCAGTTAGGTGCAATTTTTCTCTATTTCTGTTTTGTAAAACTTTTATAATCCCTTAACATGAGGGAATTCAAATGTTTATTATCAACAGTCAAAGTTATACTTCAATTACCTTTAAATAGGATATATTTTTCAGAATTATTTTCAAAAAGCAATAGAAAGAATTATGCAAATATCCTATAGTTGGCAATATCTCTTTTACTCTTTTACATGTGAGACATATTTTAGAGCCTAACTCTAATCTTGGATCCATTCACCTAGATCTTAGGTTGAACTCCATCAGCATGTCAGGCTATAGGACCACTGACTGGGACCTGGGGCAGTTTCCTCTTTTGAAGGGGGTCATGTATCACCTTGCAGCTTCTTATATGAAATGGCCTTAAGAATAATATCAAGCCTTTTTAGAAATTAACCTGACTTTGCTGACATGTTGGAGTAAACATTAGATTTGGAAGTCCTCCATGGCTATTTTTTTTCTTTTAAGATCCTTTACCCTGTCATGCTACAGCAACCTAAACACTGTACCCCATATTCTTAAGCTGGCATTTTGAAGGTTTCCCCTTTTTTGTGGCTACACATCTTGAACTTTGACATCTTCATGCGGAAGAGAACAATGGGTGAAGAAGCAGTAATTTCTTAACTGCTTTAGGCAGAGGTCAGGCAGGGTGATAAGCCAAGAGTCAAGGTAACAATGCAGTTGACGGTCCCATTGTAGGTGCTTTGTGTGTCAGTGAACTTGATTCATACTTAGTGTGAATAGAGGAACTCTCAGCTATTTCAGGAATGTCAGCAATTTTGTCGTAAAGAAACTTTGATCTTGCTCCAGTTTCCCAGGCTCATTCATTAGCCGAGAATGTGGAGGCTAAGATAGGCTCTTTCTCTTCTGGGAGACTGACTGCCTGAAACTTAAATAAATCACCTGCTTTTTCTCCCTGTCCTCCTGGCAATAAAACAGTCCCTCACAGGTCCTCTTGGCATATGATGAAACTTTTGACTCCAAGGAAATCTCTCTCTGGTGCATGGACTGAGAGGAATGCCTTTGATTTTTGAAACCGAAGGTCAGATTTTATAAACATACCACCCCAAAGATGATCCGTCCCCATCTACCCCTCCCAGTAACATGAGATATGCTAGTGACCTTTTGATACTTCTGACATCGTGGAAGTTGAAGAAATTTCTAGCTTTCAGGAAAAAAAAAGTACTTGTCTTTGTCCTGCCAGCTCTGTGTGTTTTGAATTGTGGAGTTCTGTTCTTTCTTCCTGGACAGCTTCTCTAACACCAGGGCTGTTGAAGTAGTGTCTGAGTCCCTGAGCACCATGAGCACCAGACAGGCTAAACTCTCATGTGCTGTTTGCTCTCTCACCCTCTCTGCAGAGACAGAGGCATGTGTAGTGGAAAGTTTTACTGGGCAGGGCTTGGAGCAAGGGGCTCTTTCTCTCTATTCTGGTTTGGGATAAAAATTAATATTCTAAGATATCTTTCATTTTCTCTGGTATTATAATAATACTTTTTAAACAAAGATACTCTTCTCTAAGGATCTGATTTTGTTTCTTTCAAAAATAATTAAAGCTCATTTTCCACCTCCTTTTCTCTCTGTCCCTGCTGTGAAGCAGGAAGTCACCTTTAAAAAAATGTTAAGTGAAGTAGAGAGAAGCTAATTGATTCATCCAAAGGTCAGATGGTGTCAGAGTGGAAGGAAAGAATGAAGTAGATCATCCCAGCTCTCCTGTCCTAGCATTCAGAAAACATGCTCTGCCTCAGGTTTCCTCTTTGGCACCACTTATGCTTTTTAATTTCTCTTAGATCCCAGTTTTTCAATCTACCAAAGTTTCTGGCTTTGCAAGCAGCACATTCATATTCTCAAACAAACAACACTCAGAACTCACCAGCACAGTTGTTAAGACTCCTAATCTTACATGTACTTACCTTAGGAAAAGAAATCACAAGCACACTTGTTCAAACAGTTTTTGTGCCAGCTTTCCCCACATTTAATCTTATTAAAATGTTTCCATTATACAAAGGGATTTAGAAACATGTTTAAGGACATTTTCCAAACATTTTTTAAGATTATACTTAAAACATTAAAGTTGCCAAGAGATGAGATTTTGAAAGCAGCGAAGGCAAGATTCTAGAGCTCCATCTCAAAGCCCATTCTCCGCATTTTCCCTCATTTCAGCAAAGGTTTGGAGATGGAAGCTTTGTGTCAACCACAGTTGCTGAGTCTGTCAGTGATTTTAAGAGTGTCAGTGCCGACCAGATGCAGAGCATGTGCTGGGGTCCTCACAAAGCCAGTCTGTTATGTTGTGGTGAAGGCTGGCTCTGTGGTTATCCATCTACATACAATATGGGTCAGTACCAATGGGAGAGAAAATCATCTTTTCGGCTTACCTCTTGGGTAAAATCAACCTTCTGGATGACAGAGGCATTATCTTTTGCACTAATTTTTATAGTCTCACCATGAAAACCACGATACGTTTTACTTGCTTTCAAGTCCAAAATATTATAGTATTAGCAGAAACCGTACTTTGTGGTCCTAAAAGCAGCCTCTCCCAGTGCTTTGTGTGTGTAATGAGAGGTGCTGCAGGGAGGAACAAGATTCTCTTCTTATCACGCTGCTTTTGAAATCACTGACAGCTTTCTTGGACAATGAATGTATTTTCCCCTGTTAGGCAGGGGGATCTGCTACAGTCTTGCTCTGATGCACAATAAATCAAGCCATTCAAGTATGCCATAATAAAAATACTTGCTTTGAAGTACAACCTTAAATGTCTAATTTCGTAGTGGTAACAACGATGCCTTATCATAGTTTTTTTTTTCCTTCAGCCTGTTTTCTCTGTCTGGTTGTTTTGTTAACACATGTAGCTGTCTAACAATTGCATTTTTGATTCCAGATGTTTTGGCAAGAGAAAGCATTAAAGGGTCATATACATCCCTGAAACCTTATACCACCCAAGTAGCTGTTATATCAATTGACTAGTGCAAGCCTACCAAGATATTCCCCCCCTCTTTCTTCCCCTACTGCTAACCCTTTAGTCATCAATACAAAATGACAGAAATTCTTTTCCACAGCTACTATTACAAAAAAATCCAGGGTGGGGAGTTTAAAGCCACATGCAAATAAGATCCATGTGGTTTTGATGGAGGAAGAAAAAAGTATTCTAATTAAATAATGAGGCTCTTTCATGGTGAACACAATGACCAACTCATTGATAAAGGGATATTTGGACACAGAGACATGCATACATGCACACATATGCAAAAGTACTTCTTTTGCAGGCTGTTTATGACCAGTTTTGAACAAAGCTTTTTTCCTGAAGGACAACAGAAGTAGCAAGAGGAGGCCATCACTAATTTTATGTAAATTTTCATGGCAGAGGTATATTTTTTTGAGACGATAACCCTATGTATTACCACTTACTGTACAATACCATTGCCATTCGTTATGGACCTCTCCAAGGTGTTCCTCCACTGCTTAACATGAGTTAACAGAGCAATAAATTGAGAGATCCTAGACTGCACCTTAACAGAGATTAAACCCTGAAACCAGCCATTAAAAATAGAAGAAAGAAAGATGCATAAGAAGTCAGAGAAGTAAAAAATTGCAGGTTATTTTAAAGAATTTTCTATGTCTCACCTCTCATGAGAAATAAGGATGTGTAAATTACTGGCCTATTTCCATGCTTCCTCCTACATTTTCTTCCACTCTGAAAACCTTATCACATGTTGCAGTAATTTTCCTTTCTTTCTAGTAGAGTTGTGGTCCCACCATAGCCCCAGGGCTTTGGATTAAATTGGGCAAACCATAGCCAGATTTTTTGCTCTGTGTTTTCCACAGAATCTATCAGTTTTACTCTGGATGGCAGCCACGAGGGAGTGATCAAAGATGTTACCTCCTGAAAAGAGTTCAGCATAATGGCCTGTCGGTTCTGCCATTGCCTGCAAGGATGAGCAAAAGCAGATTTCTTTCTCTCACTTACCTGGGTTACAGCAAACTCTTGGCAGATCAAATGCCAGGTCTCCAGATTTAGTGAATGGCAGGGAATGCATGGCTTCATTGCCTTTAATTACTGATAGTGCAGGATTTCATGGGGGAAGGCATGACCAAAAGCTAGATTGTAACAGTCAGAAGAACACTGGAGTGGAAAAGAGATGGGTAATGAAAGCTGCAATTTCGCAGAGGCCTTGGAACTGAGGAGTCTAACCTGAAATCTTATCTGGAAGATGCCAATTCAAAGAGTAATGACTAAGTGAAAGTTACAGGCAAAGAAAATTATTTTAGCTATTGCATTTTTAATGGAGTAAATAAGAACAAGACTTGAGATCCTCTGCAGAAAAGGCAAATGCATTATGAGAGGGGAGAAGCAGCAGAAATTATGGATAAACACTTGACCAGAGAGATGGAGGGAGACAGACAGACATGTCAAGAGAGGGTCAGTGCTGGTATAGAACAGACTAGCCTGGAGTTTGCCAGCCCAGTATTTGCACATGCCCCAGCACAGTGTCACAGGCCATGGCAGCTCATCCAGGCAAGGCTGCTCTCAGCTTTATACATCCCAGGACAGAATTAGCAGGAGCTGGAACCAGAATTCAGCTGGAATCAGCTGGAATTAACAGAGAAGGAATCAACATCAAGAATACGTGGGAAAGATGAGGCACAAAGACTTTTCCTGCTCCCACAGGAGCTCTTCCTGTTTATCTGTCTGAATATGGGGACTTTCTTAGCCCAAATGCCATGACCCCCTAAACCTCATACCCCTCAACTATGGCATGAAGCTTTTTGAGAATTTCCAAAATCATCTAATAAAGCAACTAATTAGACAATGCTGAAAAAAAGAGACATGTAAAGCATGATAAGTGACATTATTTAAGCTACCAAGAAAACTACAGAGACTGTTTTCACTTTTCTTTTCAAAGATGACGACCAAAGATGGCTTTCATAATAATAACACACAGACAATCTCTGATGAACATATTGAAGGAAATTTATCCAGTTTCAATGGTGACCAACTCCTAAACAGCCAAACTGTTTATTGTTAGACAATTCTTTTAATAACTGAAGTCAAATTAAGCACTGTGAATTACAGCTGCACATATAAGACACCAAAAGGTACCATTCTTGGTAAATTACACAGCATCTGGAATTCAGTCTCACTCATGCAATTTTAAGGCTATTCCTGTATCTATAGATGTGAATGTGAATATGAGTATGAATCTTTCTGGTCAAGAAGATTTGTGACCCTGAAAATCAATGGTGAGTAAGGTGGCATTGTCAGTGCCATATCTGTAAGACTGACAGATACAGTCATGTCGTCTCTGCCTGATGGAAAAAAAAGTACAAGGGTCTATTTTTAAGATCAGTTTTTTCTCAGAGTATTTTTGACCATTTAGTGAACTCTTACTATAGTAAGGGGTGCTGAAATGAATGTCTGCATCTTTAAGCCTTGCAGACCCTAGAAAATATTTCTAGGGCTAATGTGTAACAGTAATATTTCAAGATCCTCCTTTAGATCCGCAACGCCAAATTCACCAATATACCTTCTTAAAAGTGTTTTTAAAAAATCTCACTTGGTTTCATTCCTTTTTTTCTGGAAGATTCTCTGTAGCTGAAACGCTAGTATTTCTTTAGCCAGGGAGACTGACATGAGCAGAATGGGTATCTGAAGTTCATTAAAAGCAAGTCATCTGAATAAGAACCTACAAAGAAAGCTATTAATAAGGCCTGAGAAACCAACAAGGCTTCAGGATCTGGCCAACTTGTACAGCTCTCAAATTAAATCATAGTATACTGAGCCTACTGAATGAAGGCCAGTTCTAGGGAGACAAATGATGGCAAAGGATGGCAAAGGATGTACTCCTGCTTCAGTTTGTACAGATGCCATCCCACTTGTCTCAAATTGATAGGAACTGTTATAGAGCAATCACAAACAAAAAGGGAAGACTGGTACTTTATTTTAAATTAAAATAATACCATAATTTTTCTTAAGGAAACCAATGTTACACTGAAGGGTAAATAATATCTTTTTTTGTGTCAATAATTACCAAAGTAGCATAGCTAATGATTTCTAACCAGCCAAACTTACCTGCTACTATACTGCATGTCACACATCCACAATTTTTAAAAACAAAAAGGATGGTACTTCAATTAGGTTAAAATCTAAAACTGGGTCTTGTTAATTTTTACACTGCTCCTGAATATTAAAAGATTAAAAATTCCAATCTAGAAGAGCACATTCTCTGCCTCTTTATGCATATGCATATACATGTATGTATACAAATACATATATAATTTATCTTCGTTTATTTAAGAAGCCCACTCATGATATTCAGCTTCAAAAGGTTAGAAAAATGACCTGTCAAAAGTTGATAGGAAGGCTTAACATAGTGCAAGTTTTAACCAGTTGTTTTTTCAACTTATCAATAACTATAATAAGTGATAATGACCTAGTCCATGTGTAATATATTCCATTTTATTTACCACACTAAAAAAACCAAGCTTGAACTTCCCCATACATCCATCATCAAATCACCTGCACAACTGAAACTGACAAGCAGTCAAACTGAGATTTCAACTGGCAAGAAGCTCAGACCCCAGGTTTTTTCCTCTCTTATTCTGAAACAAAAGAAATGCCCATTGGAACAAAGGTGGCACCAAACATTCCCTTCAAAGGAGGCAAATACTGGACCAAAACACTGCAGTCAATCAAATGCCTGTGGTGGCCAAGAATGTTGAGAAAAAATCTGAGCCCTTGGCTGCTGGAAGCTGTAAGAATGCATCCGGGGAAAGTTTACCCTGTATATGCATTTTGCAGACACTGAGCATATACTGACCAGTGTCAGCAGAGATGGAGTGCTGGGTAAGACAGGCCTTCGTTCAAGTCCAATATATCAACATTTACACTCCTGTGTCAAGCAAAAATGGAACAACTGCAAGGGAAAACAATCTAGCAAAATAAAAGTAATTTCTTTATTTCCACAAATGCACCTGCCATTCTCTTTTTCAGTATTTGCCTGCAAATCTGCCTGAAACTATTCTGAAGAAAAAATTTGCGATGGCATCATTTATTGTTGGGTCTTCCTCCACTGTAACTGTCAGCCAAGAGCAAGACAGCTGGCTTGAGCTTTGCTCTGTGGTTAGACATATCTTCCTCAGCCTGCCATTGCACTGACAGTAACTTCCAGATCCTCTTTCTCTTTTTTGATGGCTTCCTGCTGAAACATAGAGATGGAAAGATGCCTCAGCTGAGGCCTGAATTAAAGTGGGCTGATCACAGGTATGTACATACGTGTGTACAATATATGTACCTTCCCTTTTACACATCCATTCTCTCTTTCAGGTAAATATTGGCATTGAGTGTGGACAGATCACAGTCAGCCCAGATCTGAAACTTGGCAGGTGTCTACCTCTTTTTAAGACCCTAATGTAAGAGTCACTAGGGATTTAGATACATAAATGTGAGTTTGGATATGGTAATGCAGAAAACAAGATATTCAACTCATGTGCACAAGTATTTGTCTTTGTTGGGATGTACTGAAGATGTCTCTATTTCATCACACTTCATCAGGAGATAGCCATCACTTACGGTCTCATATTAACTCTCCCTGTGCTGGAAGCTGAACTTCTCTAACACTTCCTCTGATTGTAACATTTACTTCATTTTATATAAAATGAAATGGATGTCTTCTTTACCCTGACTTTTAAAATTTATTTTGCTTCAGAGGAGCATCAGAATCAGAAACTCTGATTACCATCAAGCAATTTTAAACAATGTGTTTTCAACTCTGTCTCCAACCTGTTACCTCTAAGTCAAAACATGTTAAGTGTCACTATCAGTTTCCCAGTCTTCTCCCAGCCTGCTCTAACCAACACCATTTTTTTCTCTAATTAGCTGGCTACATCTACTGCCAAACCAGACTGCCATCAGCTGTGTCCTCCTACGCGGTCTGCTCTGAAATAAGGTCCAAACCTTATTTCAGAAAAATATAAACAGCTAAGAGTTTACCAATTATTCCAGAGACATCAGGTTATTTCTAAGATGATTATTGTGGTGTCCATGTCACTAGCAAGTGCTAATCCAGGCATGTGAGCCCTGACATTTATACCTACTAGATAAAGGATGGCTTTATCTATTTAGATAACTAAGTTATACTGGGAGCTACTTTGACAAACTCATGGGACTTAAATGCAGTTACCTTGCAGACAGAAAGCAGAAGACTCTTAATTTTTAAATTGATTATTTACATCAGTATGAAATATAAGCTATAACTACAGATCCTAACTCCTATGGTAATTAGGAAAATAAGAAAGAAAAAGCTTGAAACAGCAAGAAATTCCCTCATACCTGCCTCCCCTCCATCTCTTAGCTTGTCAATACACTAATTAAAGAGATTGCAGAATTTCTTATGACTCTGACCAGAACTGCAGGATCTTCTATATCTCCAGAAATATATAAGTACATATTTTCTATTAAATGGTACCATGAGGCTTCTAGCCTCATCCAGTATATGTCTAAATAACACAGCCTGCTTTCCTTTCCTGCCCCTTTGTGTTCTGAAGTGATTCCTGACATGCTCTATCAACAGGTCTATAATCTAATACTAATATGCCTTCTATAATAAGACAAAGTGAAGCTGGAAATCTTTTCTGGATTTGCAGGACATGAACTGAACAGTTTAAAGAGCCAACAATAGACAACAATATTAGGAAAAGGTCAGTCAAGGAAGGCTTTTACCAACATATTGATCACTACAGTATCAACGCAAAAATGAAGAAAACCCACACACATATAGGAAAGAAACACCCAGAAGAAAGAAATGGAAGTTCACTGCAGAATAAAAAAGTTTAGGACACGTGCCAGCTAATGTCAGGAAAGCCATGGAAGGCTCAGTTTAAATGCAGTAGAGCAACCTATAAAGCAATGTGGAAAGATTTAGCTGCATGACTCCTGCTATCATCAAAGGAAACTAGGAGGCTAGAAAGCTTGCAAAGCATCTTAAGAGACAGTATCTCTAATGTTCTTTTCCCTCCTCCATCTAACCTCATTAAACTTCCTATATTAAGTGTTCTTCCTGTCACAGTTTAAGCAACAGTTAGTCTCCAGTTGAGTTGCCAGCATGTAAATCATAGTTTGCATCAGTTTCGGTTTTGGTTTGTTTTTTTTTTTTATTCTGGAGCTTTCAAATGGTAGTGGGGATAGCACACAACAAATGGCAGGGTGGGCTCATCTCTGCTGCAGGTCCACTGATTAGAGAAGCCACAGAACCAGTGCAGCTAGGATTCAAGCACAGGCCATCTTAACTGACCAGTGGGTTATATCCTGGGCACAGCAGGTCTCTTCCTCAACTTTTTGGCAAGCTTTAGAATAACACACGAATTTTCCATGCTACTGGTTTGATGGTAAGAGGGCTTTTTTCTTGGGTGCTGTGGATTGGTGAATAACACAGGCCAGCAGCAGCACAAGCACAAAGGTGAGGTCAGCATCCTGTTGGGTGTCAATGGCAGCCCAGCTGACATGATTTTTCACCCTTTTTCCCAATGTAAAACTTCACAGTTCTGCTGAAAGTGATGCATTTTTACTGGAGTGGAGGGAGCTTCGTGTCTACATAACCAGACGGCTTCTTATAGTTTTTACAGTCCCTGTAATAAGAATGAAACAGTCTTTGAAGACCAAAATGTAGTCATGTACTCTGAATGCCCTTCACTGGAAAACACTTTGTGTGACAAGACAGTGCAGCTGGATGGATGGCTTCCTCTCCATTTGAGGACAAGCGGAAACAGGAGGATAATGCAACGCCTTCTCCAGCCAGAACATGCCTTGTACAGAAGCCTCATTGTATTCAGATGCATTTATAACTGTGGGCCATGACACAAAGTCACAAAAGGGGTACAAGCTGCTCCTTACAACGGCCTGAAGCCTCAGCTATACAGAAAGAAAGCTATTGGCTGAGCAGCACTCGGAGCAGTCTGTAATAGAATCCTTCTCAGCTTTGGTGTGAGTGATGTGCCTACTAATCATCTCACTGGCTGGTCTAAGCCAGTGGCAGTCTGTATGTCATAAAACTCAAAATGGCTCAGAAGCTCAAGGGACACGCTATCTGATCGAGAGAGCTGCAAGAGGATTGGGGGCCCTTCAGGGATGAATCACAGACAACAGACAACATTTTCCATTCTAGTGCAGGGCTAGGCTGGGTAAGCATCTAAGACCTGAGGCTCACTTCCCAAGTTGTCTAGGCTCAGACAACTCCGGCCCAGCAAAAGGAAGGGCACCACAACAGCTCACAAGCAGTCCATGGCCACCCCAGTACAGTTCTCCTTCCATCAGGTTAAACTTCCTTACTCTCCTAGCTCCTAAGCAGATGAGACTCTGCTGCACTTGACAAAGAGCTTGGCTATGTGAGAGGATTCACACAGCCCACTGCTGTCATATAGCATAAGCTCCTGCTGAAAGATCCCCAGCACAGTTTATGGGTGTATGTGTGCAGAAGAAAAACTGAAAGGAAATAAAAAAATGCTCCTATGGGATGCAGTGAGAAACTTCAACTCCTCAGAAGTCCAAACCAGAGAGCAGAAGCAGATATTTTGTTCCACATCCTACAGAGGTCTTGACTCTCCCACTTGCTAGATTAATAAATTCTTCTATGTTAAACTTGGTTTCATTAACAGTAGATTAGTTTCTGCTGTCTTGCTGTCTGACAAGCTACAATAATGCAAATCAAAATGTTCTTATTATATCTTGATGGTAGGAAAGCTGAAATAGCAGGCTGTCTGAGGGGAAGGGTGTCTCATCAGGAGACAAGGTCTGCATGAGTGGTCACTGGCCTTAGATTGAGGTTCTGGACCTTCCAACATGTCACTAATCATCTCTGACTAGACACCTTCATTGCAGAAGCCACTTAGCTGGATCGAACTAGATCGATCTGGATCGATTCTGGCTTACATGCACACCAAGACACCAGCAGAAATCCAGGAGCTCAGTGAGACCACTTCTCTGACAACAGCTGGGAGAATCTCTGAACAGAAAGAACCAAAAACATAAAGGCAGATTTGGCTACAGTAGAGAGGAACATATTTAATTTTGCAGAAAAGCATCCCAGAAAAAGATCCACCCCCATATCCTCGGATCCTCAGTCTATCTCATGCCAGCCCAATATGCTTTAATCTGGGCTGAAAGGTTTCATGGAAGGATTTCAACAGCCAACCTCCTTCTCCACCATCATACATGAGAATGGATAGAAAAAAGTTCTGCCTTTCTGATTGTGTTGTTGTAGGCTTATACCTCAGGATGACTCCAAGTCATTTACACAAAGGGTCCTCACACTGCTCCTCATAATGGAAGGCCTGTTGGTCTAAATGAAACTACCTGGCATTTTGTTCTGAAAATTAAAAGAATATTGGATGTTACACACTGAAACCTTACTGAAATAAAGATGCTTCAAATACTCAATATTTACGCAATGCAGACAGATATTGCTTTTATATAAAGCAGGAGTGGCTGTATGCACATTGCTGTAATCTCAAAATGGCACCTTATTATCAAAATGAGATCAAGGCCTGAAATATTAAAAATACAGCTGGAAATAGCAGTTTCGCAGAAAAGTAAATTGCTCTATGACAGCTACTCCACCCCCAAATAAAACCTAAATAAAACCCCAAATGACAATAAAACGTTGAGTTTGTAGTACTGTCTTTCATTTTAACACTCACGTCTGAGTATCTAAAGGTAAAACTAGCACTTTATATGCAAAACAGGAAAAGAATGGGGTTTGGGGTTTTTGTTGTTGGGGTTTTTTGTTGGTTTGGGTTTTTTATTGCTTTGGTTTGGTTTGGTTTGGTTTTTGTTTGTTTGTTTGCATGTTTGTTTATTTGGGGGTTTGTTGTATTTTGTTGGTTTTTTTTCCTTTAATGTAATCTATAAACAAGTTTCAGGGCTTAAATAATGAGGTAAATTTTGAACTGTCTTTGTTCTTCTGCTAGAATCCAAAAGGAAAAATTTTGGTCTTTGAGACTGTAGGAAGTGTTGCTTTATGTTGTTGTGTGAAACTTACAATTCAGTTATAAAAACACTCTGGGCTTCAGAACAATTCAAGATGAGAAAGGAGACACAAGTTGTATTACATTGAAATCCTGAGGTATGGCAGACTTTCCTAAGAAATCCAATTCACACAGCTGTGGCTTTATAAGAATTAGACACACCTAGTAGATCAAACCCAGATGCCAAGAAAATGTTCCCAGGACTGAAATGATAAACATGATGACATCACAGTAATTGATTTGTTTTTAAAATGCAAAGGCCTGTGCAGAAAGATTATGCCTTGATAAAACCCCATCATTTGAAATGTATAACTATTTTCTATAGATTACTTCCCAGGTGGAAAAACATGGTACACTAAAGATAAAATTGCTCCTACAAACACATTAAAAAGGACTACAGGGAATGAGTTATAAGACAAGAGAATTTAGAAGAAGATGTAATGGGTTATAGTAGTAGAGGAATGTTGTTCCATCCCAATCAGAGACAGTGTCCCTGGCTTACAAGATGGATCTGCAGGCTGGCTTTCACTGAGTTTATTTTCTTCACAATAGCTAGCATGTGGCTGTGTTTGGATTTGCATTGAAGGTAATGTTGGTAACACAGGGATATGCTTGTTATTGCTGAGCAACACTTGGACATTTTCTGGTCCTTGTCCCAACCCAGCAATGAGGAAACTGTGGATGCACAAGCAGTTGTGAGGAGACATAGCTGGGACAGCTGACCCCAATGGGCCACAGGAATATTTCATGTTGTATGGCACATTTCTCAGCATATAAAACTGGGGGAAGGAGAAGGAAAAAGGGGATGCTCAAAGTGATGGCGTGTGTCTTTCCCAGTAACTGCTGTGTGTGATGGTGCCCTGCTCTCCTGGAGATGGCTGAACACCTGCCTGCCTATGGGAGACACTGAATGAATTTCTTGTTTTGTTTGGTTTATGTGCATGGCTTTTGCTTTCCCCTATTACACTGTCTTTATCTCAACCCACAAATTTTTTTCACTTTTACCCTTCCAATTCTCTCCCTCATCCCACCAATGGGGAGTGAGCAAATGGCTGTGTGGGGATCAGAAAACAGCTGGGGTTAAACCAAGAAAATCTGAAAAAAATCTGAATTTGAATTACCTTGAATGACTCTCTTTTAGATGCTCTTTCTCATGTTCAGAACTAGGTCTGACTTCAGATTTCACATATCACTTCTGACTAAATAAAACACAGTATATAATCATCCACACAGTGTGAAATTTAGATCCATTGAAAGACAGAAATATTTTCTAATCAGGATCAGCTGTATGGTCTATAAAGGTAAGAAAGCCAATGTACCAGGATGAAGTTTATACAAAAATTAATAAGATGAGAATTGCTTTGGGGGAAAAACTGATTTAATGGAAACTTTCCATTCGTGTCCTTCCACACATTAAGAACTAGGTTCACACCAAGGCACTGGCATGTGGAAGAGAACATATTTAGATAAATCTTAGAACATGTTTTTTGGAGAGGATGCTAAAATCCATTATCTGTTTTCTTGAAATTAGGACCCTTTTCAGTCCCAAGATGACCAACTATTCAAATTTCAAACACCACAATTTTTCATCACAGGTTTTCATGTAAACTTTAGGTTCATCAAATAAATCAAAATGAAAAACAAAGCCCAACTGTAAGTGGACTATACTTTTTAATGATTGAATTGTGGGTGATAAAAATATCTGCACTATAATATCTGGAATAAATAAATAAGGGATAATGGTTACAGTATATTATAATAATATATGCTGAAAGATCAATTAAGAGTCACTATATTTACAGAATATATTTTGTGTGAAGAAACAGGAAGAGACTGGCTCAAGGTCATTGGATGAGCCTCCCTATTGCATTAGTACAAAAGTGGCAATAGAGAAGACATGACATTTTAACTAAACAAGTACTTTATGTAAGCATAGTCAAATAAACTGTTTTGCAAAGGGTACTTCAATTGGATAATGCGTGGTAATAAAGAGGGGCAGTAACTTCTTTACAATACACAGAGCTCTATTATCTACTCTGCAAGTGCTTCTTCTCTCTCTCTTTTTCCCAGAGAGTAAGGGGTGTGGAGTAGATTCAGTCACTGTTCATTTAAAGAAGAGGCTCTTAATTTAAAGAGATTATTAGGCATTAATTCATAGTAAAGAATTACTATGACTGACAGACACCAGAAAGGAAACTAACTCAGAAGCTGTTTCCTGAGCAATACTTGACCTTACCATTGTTGGTCAAATAGCAGTCTTGCAATGAGAACCAAAGTTGTTTTACCACGGAAATTAACACAAAGAGAAGAAAGCTTTACAAAATTACAGGATTACAAAATAAAGTGAACTGATTTGATAATATATTTATAAATTACCACACTTTATCTACACAAACAAAACTCATTCCAAACAATATTTGTCAAAATATTTAATCCCCAGTGGTCTCAACTTACACCTTTGAAGTAAAAAGGGAATTTGATACCTTCCTCTAATACCCACAAACAAAACCTCAGAGTCCCTTAGATATACTGTGTTGGGGTCCTGGCCCACTTTGAAAACAACAGAAACTTGCCCTCCTCACCTCACATCCACAAGCAGCCAGTCTGGACCTGTTCGCATACTCACACAATTACTGACTTAAATAACCAGATGCATGTAATTCAGAAGTCTGACAATACGCTAATGTTTCATATACAGCATGACTCCAAATTAATAATCTAGTCCACCCAATCCCATGCTTTCAGTCTACAGCCAGCTGCAAGTGGTTTGGGAACTACTGCTGAACCATAGAACAGTTTGATTTGGAAGGGATCTTATAAGTCCAAGACCCCTCCCATGGCCAGGGACATCTTCAGCTGGATCAGGCTGATGGTTAAGTTTACAGTTCCATCCAGACTGAGCTCCAGTGTTTCCAGGAATGGAGGATCTACCACCTCTCTGGGCAACATTGTTTCACCAGTCTTGTCATAAAATATTTCTTCCTTATATTTAGTCTGAATCTACCCTGTTTTAGTTTAAAACCATTACCCCTTGTCCTGTTGCAACAAGCCCTACTAAAAAGTCTGTCTCCATCTCTTTTATCACCCCATTTAAGCACTGAAAGGCCTCAACAGGATCTCTCTGGAGCCTTCTCCAGACTGAACAACCTCAACTCTCTCAGCCTTTCTTTATAGCCTAAAGAGGCTGACCTGGAACAGAGATTAGGCAGAGTTAAAGGAATAAAGAAGGTATTTATTAAAAGGCCTTCAAAGGATACACCTTGGGCAGTAAAAGAGCCCAGCTGTGGCTCCACCCAAGATGGACCCAAGATGGATGCAAGATGGATGACTGGTCACATGTTTTCACACTTTTATAAGTTTTGGTCCATTTATATATTGGGGTTAATTGTCCAATTACAGCTTCAGGTTATGAAGTCCCATCCTCCCAGATGACTCTCCTCAATTCACTGTTGTTTGTACCTTTTTGGGCCTGAAGCTGCAGTGGTGTTCTTGGTTCTCAGGCTGGAAAAGGATTATTTTGTCTAACTAAACTGTGAAGAGAACTTGCTAACACTTTATATGAAGTTCAGAGTCACACACTAAGGCAGTACAGAATCTAAAATATATGAAAGCTAAAACTTAAGGCATCAATAGGACAGGTGGCCAGCCCTTTCATCATTCCTCCTCTGGACCTGCTCTATCAGATCTGTTTTTCCTCTATTGAGGACTCCAGATCTGGATGCAGTATTCCAGTCATTAATGAGCTGTGGGTCTCATTGCCACAGGAGACCAAAATACAAAATGTGTTCAAAAAATCACTCAGAAGCTAGCATACACTTATCATTTGGTGACCATCTGATTCAGCAAGACCCTAAACCATAGATTGTACTAAATTTGGACAAATGCAAAAAGGGCTGCATGGAGTGCCTGCTCCTTGCCTTTTTTTTTTCCTAAGCATTGGATGTTTCCTACTTCCAGGGGTAGGACAGTTTGCCAAACATATTTTTTCTTTAGCTGGTACAGCTTTGCAGGTAAGCAAGGACACAAATGTGAGGACCAGTAAAATCAAGGATACAAACCTAATTTCTGGCAACAGAAATATAGGGCAGAGCAAATGGCAGGTAAACAGTGTTGGTGCTTCAGGAAATACCAGGATTCACTTTTCTCACTGCGATTTTTCCTTTATTATTCATCTGTTCTCTAGATACTTAAAGAGGAACAACATTTTAAATTTCTGAACTCCATCCCCCAAATGTTTTTTTATTTCACTAACAAAAAATCATCTTTCACAACTTGTTCATATTCTCTTACAGACCCAGGTAAATCAGGAGCAGAACAACTGATGTCAGAGCCATAAACTGATCATAATTGGTTTTGAAAGTTGTTGTGACATTTTACAGCCTCAGTACTGAGCCTAATAGTATGTTCCTATTAAAATATTCATTAACTGAAGAGAATAGTTTACAAACAGATATTTCAGACAAAATAAATTAGAAAATATGCAAACTTATTTTATCACTAAACCCAAGGTCTTTAAAATCCTTAAACAATTCAAGTCAAAGCAACTGAGAAAACTAGATTTATTTTCCAGAGAAATGTTCTTTATACTTCCTTCAGCAGTTAAGAGTCTAGGAGCTCCCAGACGGATGATCAGAAGTCATCAGTTTTATTTTGCAGTGGTTCTTCAGCTTTGAGGTTTGGTTTGTTTCATTCTAAGTGAAAAGATTTCTGAGCATGATCCAACAATAGGATTGCCTAATGTCATTTGACTTAAGGGTTACCTTTCAATTTTACATCCTCTACAAATGAGAAGTGAGACAACCCTAGTTCTCAAAAATCCTCTTATCAATCAATATTGTAGCAGTTCTGAGAAGCAGAATCGTTCAGCAGAGCAGCATATTGTGTGTGTTCTGAAAGTGCCCAAGACAGCTTTGCTAAGTATTATTTCTTATACAAACCAACTGGAGAGCCTGCACCCACCATCAGATTAATTTGCTTTGTTAATCATTCATTTCAAATAGCTCTCATGAACATTATGAGAATGAGGCCCCTTCTCCCCTTCCTGCCCACAGGCTTTGTTGTCATGTGAAATTAAATTTTTTTTCATTTTGGATGCGCTTAAGAAATCCCTAAGTGCTATAAATAAACAGATAATATGACACAAACAAAAGCTGAACCTGCCAAGTCCCAAGGAGTCAAGAAGATGACACCGTTTGTACATGCTTGAAATTATGGAGCAGTGATTGCAACCTGAAGTGAATGTGCTATGCCAGTACAAACAAAAATTGGTACATCCACATTTCTGACATGCTTCCTTCACAAAGTTCTATACCCTGCCACCATGGAAATTTACTTGGCATGTGGTTTGGTTGCTTGGTCAAACAGTTGAAAATTAACACCATAAAGAGGCTTACATGGGTGTGGGTTCAAAATCTTTTCTAGGTGGAGCCATCCTTTGTAGTCCTCTGCAAATTACACCTTTGCATGTCAAATTGTGTAACATAAGGGACACTTGGTGCACAACTCAGATGGTCACCATGAACAGACACAACATGAAGTCTCTGCAAGCCTCATTTCAAAACTCTTCAAGAATCATAGCACTGACTTCAGTGGGTGTGCATCACTAAAGCAAAGTTGGACTTCGTCATCTTTCCGCTTTCCTCAAAACCAAACATCTTGTCTGCTGTAAAACCCACATTATTAGTCTATGTGCTGGAGAAAGGAATTCTCAGGGAAAACAGCAATCAATCTTCTGTCAAAGTTTTCCATTATTTTCTGATACCTTTGCAATTAAATCATGTTATAGGTGCTTCATGCTTTTATTCACATGTCAAATATGCAATCCCCTGCTGTGTCAAGAAAATGCTAAATACTGTGATACCTAGTGAGGAGTCACTGCAGTAGATGATTGCCTATTTAATCTTTTGTCAGCTTCTGTAGAAAGGATAAGACTTGCGGTTCACCTTACAGTCTTTTTCTCTAGCATCTCTAGCATTCTTTAACTCACTGGGTTCTGTAAAGAAAAACTGCTTCAGACATAAAGTGAATGGAAAAGCTTATTACATTAGCTTTTAGGAACAAGGTTCCTTAGGAACAAGGGAGGGAGTTCACAAGATGAACTCATATGACAGACGAGCCCTTAGAATTGCAAAAAGCTGGTGCAAAGAAAATACCACTCTGGTTCCTAAAGCAGTTGTTACTATTTTGTGTGACTTTTACAGAAAGTTGAAAGTGAATTAGAGACATCACTTTGATATGATTCATGTCCAGGTAGAATTTTTAATTATACACATTATCTTTTGTCTTACAGTTGTTTTCCTAAGATTTGTATTGCCAAATACACAACACAATCACAGTTTTCAAAGTCCTGGACCAGCAGGAGAGTTTTTCAACACAAAGGTAATATGTTTATTTAAAGGATGAATGTTTAATTTTTGAAACGGTATTGTAGAAAACCCCTGTGCAGGCTCCAAACTATGTTTCCATTGAATAAAGTAACAAAGAGAATTTTGAATCAGAACAGGAATAAAAAAGGCAAGGCCTGTGTCTGTCCTTGAGGAAAGAAGAGAAAATAAAGATGTATTACCAGAAGGCTCCTCAGCGCAGGTTATGGACACAGCTCCCATGATGAAGCTGAAGGTCAGCTCTTAGAGGAGGCATTCAGGAGGCCAGTGGTGTTCAGTCACTTCCCCGGCTTGCCAGCAGAGACATCCAGTTACACCGAGAATATCAAATAAATAAGAATTCTGCTTTTGAAACACTCTCTTATTCTAAGGTGGTTTGCAATTGTATCCTAACATTTTGCCCAGTCAAGTCTTGACAAACTTGTGAACTCTAGGAATCTTATGATCACAGACTAGTTACTCAAAGCCAGAGAATGCCTATGAGACTGTCCATGCCAGCAAAGATCAGCGAGAGTCTCACCAGTAAGGACAAGGTCAGCCCGAAGACTGGCACCCACAAGTGTCAAGCTTCAGAAGGAATAGGCACAAGTACATCTGTTCCATGGAGAGAACAGTGTAGCAACACTCCTGACAGTGAGTAATGCCAAGTCATCAAAGTCAGTAACTGCTAAAACTGGCACTTTGACATAGCATTTGCTCAGTGCTGGCTGACAAGGTGCAATCTGGAGGTTTGCCAGAAAAACAGGAAAGGTGGCTGTTGTTCCAGTACAGGATGATATTACACATAATTTGAAGATATGCAAGTACTTTGTGTTTATGCAGAGAGGGCGGCCATGGGATTCTTGAGTGGCCTATTTCTTTTGACACTCCTAATTAATACTTGTAAAAAGTTCTGATGAGAAAAAGTCAAAACACACCTACAGGACTAAATTTAGACACATTTTTTTCATATTTGGCCTATTTGAAAAAGAAAACTAATTAGATTAGGTTTTAAATATGCTTCTAAGATGACTAACTATAAGGGTCACATTGGGAAATCAGTTATAGATATAACAGGACATCTGAAGTGTCACAAACACCTGTTCTTTGATGAAAGTTTTTGTTTCACCTTTTAAAGATAAACACAGAACCTTTTCAACTTTGTATTTATCTTCCTTTGGTTACGATTTTGCTAACATATAGTGCTTTTCTTACCAGCACTAGTACTTACTTTTCTTACTAGCACCACACAACCCACCACCCCTCCCCCCAGCCCAAAAAAAAAAAAAAAAAAAGGGAGAAACATATATGAAGAATGTGAGCCAGAACTTGTGATAAATACTCTTAACATCCAGGTCATGAAGCTAGATATTAAACTCTGCACATCCTCCTGACCTGATAGGATTATTCTCTCCAAGGGCTGAAAAGTGTTTCAACCTCAATACTCACTGAATAAATGGCTGTTATGTGAGAGTGACATCAAGGACAGGAAGTGTCAGGTGACAGGTGTCCTGACATCAAGTGACAGGAACATTGTATAACCACAATCTGACTTGGATTCACTCTTATTTGGTGATTTTTAACTGTCTGAGGCTCAGATTCTAATTTCAGGCAAACCCAGCCATCCTGCTGACATCCCTTTGTATTGCTACAGTTTTGAAACTGACCAAACCTTAACCCTCATTTGCTTGTCCAAATGAGCGATATCAAGAGGCTCTGTTTTAGGAAAAAAAAAATTGCAAATGAATCCTTTGATAAAATAGCATTTAGGGATAAAGGCAGTAGTCTTCTTAGTCCAAAAAGTATTTGGACAGCATAGGCCGAATGTGTGTAAACTAATCCCTTTTATCTAAGTCTTTAAAATGCCTATTGCGTGTCTCAGCTGTGGTCCTAGTATAAACAACAACTATCAGAGTTTGTAGGAAGGTTTCTTGAATCTGGTGAAGGCCAGAATAGTTTTCCCTGCAGTTGGAGAAGATAGCACTCAGAGGGGAGCAAATAAGAGGATCTAGTGTTACTTCCCAACACAGGAGTGAAAAGAATATCATTGCCACTTGCATGTCTTCAAAGTTTTATTTCTCATTTTACTAAAAATACAACTCAAAGCTCTTTGGGGCACAATTTGTTTCTTCAAGAAGCTTTTCTCACTGAGAAACCTTAATCAGATTGTTTCCTTTCTAAATTAGTAACTCAAATTCAACAGTTGGTCTTGTCTCAGCCAGATTGGTCTTCTGTTCTCCACATCTCCATCAAGAGCTTTGTCTTTATTACCACTGCTTATGCATCTTAGCCTATCCTAGAAAATGTTACTGCGTACATGCAATACTGTTACATGGGAGAAATGCCACTGTTGGACAGAAGTCTGCCTGAATGACTATTCATAAATTCATAGAAGTCAGCACTGAATTGACTGGCAGACATCTCTATAAATTAATTTGGTTGTGGTCTGGCCAAGGTTTGTAACATTTATACCCACACAGACAAGGTGTGGAATCCAGGCTTGAGAACAGCCCAGCATGCATTGGAAATCTTAATAAATGCCACAGTTTCAAATTGTTGACATGGTTTTGCAGAACCTAAAGGACTCAGGAACAAGTTTATTTCTGTGTAATTTCCTGGAGGGCAGGCAGAGAACATTTCTGTTTGGAGGGAGGCACTGAAAGCCAAATGATTCTTTCACAGCTGCTTTGCTGAACCTCTGGGAATCCCTTCAAGGGCAAAACCAGACAACATCACAGGTAATGCCATTGGATCATCCAAGGATGAAGGAAGTGACATTACCTTTCACTGAACTATGCTCAAGTGCAAACCCAGAACGGGACTATTTCTGTGAGTGAATGAGCTCAGGTGAAGAAATGGCTGAAAGAAGAACATCTGCCTAATGGAGTGAAGCAACTGAAGGACTTACACATTCTCCTTCAGGCTCCACAACTGTAAGAGCAGGAGAAAAAAAATGTGTCTCTTTTATTACAAGTGTAATTACACTGGGGATTTGGGGCTGGAACATCTCAACATAGCCTTTTTAAACTCTCACACCTAAGCAACTTCGATGTATGCGCGCCTATAGGAAATATTTTCCAATCACCAAAACTGCTCATTATTGTCACACAAAGCATCTGTCAGGATGCATAAGAATCTCTGTGCAGGATCCAATAAGAGCACATCTGCAAAGATATTCACAGATCAGCAAGTTCACAAAATCATAGAATAGCTTGGGTGGAAGAGACCCGTAAAGGCCATCTAGTCCAAGCTTCTGCAATGAGCAGGAACATTTTCAGCTATATCAGGTTTCTCAGGCCCCTGTCCAATCTGACTTTGAATGTTTCCAGGGATGAGGAGCATACTACCTCTCTGGGCAACTTGTTCCAGTGTTTCACCACCATCAACATAAAAAAACTTCTTTTCTTGTACCTAGTCTGAATTTACCCTCTTTAGTTTAAAACCATTACCCTTATCCCATCACTACAGGCAAAACAAGCCCAAATCTCTCAGTCTGTCCTCCCAGAAGAGGTGTTTGAACCCTTTGATCATTTTTGCAGCCCTCCTCTGGACTTGTTCCGAAGGTCCATGTGTTTCTGTACTGAGGACTCCAGACCTGGATGCAGTACTCCAGGTGGTCAGAACAGTGCAGAGTAGAGGGGCAGAACCACCTCCCTTGCACTGATATTCACAAGTTTTCAGATGCAGCCAGGGTGCAGTTGGTTTCTAGGCTGCAAGAGCACATTGCTGGGTTGTGCCTATCTTTTAATTCACCAGTCCCTCCAAGTATTTCTTGGCAGGGCTACTTTCTGTAGCCTTCATCCCCCAGCCTGTGTTGATACTGGAGTTGCTTCAGCCCAAGTGGAATTGGCACTTGACCTTTTGAATCCCATGAGATCCCCATAAGTCCCCTCCTTGAGCTCATCCAGGGCCCTCCAGATGACTCCTCTTCCTCAGGGGTACCTACCCTATCACAGTTTGGTGTCTACCTGCAAACTTGCTGAGAGGGAATTTAATCCCACTGTCTGTGTCACTGGTGAAGACATTAAAGACTAGTCCCAGCACAGACCCCTGAGGGACACCACTCATCATTGATCTGGACATTGAGCCACTGACCACTAAATTAACCACTCCTGATTTTATATAGCAATTAACTAACAAAATAATTAAGAATTTGTGGATGTTATTTATTCATCCCTTGCAATCAGCTCTCTTGTTTCTAAAGCTCTAGCTGATTACTAGGTTTACTAGATTACTGATAAATGTGTCTACACACAACTGATGAGCCAGCATCCTTTGCTGGATGGGCCATTGATGAACAGAGTAGGTCTGTTGCCACTGACTTTCACAGAGTAGGTCTGAATCTTCCCAGCACTCTGCTTTGTTGCTGAGGTTTTTTTATCCCCCATTTTGTGGCAGTTCACACATTGTTAAAAGATAAAGCTCTCACAAGATGAGACAGCTTCAGACAGTGAGAAGAACTGGAAGTCTTTTCCCCATGCTGCCAGGGAATTGTCTGGATGTAGAAACTCAAAAGCACATTGAACCACAAGAAAGTGCCAGGATAACAAGCCATTGAGAAAGCAAGAAATATTTCAGTTAAAAGTAATCTCAAATACCACCAGAGCAAATTTCAAAATCTATATCTTCACTCATCAAAAATCATCTTTATTGCATATTTTGTCTCTTTGATTAGATTACTGACAATTCAGCATGGCTTTGATTTATAATTCAATCCACTTGTCATCAATAGCAGGTCTGAAAATACATTTGCAAAAGGAAAGAGTCAATCAGATGCAGAGGGCAAACTGCCAAAAGGCAGCCAGCTATTAATTCTGAGCAGAAATTGGTCTGATTTGATATTAAATAGCTGATTCACGAGTTTCCTAGGATACAAAGAAGATAGAAACTAATCATAGCTGAATCAGAGAATTATGAAAGTATTTTTAGAAAGAATTAGTACCCTAATTCTCTTTCATAGTATTTATCAAAGCTTCACCCATCTTGAGAGAACTACTATCTCATTTATCATATGATTTAAAAAGTCATCTTAACATTGACTTGAAGATGATTAGATATAGTCATAACATCATCTTACTAGACATGAGGTATTCACATGGATGCATTTCCCTAAGGCAGTCAATTTTAGGGCATCTACTCTAAGCAACAGAAACACATAGCAGGTTCTTGAACTAGAAGCAGTGTCTGCCTGGAAAGCACATGGGATAAAGTCTATGGATATGCACACTGTTTTCATCCAGAAAAAATACAAGGATAGACTCCATCATATATTAGGAACTAAAACCTTTTAACACTCTCTTGAAATCACAAATGACTGGGTTATTTGGGGCCTTTTCTCTGCAGATTCACCTTGGTGTGTATCACACTGGATTCTACCCTGTAGGCTTTCTCATCTGGGCTGTCTTCATAAGTGTGTGTGGATTTACTACCAGGTGTAGTGGCACAATTGATAGCTCTGCTTTGAACTTTACCACGAACTTGCAACTTTCATCTTAGAACTGGGCATTTCTCAGAAAGATTGATTGTCACAACCTGAACTTAAGCACTTGGCTAATTGTTTTCTGGAGCCCTGCTGAGTTTCAATTTTACTATTTGTCTTAAATTTAATTCCTTTTTTGTAAGAGTGTCAAATTTGATCAGATTAGTCTTTTCCAGTGTAAACTTGTCAGAAACTAAAATGTAGCTCAATTTCCACCCAGGCTTTTGTCAGTACAATAGAAAAGTACATTTCAAGTGATGTATTTATACAAGTAAATTACACTGCAACCTCAGTCTTTTATGTTTAAAGTGTCAGATTTAATCCCTGAACAAATTAGAAAGCCAATGTTTGTATTGTTTCCCTAAATCACATGCAGATTTTATTGCCATCCCTGAGTGGAGATAATACATTCAGCATTTCCTCCACCCTAAGAAATGGAATTAAATAATAAGTACTAATGACTGCATTCTTTTTGAAAATATATTTAGGTATTTTAATTGAGCATATTCCCCTGTGACTTGAAAAATCTAGACTTCTTCTAAAGAAAATTTAGAGAGAAGCATAGAAGCAACCAGAGGCACGGTATGTTCTCATCATAAAAAACTAGAGAGAAAAATAAAATAGCGTTGGAAAAGACCATTAAAGATCTAAAGTATATGAATCCCATTCTTGAGAGCTCTGCCTAAGCACAGACTACAAGACAAGTGGAAACAAGACAAAAGCTGATAAGTGTTTACCTCATAACTGGTGTTTTTTCTCTTCCCAGTTTCTCTTCTCTTGTCACTCTTTAATTCCACCTCTTATGCTTTTTTTACTGTCTTTTCCCGTTGTTCCTTTCCTCATGCCTTCCTGCAAAATATTCTCTTCAGCTCTCTTGCCATCTGAGTAATTTTTTGTCCTCTCCAGAACCAGAGCCTTGCATTTGCTGTGCCACCCTCTTTCTTTTCCTTCTTCCCTCAAATATCTGCAGCCACAACCCAGCTACAGACTTTTCTCTCCTACCAGTGCTTTTCTCTGTGTCTTCCTGTACTTTTTCACTCCAACTATTTTACCCCACTGTCTGCCAGTTGGCTTCCATTTTCTTTTCTCTTATTTTGACCTTGTTTCTCCTATTGTCTTCATTTCTTTCCATAGGTACCCCAGATTCTCCTTTCTCTCATTTCTATAACTATGACCTATCTTATCCTTTTCCTGCTTCTTTCAGGTCTCTATATTTTCCAAGATTCACAATCTTCTCAATTTCAAATATCTTTTCTGTACCTTCTTCCATTTCTCCATCTTCTCTATTTTTTTCCAGATCCCTTTCCTCTCCTCTTTGCTTTCTCTCTTTACCACCTCATCCTGTTCAGGTTCTGTTTCAGCACTGATGCTGTAATGCTTCTACAGCCACTCTGGCAGACTACACCATGTCAGTCCGTGGCAAGGAGCCCAGGTTAACTCTTCACCTCAAAACTCACCAGCTGAAAAAGTAAGTTTGTTGAAGGTGCCTTGAGAGCTTCCCCCACATGTTTGGACAGCACAGAGAGACCCAGATCCCCAGGCTCCTGCTGTGTGCACAGCCCTTTGGACTGTGGCTTTTTTGAATAATCTGTGTAGCCCTTGGGACCATGTGCTCAGATGGCTTACTCGGCTTCCTTTTTTTGGTTTTGGGTATTTTTTCCCTTACCAGATACTGGGGATTTACAGAGAATCAAAGAACATTGCCAGGGGCTTTATGAACCAGGGATGTTGTATCAGGCTGCATGATGACTCATTTGGATACTCTGATTTCACAGTAATCCTGCTTCATGAGCACTGTACTATGCAGATAAGCCCTCTGCCTTGCTACATCCCTACTTGTAGAGCTTTCACTCCTTTCTTGAATGCTTGTTCCTCTATTAGTCAGAGACATGCCTGACCATACCAGGGAGAAACAGGCTTTCTTCCCACATCTCAGCTCTGATGAGGCTTGAAGGGTACAGCAAAGCCAAGCTCTGCCCAGTGCCAGCCTACAGGAGACCCAGAGTTCATTGTCCTCCTAACACTGCTCCTGAACTGCATGATGAATATTTAATGGGACAGCAGAGTTGTTCTCTACATCCTACTATTCCCACTACTCAACTGTACTGGTGTGAAACAAGCGGTTCTTGCTTATCCTGCTACATCTCTTGTAGCTACTACCCCAGCTGAAGCTTTGCTGCTACCAGAGTAACTAGAGTTCAGAGCAGATAGTCTTCAAGCCTACCCCTACTTCTTCCTTTATGGGACCATGGAGATGGTGTATGAAGCAGTCAGAATGCAGAGCATGAACATTTGTATAGTCATAGATGGTCCTGCTTAATTAGTGAAGCCAAAAGGAATCAAATCTTTATTGAAAAGCTGAATCTCTAACATGCTTTTTATATAATTCTTTTCAGTTTAGCTCTTTTAATGATTTTCTTGCAGCTGCTGCTGTGTGATGGTGTTTGTGGAAGATGAACACAAACAGTGATGGACTGTGGATGTAGGAGACTAAATCAGTTTGTCTTTGATCACACCCTGGATGGTAAGAGCGATTCCTATGCATGATCAACTCTCTCTGGGTTGCCAAGGAGCAATATTCTAACAGTTAAACAAGCAACTTCTTGTCTTTCTTCCTAGCTATAAGGTAAAGGGCAAGAAATAGTTAAGTGTCAGTGAGGAAAAAAACAAGGGATTAAAAACAACTATTTGTTTTTGTAGGATAAATGACTCCTCTCCTTGCTGTGATATAGCTTCCCATGCATGGTAGCCTTCCCCTGGGCTTTAAAGCTAAAGGCTGGAAATGGAGTTTAAAAAAATCTCAGTATAGAAAGGTATCAGCTTCTGAATACTCCCTCACCAGCTGACTTTGCCAGTCATCAGGGGAAAAGGAAAAGGAGCTACTGACTGGCTGTTACCTGTCTTCTTATCTGGGAGTACTGTATAATTATCATGATCCAAACTGTAATGTCTCTATAATTCGAAGCTGCTCCTTTCTGAGGCTCAGTTTTGATTTGGACTGCACTCCAGTCTGAAGGGAGAGGAGCCACCCATGTGAACATGAAGCTGGAATGATGCTAAACTTCCCCTGAGCAGAGGGGTCTACAGAATTTCAGCCTGAGGCACAACAGCACAGATTCAGCTCCAGAGATAAAATTAGGGCAAGAAGGGAACTGTATCAGTTAGAAACATCAGTTCTTTTGTCCTCTCCTCCCAGGAATCCGTTCTTCAACGCCTTATTACCACCTATGGAACAAAGCAGACACGAGTCAGCAGTGGAAGAGTTCAGTACTCTTAATGAAAAGTATAGTGGTTTGTTTTGGTTTTGCAGTTTCAGCAGTTCTCACAGCTATCTGTAATGAATACTTTTCAGTGACAGAAAATCATAGGAATGGACATTTGATTCTGCACTAACCTTTCCATGAAAAAATTACTTAATTAAAACCAATGATTTTGTTACAGCTCCTCAAGAGTTGTGCCGGTGGCCCTCCCTTGCCTATCCTTTAATATGAAATCACTGCCTGCTGTCTGACTGCTTTCTGAGTTGACAATGTGTGCCTTCAGCATGTGCACAAAGCCAGGCATTAAAGGTCAATCTTTGCTACTTGAACAGCACAGAGGAGCTATGGCAAGTTACATTTGGGGAGGGAAGGATGGTATCACAAAATATGCTAAGAGATCAAGAGAAAGATGATGCTTCTTTGTACAACAGAGTGCCATGGATATCAACTCTTTCCTCAGTTGTTGTGCTCTACAGAGGAGGACAATGGTAGTGGATCTGGAGATCCATACATTGCAAGAAGATATCGATAAGGCACGAAATATTAGGTATCTTTGCAAGAAATAATAGGATTGCTACCAGCATTTTCCATTCTCAGCAGATCTGACAAAACTGTATGAGGAGCCAAAATGCAGGAGGGGCAGGTGCACCTTTCAGAATGTATGAACAGGCTGAAAGGGTTACTATGACTTAGATCTAAGAAATGCAAAATACTACACAAGGAAGTGAACTCCATGTGTTGGTACAGGCAGGAGACTCTGCAGAAAAGGGTCTTGGGGTCCTACTAGGAAAGAAGTCAATTTGAATCAGCAGTAAGCTCTTGTAGCAATGCAAAAGTATCAAAAGTAGGTCACATGAAATGATGATTCACTTCTACTTGGCACTTGTGAGGCTGCATCTGGAGTAGTCTTCAGTTCTGGGAATGAGTCTAGAGGGAGGTCAGTAAGATGGTGAGGAGCTGCAGCATATGACCTTTGAGAGGATAAGGGAAGTGGGAAGAGAATAAAAAAAATTCTAATAACTCTCTTCAGCCAGGGCTACAGTCAGGGCTATAGAGAACAGAGTTGTAGAGAACACAAATCTTGCCTCTTCTGAGATATGCAGTCAGAGGACAATGGATAATGATCACAGTTTGCAGGAAACAAGTTTGAACTGGTCATAAGGAAAAACCTCTGTGACAGTGATTAAGAACAGTGACAGGCTGTCCAGAGACATCATGGGATCCCCACTCTTCATCCCTGGACATTTTCAAAATCTGGCAGGAAAACACCCTGACCAGTTTCATATAACACTGCAGTCTGCTGTGACTTCAGCAGGGAGACTAGAGAGCTCCTGACATCACTTCCTACACAGAGTATTCAATGACAGGTATAAAATGGCAGCATCTGGAGAGCTACTACAGAGCACCTAGCAGGTTTGGGGTATGGGGCTGTTCAGTACTACTAAAAGCTGAAAGAAGATGAATCCTGTTAGTTTGGTAAAAAGAGCTAAACTTGGAATATTATCCATGGCATCAACTGTCTTCTTTAGGATCTTCTTTAAAATGAATGACGTTATATTTATAAATGCAGGTTTGCAATAACTTCATAAGAGGATTACTCTAAAGCACTGCATTTTATTTTCTCCTCACCAAGCCTTCCCGCATGGGTAAGACCTTTTTTGAAAGTTCCTGAAGTGATCTGGAGAGAATTTCAGGTTTTGTTTACAACAAAACGTTGCGTAAAAACACTCTGGTAAATGTTACCATGAAAGACAATTGATTTTCTAGAAGACAAGTAAAGACCTAGAATATTTTAAAACAAGAAGGAATGTCAAGGTTTTCAAGTGAGTCTCATAATTTTTCAAAGCCTGACTTATGGTTGTGTGATACCTATGATCAGCAATACTGTACAGAGAATACGGCTGAACAAAATTTATTTTGGAAATGTGTTGCTGGAGTTCTTCCATCTCAAGAGCACAAGGAAACAAACTCCCCAAGCTGTGACCACCAAAGTCTAATGCAAGGTCCAGAAGGGAATCAATAAATGCAGTTTCACATCCAATATTTAGGAGCTCTGTGTTTGCATCAAAGTTGCTTATGTGACTCAGAAAGGTCACTTGAGATTTAATGAGGCTGGAAATAGAGTAAAAATCATTCTTCTCTGCTTGTGAGAGCGAGGGCCCTTCAGGCAGTGTTCACTTGAGCAGTGCAGTCAGAACACGCTGACCTAGGGTAATTTTGTTCCTAGCAGAGTGCTTCAGCAGGTAGGAGAGCGGGGTGAGACAAGAGCATGTAATAAAAACATTGTGGAGCAAATGAGCTGACAAAACACTTTAAGTTTCACTTTCTGGAGATGGAAGGACTATCTCTCACTGACTGCTTTTTTATCCTGTGATACTAAAAAACCCAGAACTTCCAGAGCAGTCTTGGGATTAGTACAGTATTTAAACTCATTTAATTACTGTGATTAATTACATGCCTGCCATTGATCTCCTTATCTGCCCCAAAGTACTTACAGGATGTTCATTTTGCCTTCTCAAAGTACTAAGTTTGAAGTGAATTTCTGTTCACTTATGTTAATCACTAATCAAAGGAATCAAAAGGAGCTGTACATGACTAATTGACCAGTTTGTTTTACTGTCATCCATGGCAATGCTGATAATGTTTTCTGACAGCATGCAAATCAAGCTGCTATCAGCAAAAGGCATTCCCTGTATAAAAAGCAAAAGGAACAGGCAAGCTGCAGTTATTACCTAGGAAAGATAGAAACCACTTGGGAAAAAGGAGCTGCCTTTCAAAGGAAATGTCAGGGCAGGGAGGGGAATGGGATTTAATGAGATGAAAGGACAAGAGACCTGAGGCATAATTAAGTCCCAGAAGATCTCACTGCATGTTCAGCAGAACCCCCACTTAGCAGTCCTTCCACCTGCATTGGAATTAAAGTTTAATTTGGTGTCTTAGGGGAGAGGAAAGACCTGCATTATCAAGCATAGAAACCAATGAACCATGTGAAGGAAAAGGTCACACCCCCACTTGCAGCACAGAAGGTCGAGAAAGAAAAAGTGAAGATGTAACACAGCTCAACTCTCACTCTCAGTTCTGGGAATGGGAGAGGTGGAATCACCCCACAGATTTGTCACTACCTCTCTCACCATAAAAGAATTTCCATTTCCATTGAAAAGGACAATGTAGAGGTTTTTCTCTATGCTTGTGGCCATTGTTGCTCTTTTTAAAGTCCAAAGAACTGTTGCAGAACTTTTTACCTGGTTTCATGCAGGTAAAGCAGACAGGTGAAACACACATTTCCATTCACAGTGGGCTTAAATATTTCAAGACATCTTAGCTCAGTGCATTCTCCTGGTGGTACTGGGCATTTCATCCTCCCTGCTACACCCACAAATAGCTACCATCAGACATCCAGTTTCTAAGTTTCCATGCAGAAAGTTTCCTGAGTAACCACTAGCAACCTAAATCAGTGCAAGTCATGAGTAGCAGGTAGGAACAAGAACAGCAGACAGTATGAAAGTCCGGCCCACTGTCAACTGAATGCAGATTGCCTGAACCCCAGGCTTTCCCCAAAAAGACAGGGCTTTCTCCCTGGGGAAATGCAACAAATACATCTGCAAATTGGTCTCTGTTGAGTGACACTGTCATTCTAGTGAAGCCACCTTTGCTCTTCCTGTGCCATTCTCCGTCAGCCACCACTCAGCCACCACCTTCTCATCCCATGTCGCATCAGCTACAGATACCTTAGACACTGTTCTACTACCTGATATTTTCCCAACAGCATGCCTGGGTGCACCATATGTATACTATTCTCATTATCCCAGTGCTTGAAAGCTAAAAATTATTTTCACTCATCTTCAGAATGAACAGAATATCAACAGAAAGACAAACCTATGTAAAACAGGTAAGCACACATATTGTCCCCAGTACCTGGCCCAATAGGCAGGTAGCTCTTAGGAAAAGACATTGGCTTGATCCACACAGCGGACTTAGATATCATCTACATGGAGTCACTTCATGGATTACCTCACACAAAGGTGAGTGGCCAACACTCCACTTTCCATTCATGCAGAAGGTGGCCTTGAGATTAAATAAACTATAGTCTCACTGCTTGTTTTGCTGGCAAAACTATAGGTATGGTTCGTCCTGCAAAACACATGTGTGTAGAGTGCAGAAGGCATAGCTTGCCATTTAGCTTAAAAAATACCCTGTAATTTTCTTGAATCAGAAGGGTTTCCTAAAGTGTCTTGTCTTTACAGTTTTCAAATACTTTCTCATGCCCAGGGGAAGGTGATTAAAATAAAACTGAAATCTTGCTTCCACATAAAAGGATTTTCCTGAGCTGAAATTCACAGCCTCAGCATACCATAGTTTGCAGGATGCCTGCAGCTGGTCTATCACCTTTGGTTGGATTTTCATCTATTTACACTTCTACCTCACCTTCACTAGAAGGTCTTTCCCTTCTTACTTGCTTCACAGCTTTCATCATGCCAATTAGTCACAATTGAGGTTACCTGGTCAGCACTGGGCATTCTGCTTCCCTCTGCCAGATCACATGGACCCTCCATGCAACAGACCTGCTACTACAGTTGATTTAGATGCCAGATTAAACTTTTACATGAGATGTCCAAATTACAACATTTTTCTGCCCATCCCTCACAAAATACAGTGGATGCTGCAGTTATTTATAAGAACAAACTGTAGTTCTCACCCAAACAAGTTTGGCATTCCACATAATTCCACAGTAGAGAGTTGAAATAATGCCCAATGATGCCAGATTAGGTATGGATAGTTCCCCCCCCTTGATTTGTCTACTGTCTGATCAAACCAAGCTTTACTCTGGGACTGCAACAGAGGAAGCCTACACCTTTCCAGCTGCAGTTAATCAGAGTTCATCAGCCAGGCCCCTGAGAAACAGTGAAAACCCATCTGAATCGCTTTCAGAATTAAGGCATTATTTCCCTCCTAAGCAATAAACTTGGAATTACACCAAAAGAAAGCATTAATCCTGCTACAACTTTTACCCACTAAAACCCCCCACCAATTTCAGAGCTCTTGATACATGATTGTGATGGATTTTAATTTCTTGGGTGTAGATAAGGTCTTCATAATCACTTCACTGTAGACAACATAATGTTTTTTTCTAGTGTTATTTCAGTGCTTCCATCAATATTCAGATTCATTCATCCAGTGACAAAAATGTAAAAACTGAAAGATCAGCATTCATTCTCAAATCTTTGTACAATGACTGTTTCACAATGGGATCCAACATCTTACCAAAAAAACCCCCCAAAACTCCAAAACAAAAACAAACCACCAAACAAATTCCAGCTACTACTTCCCTGCAAAATTCTTTTTACAAATTTCAGTTCACAAAATGAGATTTCAGTCTTATATGATTTTTTTGTGAGCCACACCAGTAACAAAAGCCACAGACTAACAAAAATACTCTCAAAACTCCAAACATACTTATCCATCAGAAGCATTTTCTTACAATACTTGTACAAAAACTGTAACTTTCCAGTGAAATACACAGCATGTGCCAGTACGTTTCCACAAACTTACAGAATAAATTAATTTGGGTACACAAAGAATTTAGCCAACAGCAACAAACCATGTGGCTAAGTCTCAAAAGTATCTGTTTAACTAAATTAAGGAAGTTTAAAAGATGTTTGTTTGACAGACCTGTATAACTACTCTTCTGTTGAATGTGGCTAAAGTGTGAATTAGTGTTAAAATTGTAATTAAAACAGTCATTTTCATTAGCATGCATCCAAACTGACTGTGTTACCACAAGCTTGCTTTGATGGTTTTTATCGTGTCTGCTTGCTTTCCACACTGTTTGGACAAGCAAAATCTAGTTCACAGGAATATTTCCAGAAAGGTTTCTGAGTTAGCTCAGGTCCTAAGTGTTAGCAGAGTCACTTCCACTGCATAGTCCTGGTTTCAGAGGCAGACAGCTCATTGTCAAAAGTGGTACATTGTTTCTTCAGTGCTCATCATCCCACACTGACAACTAGTAATGCACCAGTCTTGGCCAATTGCCTGTGGACAGCTAAAATTAACCTATAACAAACACTCACTGTGTATTTTGGAGTATTAAATGCTTTAAAGCCTCTATATAGTTATTTTGCAAGCAGAAAAATGGGCAAAATTAAAATGAAAGGGAATAAGAACTTTTTAGGCCACCATGGGAGGACTAAAGCATGTGGGTGGCCAGCTACAGAGGCAGAAGGTGGTATGACAGAGCTCAGTTACATCCTATTATGTGCCCATGCCCAAACCATTTGCTGGAAATACTGCCTTCATTATCTATCCGTTTAGTCTGTAGAAATTCAAGCCAGAGCTTCATTTACTTTTTAATTTTTCTACAGTGAAATTTGATCTTCTGGGGTGCTAAATTTCTTCTGCAGTGTTGAATATCCCAAAGCCCTCCAAGCCTCAAAAGACAGCAAACTGCTATTTTGCTCCACTCCCAAGTGGATCTTACGGTGGGAAAAACTGATTTAAATGACAATGTAAAACTTTGGTGGGGGCAGGAACAAAAGCCTCTGCAACCAAGTATTAATCTTAGCTTGAAACTAAAGGCAGAAGTAGAGCTAAAAGAGCTACTGTCCTCAGAGAGGAAGACAAATATTCCCTAACTTGCTTCAACTAGCACAGCCAGCACCTTCATGGGCCCTTTGGGACCTTCCTTTACCCCTGTGTCTTTTTTCAAGGTACAGTATTTCTTATAAGCAAGTGTTAGATCAGTCCACAGAGAAAAGAAGCACATACAAGTGTTAATCCATTCCTCAGCACAAAGTAGGACATAAGGACACCGCAATTCTGCTGATGGACAGTTGTTGCCTACTGAGTCTCCCCACTATCCTGAGCAAATGAGAGGAATTAACACAAGGTGTAAGACCAGGCCTGTGGCACCAGAGCTACTGCCTGTGCTGGGGAACTTCCCAGGTGAAGAAAGCTGATCTCTGGCAGGAGGGAGCTGGAAGGTGAGCTGGAGTGGGAGTAGTAGATTTTACATCACAAGTATGTTTCCTTGCATTTTTCCCAACATAAAAATAGTTTTCATAGAAATCACTGATGTCAAAGCTGGTCAAAGCCAAGCTAATTCTTGTGCTTGGAGCGTACACCTTGTGAAGTGGTATGGAAGAATGAAGACTGCTGTTTGCAAGCATTTAGCCACACAACATGGTCAGCTACATCAGACCCACTACTTAAGTCATGTATGAAAATGAGCACTGGCTAAACTTTGTCTGTATTCAGTTACCAGTGTTACGCCAAGATAAATGGTCTAGTGCTAACTGTCCCTGCAGCTGATGAATCTTTGTACTTCCTAGGGTGTACATCTCCATTTTCAAACACATGTCTAACCACTAACCAGGAACAAGTAGTGCATTGCTTAAAAGGATGCCGGACCAAACAACAAATGGAAGAGGTAATGCCTAGAGAAATTTTTGTCTGGAAAAGGAAACTAGCAAAAAATCTCAGGCTACATCATGAAAAGAGAAACCTGGAGGAAACTGTTTGAACTAACATTTTCAGTTATAAATTTCATAAACACAGAACCCAAAACTTTGTTCCTGTCTTGGTTTGACACTGGCTTAATGCCAGGCACCCACAAAAGCTGCTTGCTCAACTTCCCCTGCCACAGCTGGGCAGAAGAGAGAGAAATATATTAACAAAGGTTCATGAGATAATGCCTGGTTGAGATAATGACTGGGAGAAAACACACTGAGGGCATAACACGCTTGACTTAAAGGTACAAAGAGAAATTATTACTAACAAAATTGGAGGAGGATAATGAGAAGTAAAATAAGACCTTAACACACCTTTTGTTCCCCCAATATAAGACCTTAATACACCTTTTGTTCCCCCATTCCTCCTTCCTTCCCACCAACAGTGCAGGGAGACAGGGCTTGGAGTTTTTGGGTCAGTTTGTCACTGAGATTTTCTTCCACTGCTCAGGGAGAGGAGTCCTGCCCCCATGAGACCATGTGGTCCCTCCCACAGGACACAGTTCTCGGTGAATTTCTCTGACGTGGTTCCAGTGTCACAAGCTGCAGTCCTCCCAGAACTGCTGTGGCGTGGGTCACTCTTCCACGAGCTGCAGTCCTCCAAGGACAGGCAGCTCCAGCCTGGGAGCAGGGCCCCCTCTCTCCCCCGGGTCTCCCTCTGGACCACAGCCTCCTCCAGGCATCCACCTGCTCCAGCCTGGGCACCTCCCCCACGGGCTGTGGGTGGATCTCTGCATCCCCCATGGATCCCCATGGGCTGCAGGGGCACAGCTGCTTCCCCATGGTCTCACCACGGCCTGCAGAGGAATCTCTGCTCTGGGGCCTGGAGCACCTCCTGCCCTCCTTCTGCACTGACCTTGGAGTCTCCATGTTGTTCCCCTCACACGTTCTCACCTCCTTCTCTTCTCTGAGTAGAAAAAAACCTCTGTGCACTTTGTTTTCATTTTCTTCTTAAATATGTTATCACAGAGGCATTACCAACATCTCCAATTGGCTCAGCCTTGGCCAGCAGCATGTGCATCCTCAGAGCCATCAGGTGTTGGTTCTGCCAGACGTGGTGGAAGCTTCTAGCAACTTCTCACAGAAGCCGCCTCTGTGTCCCCCTGCTGCTACCAAAACCAGTCTGTGCAAAACAAACACAGTTCCCCTGAGCTCATTGCATAACCGATCTCTTAAAATGCCTTCCACAGCCAAGTGAAATTTACTGACTGGAGGAACTTTTAGCAACAATCAAAAAACTGCAGCATACTATTCCCCACACCCCACCCCCCATACATCAAGTAAAATTAATAAGGTGGAACACAGTCCACACAAGGCAGTCAGAGCTTCAGCCCTTCAGTGGATGAGTCCCTCAACAGGCAGTGTGGAGTGAAGTGGATCCTGTCTCTGAGATGAAGGAAGAAGATAGTCTGCCGCTTCCACCAGAGCAGGTGCTGTGAAAAGAGGGACACCAAATATTACAGCAAGTACACTCTGGTCATTCCCTGCATGGGAAGAAGGCTCTCTAGACATGCCAAGGCTGTGCAGTGAAACACCTACACAAATCCTGCAGAGTCGAGCAGAATGCTGTTGCTGATTGAAAAATAATAGAATCCCAGATAAGCTGATACACTTTTGTGGGCTTACCGCAGGGATGCACCATCAGTAAGAACTTCTGTTTATTTGTGGACTCTGTTACTCCATCTGCTGAATACCATTTGAGACATGCATACCACAGAGCAAGACAAACTAGTGCAGCAAGATCACTGGGAGCACTGCTGATATCAGATACTTTTAGTTTCTTGTAATTTCCAGGCATCAGATGTGGTGTGTGGCAGAGCTGGGGTGCAAGATGGGAGACAGCACTCTCTCTGGAGATAACTTCTGCCTTCCTCACATTGAGTCATATACATCTATGTGATGTTAATACTAAACTGGTCAATAGTCTAAGGAAAACTGGCACCTAGGTGTAAAATAGTTTCCGCCCAGGCCTTGAAGTATGCACGCTTTCCAACAGGGCAGTTAGGATGAAGCATTGTCCTTAATAAATAAATAAGTTCCAACTTCAGCAGTTTGTTCCACGTTGCAAATATTTCCATTTAAAAAAATGGCTTTGTGGCTTCAAAGAAAACTAGTTTCTAAATAAAAACATCTTTGTCATTAATCATCACAGCCATTCCAAGAAGTTCTTTGAATATGAAGCAATTAGTGTAACTGGGTAAAAGAGGATGAGACCTGTCTGTAACAGAACTGTTAGTGCATAAAGGATAAGACTTAGTTTTGTCATCTGAAAACCACATTACTTTCTCTGGTTGGAAGTAGGTCAAGTGCCCTCAGGAAATAGCTATTTGGTTCTCACCAGGAAGTAATCTGATACTCACACATCTCCAGCCTTATTAAAACCTCAGTATGAGGTAAAGTCAAGGATGTCAGCTTAGTTTTTTTGTTGCATTGAAAGGACAAGAGTGATGTTTGAAAGGAAAAGGTTTATTATTTTTAATCAGACACTCAGGCAAATCACACTGTCAGTGAATCACATGCAGAGCTCTTTAGTTTTCCAGCAGCCCACACAAGACCAATAATGTGAGGAAAAACAGAGCAGCTAGAGGATGGATCTTGCAAGGTAGTATGCACTGAAAAGCTGTGCAATAGCTTAAGTGTGTGTTTATTTAAAGGCCATGAGCAGTCCTCACTGCTGTTTTTTCGATACAGCAGTGAGGACTTCGATCACTTGCTTCCATGGCTGGCTGAGAATGGGATGACACAGAGGATATAAGAAGAAACATCCCTGCATGCTAATAAAAATGGTCATTACTATGAAGGTAGCTACAAGGGGGTTTTATGGATGCTGTGTGTCAAGCCATCAAATTTTGCTTATCCAGGTAGAGCTGATGTAATCAAGCATGTTCTGTATCCTGAGCCATGTTTTTACTATTGTTAATTTTACTTTTTCAATGCTTGCTTTTCTTTGAGAAGAGGTGTCGAGGACCAAAATCAAGTGAGGGGAGTTAGATGAATTATGTAATTGTAGTGTGTGTTTCATCAGAGGACTGAAAACTAGGCCAAGTGAACTTCCTGCCACAGGTTTTATATTTTGACTTGCCAAGGGGAATAAAAGGGTTTGGCCTCTATTCCTCCAGTTTCAAAAGAATGCAGAACCATTCACTTTGTTTTCAGATTTCACACAAAAATCATGTGAGACTTATGGGAAAACAAAATCCTATGAGAGAAACAACATAAAACATCTCCTAATGAAGATTAGTTCAAATTTTAATAGTTTCAGAACATAAATATTGTGCTAAAACTTGGCAGAAGGTCACAGGGGAGGCAGGGGGATGGTGTAAAATAGCCATTGCCTTGAAGGGCAACTGAAATAGCAATTCTCATTCCCCATAGCACTTTGCCAACCTACCTTGTCTCACTTGTCTTGCTCTGAATGTATTCTCCAATCTATTTTGAGAAGTCCAGAGTCCTGTTCTTTGACCATTCAAGCTTCAATACACTAGCTGAAGGCTGCCATGGGGATGGCCCACACATTTATAGTTGAGGACTTGCACGTCATCCATTCAAACTGAGCCACCCAACCCCTCCAGAGAAGGAAGTTCTTAGAGGATGGCAGATGGAGTAAGCCAGTGGGGATCAAAGGACTCGTAGTTTCTGTATGGCACATCCTAAACACAAACTGATCTATACATTTTCTGCAAAGCCCCAGCAATCAACTCAAACAAAAGTGAGCATCGAGGACGATTCCCCACAGCACATGGTGAGGAGGTGCTACCCACCCTGCCCTAGGGGTTTGCAAGTGCACCCCTCCTCATGGCCACACCCAGTCTGGTGGCTGCACCGTGGCTCTGCAAGCAGGAAGGCCACCTTCACTATCCAAGCCTATTTATTCCCATTGTGCAGCCCCATTATAGAAGTTCTTCATGTTGAACCAGAGGGATGAGCCAACACCAGAGAGCGGGTTAGTGCCAGGGTATGGGCAGAAAGTTCCTGGCTCTCACTATGTCCTCTGACTGTACCTCTTTATTGTACAAGGTCTGTTTTTTGTCAAGCAATATCTGAGGGGGAAAAGAAAAACAACAAAAAGACCAAGAGATTTAAAAATAACATTCACTACTTATCAAAGCCTTGTACCTGTCCTCAGGTGCCAAGCCAAGAAACTCTCTTTAGCAGGTTTTGTTGAAAACAATTAAAGTTGAAATTAACTTAACTTGATAAAGTTGAAATCAATATTTCAACTTTATCTTTTCTTTTCTTTCAGACAGCTATGAAAATTTTGTCAAAAATAACAATACCAGTATTCACTGAGGCTGGCTCGGTCTGCTATGTTTGAGTCATCGCCAGCACATGCCTCTGCTAAGAGTGGGCAGTCTGAAAAGCTTGAGGAGTCTATTTCTCTTGAGTTGGATATTCCTAGTGTCAGGAGGGAAAGCCACCAGTGAGATGAAAGCAGGCCAGAGCAGGAGTGATGTAGCTGTGCAGACAATGTACAGAGGCTAAAACTGAACCTGTTTCTAAAATGGCACTTTAGGCCTGATTTCCAGCAATAATGCTTTTCCCCATATTAATACAAGATGCTTTTATATAGATGTCAGCCCATTTAACAGCTGGCATATGACATTACTCCCAGGGAATCTGGTGAATCAGTGAGGCTGTTGTTCTCCAGGTGGGGTGAAGAAATATGAAGAGAGGGAAAACAAAACCAGGGTGTCTAACTCAGTGCTTGACCTAATACAGCTTCTGAAATGTGTGAACAGAGTGATTTGCAAATACTGGTAGAATTAAGGCCTATTTTGCCTGCTAAAGTAGAAGTCAGAGGTGGTTTGTATGCATGAAATGCTGACTTGTCAAAGCCAGACTTTGTTCTGCTTGGCTTAGCTGTGGTGATGGGTGCCAGACTCATCTTCATGTGACCAGGTCCTCACCACTGTAGCTTGTCAGGGACAGCATCCCTTTGTGCTTGTGACTCCAGTGTCATGTCCATTGTGTTGTGATTTTCTGGTGTGAATCTGAACTTTCCTTATTATTTCAGGGCCACACTTAACAACTGCAGAACCCTGCAATGACAGACACTGCTCTTAGTGACTGTGTCTTGAATCCATTCTTCTGCAAGTGTTTAGTTTCTGTAGTCCCTGTCATTCCAATAGTTTGTCATGGTCTTACAATGGGAATTAAATAGATATAAATCTAAGCTCTAGGGCACAATGACCTCCTGAGCTAAACAAATGGCAAAAAATGTTCTTTAAGAACATCCTGCTATCAATTCACAAGAATTTAGATTTGGAGATAAAAAGGGTGAAAATATTCAATATAAGAAAAAGCTCCCTGTCTCTAACAGTAGTACCTCAGTGATTTGAGCACCTTATCATCCTATAGTTTAACCAAAGTTTAAATGTTGGTTACTATTGCAGGCACATTTTCTTCACAGATAGAGATTTCAGTGCTTTTACCTGAAAATTAATATTTTGAAAAAATGGGTTAAACCAGCAGTTCTAGAACATGTGGAATGAAAACAAACACTTGCAACAGCAATGGCCACAAGAAAGCAGAAGCACTAGTTTCATCAGTACTCAGCTGGGTCAGTCTGATGATTAACAAGTTCCCCTGCAATACAACAAGATACTCTGGAAAGCAATAAGGAAGCCAATACAGAAATCTGGATTAAGATATGAGTTGCACACAGTAGCCTATGCCACTCAGGAGCCTGACAGAGAATTGTGCCAGAGCTACAGCTGCTCAGTGAACTTCCCTGGGGGAGGCAGCAATAATGCTGCTACTGTCAAAGTGATGAGACCATGAAAAAACACAGGAGTGTTGGTCTTGAGAGAAATGGTTGCAGCCTTTGGGCTGGGTACATGCGTTGAAGGAGAGTCTGGTAGCAGCTGTGGGTGCAGTAAGATCCCATTCTGGCAACTGACAACATGCAGTGGAGTGAGAACCGTGTCATATAAAGACCTGTGAGAATATGCATTTATGGCTGCTTGGATTGAAGCAAATTCATTAATTTCACCCCTTTGGGGAAAAAAAAGGAATGCAGCCAACATGTAGCAGACAAAATCATTAACATGCAGATAGATTTTGCTGCAGCAAAGACATCTACTGAAAAACATGAAATAATGCTGAACTGAATAGTGTTATGCAGAGCTCCCATTTACTTTACTGAACTAAAAGGACTCATTAGAAGTTCTACCTATCACCTGAAGAATGAAAATCTATACATCAAGAAAAATAAATGCTAAGCTTTGTAAAAAAGTTACAATGGCAAATTTTATGGGAAATTATATGAAAAAAGAGCCTTGCTGATGATATGGGTTATCATTTTATATTATCAAAAACTAGGTACTAGTGAGTGGGTGAATAACACATGTCTCAGTTTTTTACAGGTTTAAATAAATCAATGAGAATTAGGGTGGTAGTTAAATCCAAAAGAAGTTTCAGATCAGTCCAGATGGAGTTTAAATATTTAAGGTTTAGTTTGACAAATAAAAAGTGTAACAACAAGCAGATCCTATTCCACACATTTAGTAAAAAGCAATAAAAATGAAAATGAAGTGCTAGTCTTAGGCCCCATCTACTAAATGAATGAGGTAGAACAAGTTTCTCTAATTAATCACTAACCCAGAGGGCAGGGAGTTAACTTCTGTATACTCCCTGAATATTGTTTTATACGGTATTCAGAAGGGATGGTGACATGATGCATCTACAGAATTGCTCTGAATCTATCCTACTGGTGTTCCATTTTGCTATAAAATACTTAAATACTCAGAATACAAATGGAAATAAATTTACTATCATTTCATTATAAACTGGATGCTCCTTTTAGAAGTAGTACATGGAATTCTATCTTAACTTCGAGAAACATGTTCTGCAGAGTGAAAAAGCATGCACAGAGGAGACAGGGAGTGAAAGAGGAGAAGCCTGAATAAAGATCCTACAGCTTCAGGATTGAGGGCACCCTCTTAAATGCGAGGCAACATAGAGATTTGAATTCCAGGTTCCTGTATCATAGCCAAGCATGCTGACTGCTATCTGTTGAAAAGAAAGGGCGATCAATGCCTCCCCTACTTCTTGAGTGCAGAGAGCAGGGGACAAAAGAAAAACCAACAAAAATTGTTCAGCCTGAAAAATTTAACTTGAATCCATAAAAAGAGTTTCTAATGAAGCCAAGAGATTTGCACTGGCACAAAACTGATTAGTCACGCTGGAAAATGAGACTTTCCATCTACTAAAGAGATTTTACAACTGAGATTGACCTGCTCTTGGGGCCATGCTGTTTCTCCATTCTCTCCTGATTGAATCTCCTGGGTTGTACAGTGGGAAGATTTACCCTTCTACCCTTCTGTCTAGCATTCACTGAGTCTCTAGTTCAATGGTAAATACTTGATCACCTCTGAGGACTGGACTATCAGACTGGAATTATACAGTTCTACAAATTCTCTTACTTCTTTGTTGAGAATATAACTACAGCATGTAGCCCAGTGAATCTCATCTTGGGACAGTCTTCAACATAGAAGTCAATAAATAAATGGTGACATGATGGTATTTGAGTATAGTGAAGTAGAAGGAATGTTCCAGCTCACATGTGAGGCAAGACCTTACAATAGAGCTCTACCTCTAAGCTACAGTCAATTCACTGATTGATTTGTGACCTTATTAAATCACAACTCTCATTCTGGGACATCTTCCTAATAGTTTGCATGCTGTCTCTGGCAGTAGGCACCATTTACTGGAACATGAGTGGGAATGAGACTCGGTGAGTATTCACATTATGTTCCATGTAAACCAGGATAACCTCAGTATGTGCTTGTAATCCTCATAATAACCAATTCCATAATGTAATTAGGCACAGTGTGAAAAAGTACTTATTCTGCTTGCTGTAAACCACTTGTTTAAATGTTATTTTTCTCTTTGGCAATACTACATGTTTGCAGAATGGGACTTCATCTGTCACTTTAGTGTTTTGTCACTCAGATACCTCAGATCCTTCCTGCAAAAAAGCTTTGCACACAATGAAGTTCTACCTTCGGTAAATGGATGCTAGTCATTCATAACCCCAGACATAAATAATCTCAGTAAAGCAACGGTGCAACAGTGTTACATTAGCTGAAGGTGACCCAGCATTCATTTTTTGGCTGTAAGGGGCCAGGACTACTGAGAATGTCTTGGTCTCCTATCAAAAGCATTTTTTAAATGCTATTTTGTTCTGGATTTTTGCCTGATTTTTTCCAGAGCCAGGGCTCTGGAAAAAGGCCTGTTGCAGGCCTTTTCAGTCACACTGGAGTAATTTCATCCTGTTTACAGCCCAGTCTGCTGTTAACAAAAAGCTTGCGTCTCCTAGGAAAGGTTGGCTTTACAGTGGACTTAAGGACCTGCCACCTTTGGCTCAGGAAAGAGCCTCTGATGAGGCAGAAAGTCTCTCATGGGACACATATATTCATTACACTCCACACATCAATGTCTCTCAATTTTCTCTTCACACAAAGTTGGTGACTATAAAGGAGCACAAATCATTTCTTGTGCAATCGGAATATCCACCCAGAGCTGTCCACCCAATTGCTGCCTAGATGCCCATGACAGCAGTGCTCATAATATGGGCATCCTATAGGTACACTCACTCCAAGTGGGAGCAGTGTCCATTGCCTACCGTCTGTCCATAAAACAGCCTGCATTTGCTAAAGTTGGATCATATTGAGGTAAAATTTCTCTTAAAAGCAATTGAAGAATATGCTTAGTTTTCAGAATCATGATCACTTTAAAGACCTTTTGGTTTCAACTAGAATCAGCAGGTCTTCTTACACTATGGTACCACCCACAGGAGGTAACAAGGCTGGGCTCCAGGGTTGCCAGCTGACATCTCCCAAAAAATAAAACAGGAGAAAAATACATTTCAGCTTGTGTTTACAAATGGGCAGAGAGTACACATGAATGTGAAAAGCATCAGCAAGCCAAGCATCAACAGGGAGATACCTGAAAGTGTGGGAAATGTTGTTCCTACTGACTATGATGTTAGTTGGCAGTGTTGGGACTAAATTACTTTCAAAAGCAGAGTCATGTGTTTGCAGACTGACTTGCCAAACTTGTACATGCCTCTGTGGCCTAAGCAGGCTTCCACCTAATGACATGCCTATTTCCATAAAAACACAGACGCTGCAGTAACGCAAAACAAGAATGTCATTAAGTTAGAGAGAATCATGTCTGTTGCTTCAACACATACATCAGTGGAGTCTGAAGGGACTTTGCAGTGGTGTCACAAGTGATCTAGCTGCAGGGACACTGAAAGGTTGAGTGGAGCAGCCACAGCACAGTGCAATACTTCCTATCATTGCAACACCACCAGCAGCATTCACACTTACTGCAACAGCTGGTGCAGAGAAGTGGAGACAATAAGATGCTGAGATGCTGATATGTCTGGGATACACAAGAGCAGGTCACTGAGAATGAGATCCTGGCCAAGTACATGTATTTACCTGTCATGTCCTGGCAATGTCTGAATTTCTCAGATACACCTTCATAGACTTCAGGTTTACCTGCATTAACCTTAAGGGGAGGAAAGGAAGAGGATAATCCATAGAGAAGTTAAATGAGAGAAAATAATCAAATGCATGCCAGCCTTAACCCTGGGCCTTTCTCGTACACAGTAGGTCAATAGGCTTTCCCCCCAGCACACTGGTGCATTTGCTGCTAGGAGGAATGCAGCAAAAAGAATAACTGTTTTCTTTGCTGAGGAAACCCAGAGGCCAGGAATACCCATGTGATTAGCCCTGTGTTGAGATGGCTGTTTACTAGAGATGGTTAGAAAGCAATTTAAGGAATTTCAAGTGACATAAATAGGCAGGACAAGACCCAGCTCCAGTGACACAGGCTCTGATCAGCTGTAACAGGAATCAACTTCCTTTTCTCCATGGCCTAAATCACAAATGCCACCAAATTCTTCTCACAATGTAAATAAAGAATAAAGTGCAACTATGTTTACTTTATTACATCTGAGATTAATTTTTGAGACACTGATAGCACTACAGCTATCCTTGTCTTTCTGAAAAACATCAGCTCTGCCTGCGTGCTGATCTAACATTCACAGGAACAGTTTTCTGCCAAGTAACACTAAATTTTTACGGCCAGACATAAGTGCAAGTTGCTAAAGCAGAGGCACATGTGTAGTGCTGTAACGATGGCTATTTATTAACAGTTTTGAGAGCTGAAACATGCCATTTTTAAAGGACTTTAATGCCATGGGGGGATTAGATGCCTCTTTTCACTAATACTTCTCTTACTTTATGTACTTTGCTATTTCCGTTATATGCTGCCTGATAGTTTACTTCCTAATCCATCCTCTCCTTGTGCTCTCCTGGCTCTCTGTACCCTCTATATCTCATGTCATTTTCCCTTTCCTTTCCTAGTATACCTCTAAGGTATTCTATAACAGCAGCAGACTCTGTACACCCTCCAGGTGGCTGTCATCATGCAGAACAGAGGAAGAGGCCCCTGCCCTGGCATGCCTGGAGAGACATTCTCCATGATGGAAAGGTCCTGAGGAGCACTTTGCCACCACAGCCTTGTGAAGCAGGTCTAGGGACTGCCCATTGACTCTTGTGTGGTGCCCTGGCTGCTTGTGAAAAGCACCTCAGTGGCACCTTCATGCCATACAGGCAGCTCTTTTGATCGTGCAGGAGTCTAACTGAAAATAAGCACAGTGCAGCAGCGGGAGCAATCTCCTTGCGTTAGAAAACATGCTCTTCTTTCCCAGAGGGAGTAGGGAGGGAGGGAGAACAATATATGATCACAAGGTTCAGGGATTTCCTCATGCTTTTGTGAAGTATCTGGCATTTTTCAGAAACCTCTTAGGATCTCCTTTTCCTGCAGCTTCCCCACACAGCAATTGTGTTCACTGTCAATTTCATGCGATTAAGTTTAGTGTCACTCTACTGTTCCCAGCACCCTGAAAGTACAGCACTGAGCCAGAATGCTTGAGGAGGCAGCTGGCAGCATTGCAGCAATTTCTCACCTCCCAAAACCCCTTGGTCTACAGACAAAAATATTTTGTAGTGGGTACAGACCTCTCCTTTTTTTCACCCTAGCTGACAGCAAGTTTATTCTGCACTAGGCAAACTCCATGGCAAAGAGGAAGGTGGGAGAAAAGTATTTTGAGCACACTTCTCATCTTTCCCCATTGGAAATCAAGAATAACAAAAGAGGAAGTAAAAACTCCCACCTCACACTGTGTGTCATATTTTAGAGCCCTCTTTGCTGCAACATTTATTTATATACTGTCAATTTCTTGCATGCCACCAATGTCTTTCTGGTCCTCTTTACAGCTGTATGGCTGCCTATGTTACATATGACAACAAACTGCAACTTTGCATGCTATATCAGCAAAATTTTGCTTTTCAAAGTCTTCTCTTGTTCCATTTAGCAAATGATGCTCCACTTCTATGCCTCAGGAAAGTGTTGCCTTCTGCAACAAGAGGATTTTCTTCTTGAAACCTTAGCTCTTACAGGAACTGTCTACACTATTGTTGCAAATCAAATCAAATTAGCACAAATAGGTTTATTTTTTCTACTTCCTGCAATGAAATGTGACAAAATGAAATGTAACTGTTGCCAGGAAAAGCAGCATTTTTTTTTTTTTTGTTTGAGGGCTTTTTTTTAAGAAAAAGTATACACAAAGCTTTCATGTTAAGGCAAATTAGCATATTCCTATTTTACCCTAGGATTAATTATTTTTTGCTAAATTTAAATCCATTCCATATTACGTCCCATTAAATCAATAAAGCAAATTTAAAAAGAAATTATGGTGTCAGAAATTATATTAGTTCAAAGTAAATTGTTTCTTCTTCTCCTCTCCTTTTTTTCCTAATTAAAACTGATGCATCCAGCTATTGAAAAATTTTTATATACAAATACATACACTCAAGCACCTGATGGGATTATATTTGTTCACAATTACATGTGCCTATACAGTTTTTTAGGCCTGGAAATAAGCACTTAAATTCTTGCACTGCCCACAAAGAGGTTTCTTATCCAAGAAGGTCAATTAGTTTTTGTGGTGATTAATTCCTCTACCAAAGGTTATTTCTTCAGGAAAATGTGGTGTTTCTGAGATTCTGAGATGATATTCCATCAGATGCTTTAGTCAAGGTAATGTTTTGAAACTTCTGATTATATTCAGGCTGCTTCCTCCCACCATTTTCAAGAAAGGTTTGCATTGTCTTTTCCTGAATTTAGAGGTGAAGCAATAGTTTGTTTTCCTAAGGGTGAAAGGCTTGTGCTGTTACATTGCCTATATATGCTCTCCTAGATGAATAGCTCACAAATCCTGTGAAGCAGTTTCAACACAACAGCAGAGCTCTCACAAGTGCTGAGTGTCTTAAGTTTCATGAAAATAGATGGTGTACTTATCACATGGTATGGCTGGCTCTGGGATGCTGTTTGCTTCTACCCTCTTTGCTTCCACTCTCATTTTTTCACTTCCCTGCCACTGCTCTCTTGGGAAAGAGGCAGTCAGGAAAAGGTAAGAAGGAAGCACAAATTGAAGGTAATGGTCTAAAAAGGAAAAGGCGCAGCTAGCAATCAAAAATGTGCACATGGACTACTCAGCCCATGACTTCCATCCACTTTACATCCGTAATTTCTCCTGACAGACCTGACATCACACACAAATGCAGTCACTGGCACAAGGAGGTACACCCCAGATGCAGCAATGTGTTAACAAAAGGACTGATGAAGGAACAACAGATGAGAAAACGAAAAACCCTCTTACTTGTTGGCATTAAAAAATATTGCTCCCATGAAATTTTGAAGCTGTATATAGCATAAACTTGGCTGGACACATGCAGGTCATTGTAACAGTTCAGCTGCATCTGGATTCTGACATTCTTAGTTTGTGCCACTCCACTCAGAATCAGACATTCAATGAAACCTTCCAGCTGTGCAGTGAAGCCATATTTTACTGTCCTGTGTAATCATTTGGCTTGCTTGAATTGGGATGCCACACAAGTACATGCAAACATAGATTCTTTTATATGTTAAAGTAATACTTTACTTACTTTGTATTATTGTATAATACTTACTTTGCTGCTTCTCAGAAAGAGACTAAATTAATACATAAATTTTTAAAAATGAGAACAGTTGTTTCAGCCAAAACTATGGCTGCTTATTGGAGTACGGACACATGTTTGCAGAGCCAGAAGTAGATTTTACAAGAGTCACTTTTCTTTGTTTGCATCATGAAGTATATTCCCCTTTAAATACACACTCCAAAATTGCACTCGAAAAAAAATTATTGTTAGGTGGTAGGCAAAGTAAACAATATTGTCCATACTTGCATTGTTCTTTTTCACTGTATTTCAATAATGTTTTCAAGTCTGGTAGACTACTGACTGGCCTTACTTACACACTCAAGGCTCAGACATGAAAAATCACTCTGCCACAGATTCCTGACTCTAGGTACAGAGACACAGTTGAAGAAATACTCTATCTTCACACAGGCAAAATCTTGACTGCTTGGACTGTGTCTGAATACACACCACCAGGACTCTGACACAGCTTTTCTATATTCCCAAAGAAATTGTCCACATGCCTACTGTCCCAGAGTGCCTACAGATAAATGCCGCTACATAAAACAAAACTACAGCTCACATATCAATCCCAGATCCAATAATTTCTATAGTGTAGCTTTTGTATGGAGATTCCAAACAACCTATCTGTGACACAACTGACAGTGCCTACCTTATAGCTACTTTGTCTTTGGTATTATCTGTGAGTCTGAAGTGCATCCAGGGAAATCTCTATGTCCATTGCAGCTCTCTGAGCATCCTACTTCTGCTGAAGCACTAAAGCCAAGTGCATTCAGTTTCCATTTACTTCAACTACCTGCTAAGCACCTAGCAGCATCCAGCCTGAAAGATAATTTCTGGCCAGTCTGCATCCAAACTTTGCCACTAAGGCCTAGGCTTACATGAAGTTAATGCTCTTTCTTCATTGGTATAAACATCAAGAAAAATCTGAGATGAGATAAAACCTTGCAGCAGAATAATTTCTGACAGTTTATGGTTAAAACAACAGAGAAGTGCAATCTGAAATCACAGGTTATGTAACAAGAACCTGAGAACAGCACTAACATTTAATTGAGGGAAAAGTAACTGAAGGAGAATTGCTTGGAGATCTGCCAGAAGGATTTTAACAGCTGGAAGTTGAAAAGTGATTAATTTTGACAGCGATAAACACTCCATGTTCATAAGCAATTATGTTTAAGTTTCTGAGCTATTTAAATTATTTTCAGTGTACTATTAACATTTTACTATCCAGATAGGAATTTGGATTAATGTAATTTAGGAAATTAATTAAAACCCACTTTTCCCCTAGCAGATACCCACTTACCTTGGGAAAAGTAAAGTGAATGCATTCTGGAACGAGTAATTCCTAAGAGCTGATGTCAGTGAAAAGTGACCACACTTAACACCATCTCCTGAGAGAAGACAAGGGATGACTGCCAGGGCAAGCTCAAGAAAAGAGAGAAATGCAGAGTTTTTCTTGAACAGTCAGTAGCTGCAATATGCCTGCTACCTAGCTTTGTTATGTCTCCTGACATACGGCTACCAAAGCCATGGAAGTTACAAAATACAGTCTCCTTTGAACAGATACAAGCATAACCCTGACTGCATCAAGACAGAGAGTAAGGGCATTAAGAGTAAGCCAAAATAATTTCTTGAGTGTACTCCACAATTAGATACCAGCATTCGAGTGGTCAAAATTAAATACATTGGCTGGACTTACTAACTTCGTGGTGGATCTTGAAGATGCAGTGAAAACAAGATATGGTGAATGGGAGGTCTAAAAAGATAAGCTTAAGGGTGAGGGGAGGGCATTCTCAACCATGGAACAACCTGCAGACATTAGTGAGTGGAAGATGTGGTATGGTCCTAGCCATGCAGAATATTTAATGAGTAAACAAAGCCTCCCTGGACATGCTCTACCTTAAGCACAGTCCAGTACAAACCTCCAGCCACCCAGGAAGGGTGGCCAGCCTAATTACACCCCATTACAGGCAGACACTGAGATGAACGGATACAGCTCTCCAGTTGCAGATGACCATCTTCTGAAGCCCATCCTTAAAAAAGGACAAGGCACCATTGGTAGCCCAAGTGGAAGAAAAGACCAAAGCTAACTCTGCCCTCCTGTCTGGGTCTGAAAGAACTTGTCCAGATGGCTGGACATAAGAGAACCTAGAGAAAACAGATAGAACTACTTTCCTTAGGGAAGAACATGACTGGGAATTTTCTTTCTTGCAAGTGTTATGGTTACAGCTGTGAGAAAACTCTTCACAAGTAATAGCAAGGAATGGCTGCTGCAACAGCCAGTTCTGAGGTACTGCCAGTTCTGAGGTACTGCCTGTTCTGAGGTACTGCCAATTCCAAGGAGCTCACAATGAAACACAACCTCCTTCAGCTGCTCGTATTGTCTATGTTAAACAAAAGCAGGCTCAATTTGCAGTGGTTTTCACAGGGAACACTGTACTAACAGTGCAAATATCAACCCTCAGGTCTGCCATCAGTGAAGCCTCACCACACCTCCTGTGGGACTGAACAGAGCAAGTAGTGGTGCAGTCCCATGTGCAGGCTGGGGAGCAGCAGCTCACAGAAAACAAGCTGCAGGGTGCTGCACTGGCATAGCAAATGCACTGGCAGGCACACACCACCTGCTAGATAAACACGTGTCATCTCAATGTAAAAGGGGAGACAACTTCAACTAATCCTTCTCTCTCTGCTGCACATCACCCAGCCTTTACAAAGCTGACTAGAGGCTGATTTGTTGCAGTGCAATTTTGTCCTAGCATGGGAGATTACCAAATTCGCATATAATCTCCTGGCTTTCTTCCTCATTGTAAGAGGAATTTAAAATATTTGCCAAGCCCTTGGCATAGCTTTTGAAACCAAGAGCTAGTAAAACAAGGTGAAGAATGCAGTTGCAGGAGGGCAGTTTAGGAAGTGGCACTTGGGAACTCCCTGGTGTTACTTTGATCCAGGCATTTGATGGGTGTTTAAACTGGTCTCTAAAGACACACTGACACACTCTCTAGATACACAGTTCTCAAACCGCTTTACTTCAGGAAGATGAGTTAGCTCAAAGGCTCTTTTATATATTGCAACTGGATGCATAGGAAATACAAACTAGGTTGCAACTGGATGTATAGGAAATACAGTGAACTAAGAGGAGGATCATCACCAGTTCTCCTAAGAGTGCACTAATGCATGCTTAATTGGGCCTCCATCTAGTTAGTTTAAAACAGAAAATTCCTTCAAAAAGCTTACTTCCACCCCCATTTTGGTCATTTCACCTCTAGATTCTTCCAGGCTCAGAGATAACTAGAAAGAAAGGAAGACAGCGTGAATGCAGCAGAGAAGAAAAGGACAGGTGAATCATGGATTTTGTTGGGCCACACTTTATTTTTGTGGGTGTGTTGAAATCAGGCAGGGATCTGACACGGTGCCTCTCACCAGGCTTTTGCTTCATGGGGAAAGTTACATGGCCCTCATAATTTGTCAGAGGTCTTTCACAGGTGGAAGCTGAGAACAAGAGCATCAGGTTCACATGTGGAATTCCCGACTCACTAACAACATCTGTGCTGAGCCAGTGGGTTTATTGGATAAACCTCCAGACACTGTCTAAATTAAAGTTTGTTTAAAAGAGAAATCTGAGAAGCTGCCAAGAATGAATGGACATTTCTTTCTGTGTAACCTCCCAGGGTTTTATTTCAGGAAGGGCTAAGCAGGGTCTTGGCACTTAGCCCCAGGAAGCATCATACTTATCCAGTCCCATCCAACCCACCACATCCCTGCATGCATGGACATTTCTTCCATTGTAATTTCACAGTGTTTTATTTCACTAGGTTACTTCAACCTTAGAAAAAGAGGTTTTAACCAGGAAGATGATTACAATGAGCATCATGTGCTATTAAGTGCTTTTGATATTTAATGTCATAGCATGTATAAGCACCATGCAAATTGGATTAGATTCAGAAATAGTCTTCTTTAGAGTGCACTAGTGCATGTTTATTGAGCCTCTGTCTAGTTAGTGTCAAACAGAAAATTTCTTCAAAGTGGCTGATTTCCACCCTGGTTTTGCTCATTCTATCATCACCTTTTTTCATTGGAGGATAATTAAAGAAGGAACAGTTGGCAAGAAAAATGAACAACAGCTAATTGAAAAACCCCCTTTTAAAGACTTAGTTTTCTCTGTGGACTTTGGGGATCACAGCCACAAAGAAGGTTTTATGTAAAAAAGGAACGATTCTGGGTTTCCTACTTGGAAAAAATAATTTGAATAAATATTTAGGCTTGCCCAAATAAGTGCAACAATTTACAGTGGCTCCAGGATCAAACTTTAACAGGCATGACACAGTAAGAAAACTGAATCACAGCCCTGATACATTTTTTGGTTTACATTGATAAAATGTGCAAGACATGTACTTCTCTGGCAACATTTCTTTCCTTCCCCCTTATTAATATAAAGTCTTGTTATTGCAACCATCTAATAATGAGCTATCAGCAAACTACTTTTGCAGCCACTGCAAAATGCAGCTGCACATTTGCCTTGCAGGGAGTGCAGAGGGGTAGGATTCATTAGGACATGTCATGGAATTGCATTGCTTTTCTTGCTTGTTAGTCATCTTAGATGCTACCTAGTGCTAGCTAGGAAAGCTAGCTCAACTGCTTGGTGCAGAAAGTGGGAATTTTGACATGGCCTTCAACAGAGCCAATGTCTCAGGTCAGCTGCAAAAAAAGATGCTGCAGGATGTTAAACATTTGGTCTTCTCACTTAAAAATTGAAAATATTTCATACGTCCCAACAGCAAAACATCTTTGATGTGTCACATTTTTAACAAGACCTGTGTATCTAAAAATCCTGTGGTCAGTTTAGCACTTGTTCTCACAGAATCACAGAACCATTGGTGTTGGAAGGGACCTCTGGAGATTATTCAGTCCAACCTCCCTGCCAAGGCAGAGTGACCCAGAGCAGGTGACACAGGAACATGTCCAAGTAAATTTTGAATGGCTCCAGAGTGGGACACTCCACAGCCTCCCTGGGCAGCCTGTTCCAGTGCTCTGCTACTCTGCAATGTAAAGTTCTTCCTCATTTTGAGGTTGAACTTGTTTTGTTTTAGTTTATGGCCGTTGCTCCTTGCCCTGCCACTGGGCACCACTGAGAAGAGTCTGACACCATCCTCTTGACACCTGCCTTTGAGATATTTATCAGCATTTATGAGAATCTCTCTTGGTCTTCTTTTCTCTGGACTAAACAGACTCAGCTCTTTCAGTCTTTTCTCATAAAAGGAATGCTCCAGACTCATCATCTTGGTCACCTCTGCTGGACCCCCTCCAGTAGATCCTTGTCTTTCTTGTCTTGAGGAGCCCAGAACTGGACACAACACTCCAGATGTGGCCTCACTAGGGATGAGTAGCTCTCATTCTCCCCTGACTCTAAAAAGACAACATCTATTCACATGTTTAATGACCATGAGCATTGGTAGTGAACTCCAGTTATATGTAAAATAGGCTATGACTGGGAAGTCCTCCATCTTCTTTCTAATGCTGTCTTTCAAGATGCAGAAGTGTCTTTAGTGCCTCCCATTCTCTGTAACTCTGTTCCATCTTTATTACTGCAGAGATACTTTGGCTTTCTCCGTGGAGGCAGTTAATAAAATTTATTGTTAGCTATAAACTCTATAAATCCAGTCTCTGGAAGATAAGCCAATGCAATATGCTGGCTTCAAAGCTGGCAGGATCAAACTAAGAAGGATCATTTGGTGGATTTCAGCCGATAAGGGAGTTGAATGCCAGCTCATGCAGGGTTACCGAAGGCAAGTTATTAGTCTTCTATTGCAAAGCAAGCATAACTTAGCCTGAGGTCTCCTTTAGTTCTTGAATCTCCCAAGGTGAGGATGGGGTTAAAAGAAAGCATTTTCCAAAACTCTTTTAGGGAAAAAACTAGCAGCAATTATTTACTGTTATTAAAATAGCACCTAGAGCTGAATGCCAGGAGCCTCACTAAACACACTGAAATGATTCCTGCACCAAAGAATTTTCAATATGAACAGACAAGACAAAGACAGTACTGTTATTCTCATTTTGCAAACACTGAACCTAGACATTGAGACTAAGTCACCACAGCACGGTGATTAGGTCACTTGCCAAGGTCATATAAGGGCTCTGTGCTAGAGCCCAGACCTCAGACTATTTGTATAACTCAGATATAGTTCTGTGCTTTGGAAGAGCTTACTTACCCTGAATTTCCAGAATTGTGTTGATCCAGTTTTGATTTCCAGAATAAAAAGTCAGAAATCTCTGGCTCCCGCTGCACCCAATCCCCTCAGCAGAAACGTTTGAGTGCAGGAAGAATACATTTCTAGAAACCAAGCCATGCTTTTTATAGGCCTAGGCTCACATCTTAGAGAGCCTCTGATTCAGTCAGACCCGTTTTGCCACCCTACCCACTTTTACAGGAACACAAAATCTCAGCAACAGGTCATCTAATGTTTGCTTGTTGAGTGAAAATGCCCATTTTTTCTTGCTCACAAAATAGTGATAAAGAATACTACCTGACAACAGCCTTGGACATCTGGCCTGGCTAAAAGCTTTTGAAATTATTTATTCCCACAATTTTATAGAGATTGTTTTAATGACTGTCTCACTTCAAAACAAAACCAAAGCTAAGTCTTTAAAATCAAAATCTCCATTCTACAGTCAAAAGTAATGAACTGGAGATTTCAAAGGTAGAACTGCCAGCGTTTAATTCTCACTTACTGTCAAGGGCATAAAGAACTTGGTGACTCTTTGTGTGCCTACAAAACTTTAAATATTTTGGGTCTTACATGGAGAACACAACTGAGAATGACCCACATCTAGAATGCTGTTGAGTTATTTGGAATTACTGAGAAGTCTTTCACTTCAAACTCATACTGAAATATTTTATGTGTAATCTACCATCAGGCATTGCTTTGTTCTGAAACAGATTGCTTATCTCTTATGGTTGTTACTGTCTTCTACCCTAGCATTTTACAGAAAATTAATGGGGATGAAAGAGATGTTTTTCCCTCCCCGCGTTTCTTGCTTAAGACGCAAAACCGTTTTATTCCTAACAGGTGTGACAATTCACAGCAGTAATTTCTGGTGAGGCTTGTACATCTTGTTGACACGTCGTTTTTTACTATGAATAGGGCAAAACAATTTATATTACCATATTTTGCAAACATCATTTCAGGTGAATTTTTTACCTCTTTCACCACCATCTCTTTACTTAGAGGTCAAGGTGATTGGTTAATTTGTTTCCCTTTAAAACTGATAGCTCTTTTCTGATTATTCAAGCTGGCAGGAATAAGAAAAGACTTCTGCTTTTCTTCCAGCACTCATTCATGCCTTTAGATAGAGCTACACTAACTTTCTCAGGGTTTGTCTGCCCCCAGTTAATGGAAACAATCCTTGAAAATCACTTATTTCTGCCTGAGACCACACACTGAAAGCAAATGTGAGATTAGCCAGTTCTGATGATGTAGAAGCAGAATCCCTTTTGTCCCAAGTTCTGAGCCCCAGTGTTAAATTCACCTCTCAAATTCTGTAGAAGGATAAAAACAGGAAGGAGGAAATTATTTCTGGAAGTACGTTATTGCTGTTATAGAAATACTACGTAAGTTTGTGTCACATTTTAAAAAATTACCAAATTCATAGTTAATTATATAATGTAATTCCCCTTATTTATCATATGGACCTGCATATGAATCAGTGATTTCCAGCATGACTGAGGAAGAGTCTGCAAGGAAGTCCAACTAACAAACAGGAAGTCCAACTCAATAACATAATAATGGAGGTCTGACATCTTCAAAGATATCAAACAAAAACCCAAAACTCAAAAACCCCAAAACAAAATAGCGCACACTTGTTTTCTCACTAAATCATTCCAGCTTTGCAGATAGCATCAAACCATTACACAGGTTATGCTGCTTTTAAAAATAGAATGTTTCATTGTTGATCAATATAGATGTTCAAAAAACCAGAAGCGTTTTGTTCACTTTGAAGAATGTTAACGGAATATTAAGCTGCAAATTAGAATATCAGATAAGCTAGTCCTTATTGACAAATTAATTATTTCTATAATTCGTTGTGCTTTTTAAAATCAAAAACTCATTAAGTCAGTGGGTGAGCTGCTCTGAGGAAGAATAATCAGAAGATAATCATGCCAGATTTGAATAATTTTATCACAGCTCTTCCACTTTAGGCTTCTCTAGTGATCTAAAGGGTGGGATTTGAACTTCATTACAAACTGCTTATGAATATAATTCAGAGAGATGGGAAAGTAATTTGAAGAATTTTTATCCTGGTAATGAGGCCTTTGAAGCTTGTGAGCTGGTTGTTGGACAAATTTGTAAACAATTAATGTTTGTGTACAAGGAACTAGGACAGTAAAAGTTTCATTAATTTTGTTAAAAGATTTTATTAATTAAATTAGTTTCTAAGCAAAGACTAAAGAACACTGTATATAACTTTTACTTTTGTCTTATTAAATACCACTGCTTATTAAATAACACTGCTCTGATGCCTGAAAGTTTTTAAGGACTCCATCTCGCTGGCCTGAGACCATGTCCCTTTTTTTTTCCAAGCTACGCCCTGGTCTAATAAAAGAGAGACTTTTCCACCTTACCTCCCTTACATCCCTTAGATACTCAAAGCAACTTCATCAATATTCCTTTGAAAACCTGCTCACGTAGCATGTGTTCACCCAGCACTTTCTCAAGGGCTGTATCTTTGCAGATCGTGTTACCAGCACTATTCAGCTGCCTCAAAAGACACAAAAACCTGGCCTGGTAGGTGATGCATCACGGTCACTAGAAAGCAGAGGCTGCATAGCACACATGCAGTATCAAACTCATAACCATCACCACCTGCTCATCTCATTTACCTCACACAGAAAGGGTTTTGCAGTGTGTGCTACCAGGAGCAGGGATTCTCTGTACAGAATGACCCACTGCAGGCCCTGAGGATCCATCTCCATGCAACAACAAGCAGGCACCATTACTGGCGATCTTTGAGTCTCTCCTAAGACTGTCCTCTGTAGGACTGCTGCAAAAGAGGAAGGTTTCTGTGATGCACACACACATACAGACCTACCACTCCTGGGCTACTCTCATTGAAGCATGCAGGTAAGGGCAAAGGAGACTCACAAACCCTTTTTTCAATAAACCATTTTTCCTGCAGCTGGCATCTCCGCACTCCACAACCATGCTGTAGGAGCTGTAAACCTTAGGGCCATTCTTGGACATTCTCCCTTTGCCAGAGCATGGCATGCAGAAATCTCAAGGCCTGAGAATAACAGCTGTGTCCTCAGATTAGTGGAGTGCAAGTTGGGTTCAGTTTAGCACTCAGTACCTTCAAGAAATGAGTCTGAACAACATGCTCCTAGCAACTCCAAGCTTCAGCAGGGCCTGAGTTTTGAAAATTGCATGTTTCAGCTAGCTGTAGACATAAAAGCACCAACTCAGTAACTCAGTTTAAAGACACATTCCAGTGTATCATACTAAGCCTCTAACAGCCCTCAGGAGGCTGTCTCAGCATGTGGCAATGCTACTCCCATGTTCACACACCTGGCAGAATAAATGCTTCCTTCAATTAAAAATGTCTGTAGGAATGCTAAGATAAGAAATAGGCACACAGTGCTCATTTGTACGCTGGTATCTACAATTTTCAGCCTCAGACTATCAGGCAGACACAAAGAAAGCAGCAAACACAGAATGTGTCTGTTATTAATAAACTAGTTTTCCTCTGTGCACCTGAAAACATTTGCTCCTTGAAGACATACATAACAACCATCAGTACATTACAGATGTAAAATTCCAAAAGACTGTTGGATCAAGGCTGTCCAGATAACATGTTTAAGTACAAGCATTCTGGTCCATGCTGAAGGCAACATCTTGTTAACATGTCTCTTAGCAGTTTTTGACAAAACGTATTAGCTCATTACAGATAAGCCCTGAGCACAAGCAGTATGGGTAATCTAAGTGAGAGAAAGAATGGTGCTTTTCAAAAGTATGAACTGACTGAAAGAGGAAATTTAACTTCACCAAGGAGACTGTCTCAGCAGCAGCTCCTGTAATACAAATCAAAGAAATTTCAAATGCTTAGTGTTTTTCCTTGATTTTCCTTCAGCTTGCTGTTCCTAATGGTCCTGGGAACTCAGAAAAATTGTTTAGGCTTGGAATTGGTAATATAGAAAACCATTTCAAATTTTTAAACTTAATTTCTTCCTTAAAAATACCTAAGATTCTTTTTAAGCCTTTAACAGGTCACTTGAAATGCTGTCAAAGGCTGTCTCATTTTTCCTAGCTAAAGCATTCTTAACTTCTAGCCTAAGCCCACTAAACCAGGACAATAAGGCTTCTGCTAACATGAAATTCTGCATCCACAGATGCAGACTAATGACAAAATTTCCACAGACCTCAGTAGGTCATAATATTGCTCCTTCAGACTTGCAGTATATGAATATTAATTTGCCAAAATATTAAGCCAGAAATAAATATTTGAAATAAGACTGTGCAGTACTGCATGCAAAATGCATTATACAAAGGTTAGTAGAATTTCTGTCAGTGAGTATATGTAGAGCTGTACATCAATTGCTGAGCTTTATTACTCATTTGTGCTGGGAAGAGTTATTATTCATTGCTCCAAATTCTTCACTTTTGAAAACATATACATTGTCAGTATGTAAAATAACTGGTGCTTTCTAAAATATTTATTGCTGCCCATTATAAAAGAGAGCTCTAAACAAAAAGTATGTTAGGGCAGTGTTCTAAAGATTGATTAAAAATTGAGAATTAATTATTCTTTCTTGCAATTTTTAATTGTCATGCAAGAAGGATATGCATTTGTTTCATAGAATTTGGTAGTTCTTTGCTTCATCTTAGTGATCATCAGGTTGCTCCACATCCTTTTTATGGAGCACCCTGAACCCTGAGATTGCTTGCTCATCACACAAAGTGAAGGGAGATGTTTTTTCTGAACAGAACTGCCTAGATTTCTGATGGTATTTATAATACTACAACTTTAATAATTTAAAATAAACCTGTTCATTTTATTTCTCTGAAAACATCACTGACATCTGGGGTCCCTCTGCGTACTTGTATTGTTTGACAGTCACAGGGGCAGCACTGTGCAGCCAGTGCTGAGGCAGCTGCTGTTACTGAGCCAGACCGTGGGGGATGTCTGCACTCAGGTAGGCAGCTGTGTCAGTGCTCTCTGCCACCCACATCGGAGAGGCTGAAGTCCATCCAACCCTGCCTGCAACTGGAATGAGAACATGTGATTGCCTGCCTGCCTGTATGCAGACATGCCTTTTATCTTGTCGTGATACAGCCAACACTTGGAGGATCATGCCAGTTCTCAGGCAGCTCAGGTTTGATGAGATATCCTTTAATGGTGAAAGGCAAGAAGGCTTCTTGCTATCCTAGGACAGACGTTCATTACATTCTGCTGACTGTAAAGGGCACCCAGACGAAAACATCTATCCTGTAGCCATCTAAAAGTGGGAAAGCTAAGACTCATTTTAATTGACAGGTATTAGTTTTGTACTTAAGAAAATTTCACTATGAACATTTGGAGAGATCATCCTTTTGCAGTGCACATCTTTCCAGAGCATAAGTGCTAACTGAACAAGCATAAGATTAAGATGTTCTTAAAAAATCAGCTTTGAAAACAGTGGACTGTCTGGTGCAAGTCTGAAGACCTCCAATGAAAATCCCTGATTAAGAGGGCAAAAAACCTTTCCCTGTCTGACAGGTTGCTGCCAGTGACAGCAGGGTGGAGCAGCCAGTGAAGCTCAGCCCTGCCGTGGGAAGACAGTGATGGACCTTCAGTGGCCAAGGCTTTGTTTAGGGAGGGAGGAGGTGCATCTCCAATTAATTATAGACCTTGGCACAGGTTCAGATGTTGTCGTGCCTGTGACTTGATAGGTTTAGAGGAAATATATATCTGAAAGGAGGATCTGTCCAGAATGATTGAGTTATAGTGCAGTTGAAAGCAGAACAGATGTATAAGCAGAAGTGATGGTGTCACTGAGAATCAGTTACATACCTCATGGGAAAACCTTCATTTGTTGAATAAGGACAATATGCTATACTGCACACATATCCTCCTATAAATGTAATCCATTTGCCCTGCTCTGAAAGTATGTGTGACAGCTGTTCTGCCCAGAAGCAAAAGGACATTTTATATCAAAAGCATTATTGATTTCCTCTCTTAACTGACTTTGGTAAAACATTAAAAGCAACTGTTAATATGCAATACAAATCTACAGAAATTGTCAGTCTGCAAAGTGGAAAGGGTTTGGCATTTTCTGCTAATTCTTCATATTTCACATCTTTCTGCATTTTCTGATTCTGTCAGAAGAAATACCTCCAATATGAATCAATCAGAGAAAAGTTGAAAAAATGTGAGAAAAATCTGCCCAGGCAAAATTCACAGAAAAGGAAGTAAAATTTGTTGATCTCAGACATGCATTCAGAATAAAAGTTAACAGGAACAGGATGCAGGTGGCCAAGTTTATCAATGTCCAGGCTGCAGGACCAAAAGATTACCAGTGCCCAGTGGAGTATGGTACCTTTGCCACAGGAATGGAATTCCTCTTAAAAGCAGGTAAGGATCAGTTCCACACAAGATCTGTGACCAGCTCCCTGCTGTACACTTTCTCCTCCCAGCCCCTCATCTCCTGGGGGATGGTAGTCCCAGGCCATCTGCCTGGAAGTAACGGGCCTTCACTCTAATCTTCTTCTCCTTGGACCTCACTTCCTGAACTCAGACAGCCTTTGTATCTTGTCAGGACGGGCTTCATGTCTCTTTGTGCTTACCATATGGCCTAGCACTCACTCTGTCTAGCTGGTAGGATAAAACATACCACAAAGAGGGCACAGGTGACTCTTAAAAGAAAGAATAGATGGTACCTCATTAGCTTTTCAGAGAAACCTACATGCATGCTGTGGGTTGCTGCTACAAACTGCTGAAAGGCATTGTCATCAGGCTATCTCAGCCATGAGCTTAATGCTCTGCAGTTAAATATTGAATGCTTGTGAAATGGTTCCCATGTCCTGTGGCCCAAAGTCAGTGAATGAAGCCTGTGAGTAAGTCCAATTTTTCTGCTGCTTTTGGAGAGAAGCCAAGACCATTGGAAACAGGTTGTGATTTAAATAAAATAATAACAAAAAGAGGTGGTGTTCACTGGAATGGGGAAAATTATTCAACAGCAGTCATATGGATTGAGAAAGATCAAGTCCTCCATCCAGAAGAATTGTATTTTTACAAAATGGAACACCTCTAGCAGGCACTACAGCAAGAATGCCAATACCAAATACATTATAGCCTTGTAATCAAGCCACAAATGGGCTGTGAGAGAAGGATGTTCATGTGTTACATGGATGTAAGAAAAATGCGTTTCTCCTACGGATAGCCTGCCTGTCAACAGAGGGATGTAACTGCACACTAAGTTTTGTTCTCAAAAAAAGGTTGTTTGATCTAAAAAATAAATACTTTTATAGGGAAATTCCAAAACAGCTCAATTTCTAGTATTTATCTCCTGGGAATTCATTTGCCAGGTGCATACAAGAACTGGGAACATTTCCTTTTTGGCCAGCTCCCCTTACTTGTGCTGGCTGCAGGCCACGCAGGTGAGCCTCAGCTGCTGTTATCTAAGCTATTAAATACTTCAGAAAAAGAGAGGACGATATAGAATGACATTTGTATCATCAATAAGCCAAAGTCAGAAGTTTCAGCTGTTGGTATCAGCAGGGAAAATGTAATGATGTTTTCAAGACTCTTATATTCATAAACTTTGTTTATCTACAATAATCCCTGTGAAAGGGTAGTTTTGCAGTAGCTATTAGATTTATCATGGTGACACTTCCTTGTTTGGAGAAAAGAGAAAAACTTTTTTTGGATGATAATGCACATATTTTGTCTATTTTTTGATAAAAAAGAGATACTTAATGCAATTAAGGAATGAAGAAGACTGTTGGCTTTTCTAATCTTGTAGGTGAGCTTAAATCCAGCAGCAAATTAAATATGCAGTTGAATGATGTTTGTGATGGGGCTTCAGTTCAAAATTGAAGGTAAGGGAAGTTGTGACTGATCCATAGTTAACACTGGTATGCTCTGTCTAAACTGTAAAAATATTCTACTGAAACCTGTTGGGAGATCTGTTTCTGCCAAACTGGCTGTTTTCCATTCCAGCTTTAGTAGTAGTAGATTTTTAAAGTTTTGTCATCAACAAATTGATTTTATGTGAAAAAGTTGCCTTTGTCATCATGAATGACATGTAATGGTTTCCAAAATGCAGTTCTCAGTTTACTGCAGATACTCATTGCTCAGAATATATTGATGACCACTGTGCATTTTCACAGATGCTACCAGTTTTGTTTTAAAAACAGTAATCTACTCCAGACTAATAAAGATAGTAAATAAAATTAATGCAAACAGTTCTTGGCAAACATTCATTATGTAGCATGTTTAAATTCTGGATCATCCATTCCATAATCTCTTTGCCTGTTTTGTTTCTTTGGATTTAGATTAATTCAATAAGAATTTCAGTCAATAGGAGCTTTGGCAAGCCTGATTTCTGTTCTGTCTTACTGAATCATTTCACGCTTGTTTTTATACACACAGCACATTGCCCCAACAAGCCCTCCACACCATTTCACTGCTGTTTTAATTCAGATTGAAGGTGTCCTCCATGGTGCAATGATGATGTTATCTTGATTTTCATGTGTGCACATTTTTTTTCTTTGTTGATGTGATTGACGTTTGTGTGATGTATGTGGATTTTAATGCTATCTCTTAAACACATGATTCACAGAGGTGAGGGCTGGAATGTATTCAGTTTGTGTGACAAGGTGTCGGTAGTGAGGCAGCGATGGCTGCAGGGATGGTTTCTGTGAGAAGCTGACAGAAATTTCTCCCATGTCTGACAGAGCCAATCCCAGCCAGCACCAGGATGGATCCAGGGTTGAGCCCATCAGTGATGGCACTTCTAGGATAACATATTTAAGAAGACAGGGGAAAATTATTGCCCAGAAGCAACTGCAGAGAAGAAGGGAGTAAGGACATGTGAGTGAAGCAGCTCTGCACACACTGAAGTCAGTGGAGGAGGAGGGACAGGAGGTACCAGAGCAGAGATTCCCCTGCAGCCCCTGGTGCAGACCATGGTGAAGCAGCTGTGCCCCTGCAGCCCACTGAGCTCCATGGTGGAGCAGAGATCCACCTGCAGCCTATGCAGAACCCTACACCAGAGCAGGCAGTTGCTCAAAGGATGCTATGATCCTGTGGGAAGCCCGCACCAGAGCAGGGTCCTGGCAAGACCTGTGGCCCTGTGGAGAAAGGAGCCCACACTGGAGCAGATTTGCTGGCCGGACTTGTGACCCTGTGGGCAGCCCAAGCTAGAGGAGCCTGTTCCTGAAGGACATGGAAGCAAACCATGGAAAATCAGGGTCCTATCTCTCTGGACTGCTTTGTAGGAAGAGGTATAGTGAATAAGGCTAAGCCTGGAAAGGAGGGAGAGGTGGAGGGAAGGTATTTTTTACATTTGTTTTGTTTCTCATTGTCTTACTCTGATTTTGGCTAGTAATAAATTCTATTAATTTTCCCAAGTTTTGCCCATGACAGTAATCTGTGAGTGACCTCTATCTGTCTTTATCTCAATTCATGGGTCTTTCACTATAATCACTCTCCCCTGTCCAGCTGAGGAGAAGAGTGACAGAGTGGCTTTTGTGGGTACCTGGCATCCAGCCAGGTCAAACTACCACACTTCCCTGGGAAATGGTTTGAGAGAGGTGCTCCTGCCCCTTTCCTTAGCCCTGGTGAGGCCTCACCTGGAGTGCTGTGTACAGCTCTGGTCTCCTCAGGACAAGAGAAATGTGGAGCTCCTGGAGGGAGTTCAGCAGAGGGCAACCAGAAGGATTAAGGTACTGGAATTCTTACTAGGGAAAGCTGAGAGAACAGGACCTGTTTAGCCTCAAGAAGAGATGACTGAGAGGGGATTGTATCAATCTATGTGAGTACCTCAAGGGAGGGTATCAAGAAAATGGATCCAGGCTCTTCTCAGTGGTGCCAAGGAATAGGACAAGAGGCAATGGGTAGAAACTGATGTATAAGAAGTTCCCCCTGAACAGGAAAAAGAACTTCTTTACTGTATGTGTCACCAAGTGCTGGAACAGATTGCCCAGAGACAGTGCAGAGTCTCCTTCCCTCAAGATACTCAGGAACCATTTGGACACAATCCTGAGTACCAGGGGATCCTGCTTGAACAGGGAGGTTGGACTATATCACCTCCAGTGGTAAGACAGATGTGCAGTGATCCCTTCCAAACTTTAACCATTCTAAGATTCTGTGAATCTGTGATTAAATACCTGAAGGAATTTAAAAGATCTGTAGACATGGCATATAGATACATGATTTAGTGGTAAACTTGGCAGTGTTAGATTTATGGTTGGACTCAATGGGTCTTTTCTGAATGATTCTGATTCTATGATTTTGGTGGACATGAACAAGAAACTTAAAGGGGACCCATGGACTTAATGAGTGGTACAAGCTAGCCAGATGTGCTCCTCCTCTTGTGTCTCCAGAGGCTCCGGCCACGTAACATGTGGATGACTGAACCCCAGCATGGCAGTACCAGTTCTGCTGTTGCATATGAGCTTGTTTCCTTGGAACCAAGAAGGGAGGTCTTCCTTCCATCTGCTCTGCCATCCAGAAAAAAATAGGATTTTACAGAAATAACTTTCCTGTTCAGAAATACTTCCTGTACCATCCTGGTGCACCCAATAGATAGTGCCTTATACAATTGTGCATGTGTTCCTACAGGCAGGTGAGTATGAAGTTCTCCATTATTGAGTACTCCAGCAGAGGAAAGAAAATGTCAGCTAGAGAGGAGAGTTAAAAATGTCCAAAAACATGCAGCAACTCCATTTCCTCCTCTTTCCCTTCTATACATATGAATATTTTTTTCATACAAAATAAAATTCCTTTTCAAGCTGACTAAATTCATTTAGAAACAAGCCTAGATGACCAAACCTTAACATAGCCCTTGAAATAAGCTTTAAGGAACCCTGACATAACCAGGGACCACAAGGGACCCAGACAGTGCAGGAGTCCTGCAATCAGTTGAAATTGGGTAGGATCAGAGAGCAAACACTGAAGTTTTTGTTTTTGAGACAGTAGATAACCACATACTGAGGACATCATTTCAGAAACAAAACCCTACAAAAATCTCCACTTCCCCATAGAGTAAATGAACTTCTGCCATGCTTCTCCCTGCATGAAATTTTTCAGTAATCCCACCTGATTCTAAAGAAGACTTTCCCATCACTTAGCTTTTTTTTAAAGAAGATAGAACTGAAGGTTAGATTCATGCAACCAGTAACAGCTAGCCATTCTGTTGGTCCAATGCCTTTAGGAATTGCAAACAAATGTGTTTCCGGTGCTAAAAAAAGAAACCCTAAACAAGCAAAAAAGTATCTCTGCCAGAGCATCTGTACAAGCCTGGGACTTATAGCTCTTTCATGCAGTCATTCTTCCTCAACAATGACCCAAGTGTCCTTGTTTTATAGGAAACTCTCTTGTCAGGAACTCTCTCCTGCAAATCCAGACATGCAGTTCAGCACAGGAAGTCAGGCTGTCATGGCTCCAGGCATTGTTAATCACTTTTAAATGATCATTAAAAAGCAGCAGCGGTGAAAGGATGCAGCTCTGGTGAGGTCAGATAACAAAAATGCCTCTTTTGGGGGGGGATGGGGAATGGGGGAGCTGTGCAAAATAAAAACACATTTTGCAGACTGAGTTTTAAACACTGTTCAGTGTCTGGGAGTTTAGGACAGGAAAAGAAAAATACAGTACTGATCTGACAGTTTCTGAGGCCATTCCTACCCTGCTTCCTGTGGCCCCTCATTCCCAGCAGACAGACCCACACTCCTTCTGTCTCTGTGCAACCACGGAGACTTTGCTGTTCCCAATGCTGCTCAGGTCTAATACTTCAGGTCTCCAAGACTTCACAATTCTCAAAGGGCTGCACATTGCAATAATACTGCTCACTCCTGGGTTTCTGAGTACTGTGCCCTGCCACAAAAACTTTAAATATCTTCTTTTGTTAAAGCCTTTGAATTTTAAACTATTAAGATTCATATCCAATTTAAATCTTGTGAGGCAGCATAATTTTTGCAGTCTTTGTGTGCTGTACCTATGTTTTGTCATCATTAATTATGCCCACACATGAGTTTAATGCCATTTGTGCCATCAACTAATGATGACATAAATGTCATTTACCCTATTGTTATGAGAAATGTACAGCACAATGTATTTCTTCTCTCCTCCTGAACCTCTCCTATATGCTACCATATGGTTTCTGTACCAAGGGCATTCTGCCATCTGGACTGTGGAGTCTAATGCCCTGAGGAAGACGTTGACATAAACCAATTTATGTTATGACCCAGACCTCAGACATACGATAGTAGCGTGCCATACGGCTGGCCCCCACAGATGAGGATGGATTGTCAGCTCCCAGTAGCTTTCCCAGTTCTTGGTGGTCCTGGTTCTCAGCTGTGCCAGGCATGTCTGTGTGATCCCCTGGGACCCAGTGTGGTTAGAAATACTGCCCACACTGCCACAAGGCTCCTGCCAAAGCCCCTCACTGGCAGGAAAAGCCCTGATTGCCCATCCTGAAGCCACACAGTGTATTCTCATGGCACTGCCTCTGCTCAGCAAGAGTGGTCTCAGTGGAGGTGTCCGAATCATATCAGTGGCCAGTAACCCTTTTACACCTTCTTTCTTTTTGTGAACTCTCTCAATTTAACCCCATAGTTTCTCAGCCCTGGCTGTTCTCCTGCCTACTCCTCCCCCAGGTTTTGATCCCCCATCTGCCTACAGGGACCTCTTTCTTTTACCTGCATGAAAAACAACTTCTCTTCCAGTCAGGAGGAGAGTGTGGATGTAGAAGAAACCTTTTCACTGTAGATAAAGGTAGGACTTTCGTTTCCAACCTGTATTTGTCATTGACCATCATACAGATGCTGCCCTTCACCAGTACAGAGAAAACATTGATAACCTCTGGTGGTACCTCCAGCATGTGCTGCCTGGGTTAACATCTCAGAGAGTGATCTGTGTCCCAGCTCTGTTTAGGTTGCCAGTCCTGCCTGTACAGGGGAAGCTCACAGCCTGACAGCACCACCATGCTAGCCAGCACAGCCCTACACCTCATTGTCAGGAGACCTCAGTGAAGCTTTCAATCACAAATGTGTGTATTTTTTTTGAGAAAACAAAGAAAAACTAATGGCCGATGACCTTAAAATCAAGGCACAAATATTTGCCTATTAGTCTTCACTTAACTTCACAATTCAGTCTTGCACCTTTTTATTATGTTTTTTTTTCTCTGCTTGCTTTATTTCAAAGCATTGAACCAGGCTGCTTGTCAACTAATTCACAACTGTGGTTGCTAAGGAACCACCAAAGAAAGTAGATTAGTATCCAGTAACCTGTTTCATTGTCAGAGATGTTTATTTTGCATAAAAGGCAATAATTGTACACAAAGGAGTTTATTGAATTTGGATGAACAAGGAAATTATGCAGCATTACTTTTCTTTCCAATAGCTTTCTCTGCTGACACAAAGCTTCACACAAAGACTTGAGCATTTCCTCAGGGAACAGGATTTATTTATTCAAACTTGTGCACTCTATAGAGGCCAGATTGGAGGATGCTGCCTTGCAGGTTGCACTCCTGTTTCCCCAGGGACATGCATGAGGAATATTTTTGTCCTCTGCACTTTCTCTCCAGGTATGCTCACCTGCCAACCTCAGCACCAGCCCTCGGCCTTCTCAAAGCCCAAAAACAGGCTGTCAGCTGACAACAGCCAAAGTAGTACTGCTGCTGACAGATTTTGGGAGACAATTTCAGCTGCTGTCTGCCCCATGACAGAGCTTCCCCTGCCTGCACTGCCCTGCAGCCACACTGCCCAATGTTCTGTCCACCATGGGCTCTGCTGCTCTGCCAGTTACTTCCATGCAGTTCTGCTAGCTACAGCTGCCAAAGCCCCATGGGAGCAAACCTTTCAGACCCTTTGCCTTCAGTGAGGAGCAAATTCCTCACAGCAATTTAATTACAACAAGGAGCCTGACCATGTTGCTTTATTTTTCCTTGAGACCCAGTTCCTCTGGCTGTCTTGCTCCAGCACTTTGTCCTACACCAGGGTTTTGTCTATTGATGAAATTTCTCATGTTTCTTCAAACACTTTTTGGATATCAATAGATAAACAAGAAGTGACAAGCTATTCAAGGAATACAGCTAGGAATTTAGAGATAAAGAACAAAAATAAAGGCAAACAATATTAAGTACTACAGCAGTCCAGCTCAGCGCTCCCAGGTAACACTGCCCGTGCCACCTTACCCAGTAAGGTTTTCTGTGGTGCCCTAACACCAGCTGCTGACGTAAGCACAGATTGGCAGAATTTTGTGCACAGACTTCTGGAGATCCATGGGCTGGTTCTAAGAGCCTTTAAGTCAAGTGATAAAAACAAACCCATCATCAGTAAGCATAAATTCCTCACTACATCTATCAAAAATTCACAGATTTGCAGATCAAAACCAGATTGAAAGTCAGAAACCCAAAGTCTATATCCCTTAAAAGGTCACTCAGATCTCCAGTCCAAGACATGAAGTGATCAAGAACTCCTCAATCCATTAATGAACCACACCAATAAGTCCTTACTTTTTTCTTTGATTTTTTTTTTTAAAGAAAAGCAAGTCTTAGGGGGACAAAAGGAGAAAAATTTACAACCATGAAATCTAATGCTGATAACTATTATCAATTAGTTCTAAATTGAAAATTGCAAAAATTTCCTGTGTGGGGCCAAGTTAAGTTCCACAGGCAGTTACACTATGGCAGGGAGAAGTGTACAACAGCAATAAAACTAGCATATTCTTTAGTGAACAGAAAAACTGTTTGGGTTTCTTACAGACATATCCTCTTCTGCCTTCCCAGTGTAGTAACCTCAGTTACTTTATTCCTTCATGTCATCAATATGCTATGGCCAGTTGTCTTCATGCATGAAGACTGGCTGACTGATACCAAACAGATTGTCATACAACTGGCTTATGCCTGCCTTTTTCTCTGCAGCACTAATTCAGATGTCTTTCCCCTTTACAGTTGTTGATATTTGAAAAAAACCCATTGGGACATATTTCACGTAAAGATTTCTATCATCTACTTCAAACTCAGTTCGAATTGGCTAGCAGGTAGCAAAGTTACCGGGGCACAGGGAACTGATACACAACTGGAAAGACTGACTGTGTTATCACAGAAACCTCAGTTCCTTAGGAAACTGGCTAAAAATTGATATAAAAGGATTACAGTTACTGAGAAAAAACACAGGTCTTGGGAGATATGCAATCCACAGTTGAAGCTTAAAGGAAAAATGATAAAACAAATGTATTTTACTTTATTTAAGGCAATTCTGATGTAGGCTCCACTGTAGGAATTCCTAGGAGAGGATTCCTTGACCACCTCTTTCAGGTACTTTGGATCAGCAGGAAAGAAGTAATTGTGGGTTTAATGGAGAGAACTGTGCACTTACATTTTGTGAAAACTGATTGGATACACATCATCTCACAGTGTGTTTTGTGGGGCTGGGTTCTTATCACTCTAGTGAACAATGTGTGATTCTTCCCACCAGCACAAGATTACAAGGTCAGTGTGGTACAGCTACTCAGGTACTAGCATGGGAATTAACTTCACAGTGATATAGCCATAAATAGAATTTCTGCCATAAAGACTCCTCACAGATGACATTCAGCAAAACATGGTGTCATCAATCACTCTTCTCCACTCTATTCTTTGCCCCAGGAGATCTCTAATTGGGGATGTCTGTGTTACACCACCTTATATTACAGTGTCTGGAGGCTGATGTAACTTTTTCAACATACTGAAAATCCAGTTGATAACCAGTCCTTGGTCATTTTCTTAATTTACCATTGATTAATGAGCAATCCAGCTGTTGGGAAATTTTCCCAATAGAGGGATTTGTTAGGTCAAGGAGAGGTGAAAAAACCCCACCACCTAAGTTAGAGATGTTTTGTAGAAGCTTCTACAAAACAAGTGTCGCAAACACTAAATTTTCCATGTCAAATTTGTTAAACAATGGCTTGTGTTATATTCCCATGGAAATTTTCTTGTAAAAGGAGAAGGCTGTAATTCTCTTCTCTGTTTTCAAAGTATGATCTCACTGTCCAGATCTAGTTAAGGACAGAAGCAGCCTGAAATTGTAACGCTGAGAACAGGAAGGGCATCTGTGTACTCTTGTCACTAGTCCATGAAAGACTTTTCACACAAGTCTACACAAGAACCTGGTGTGATCATCCAAAGCAAAACTCTGACCACTGTCATGCAGCAGGATGTTCAAGAAGAGGTTCAAAAAAAGAATCAAATATAATGTTTGGATCATATCACAAAACATGCTACAGTTATTCCTTTGGTTTTCTTGGAACAGTTTAGAAATTTTAAACACTATTTCAATGAAACCATGGCAATTGATACCAATGGTAAAAAATGTTATATATGAAAAAATTAATTTGTTTTAAAATTATGTGTAAAATATATTATTCTCAGTTAATGACCCTGAGAATAGCTCAGTTGGTTATACCATATTGCTAATTACACCAAGGTCATGGGTTTAATCCCTGTACAGACCATTCACTTAACAGCTGGACTCGATGATCCTTGTGGGTCCCTTCCAACACAGAATATTCTGTGAGTCTGTGAATCATGTCCACAGAAACCAATCAAAAACACCAACCAACCAAAAAAATCCCAAATAATCAGTTTTTTAAAATACTCTAGAATCAAAACTAGTTTGAAACACTCTGAATTTCAAATGTGTCAGAAGGTTTCAAAAAAATCTCCACAGATCAGGTCCTGTGCAGATCAGAGTGTACATTCTCACATATTCTAGAAGTTTGAAGGTTGTTAACATAAGATTTCTGGCTAACTTGAATTGGTTTATTTAGAAGCTTTTCTTGAGAATTTAAAACTTAAAACAAGTCTCTGATCTTAAATCTTATTTCCCGCACTTATAGGATTATTTCCTGTACTTTACCCATCAGATGAACATAAAGAAAGCAAAATCTTGGTCAAATACCAGGTCGTTAGGTATGTCAATCCTGAGGGGGTGTGAATTGCTTTCACCGTTTCTCACTCTGCAGAGCAGTGCTCAATTCTTTTCTATATATGTTGACTATGATGTCAGCGTGACATCAGTAATGTCAAGATCAAGATAAGAGAGAAGGAGAGGAATTATTGCTTTGTTACAAAATTGCAAAAAGAAGGATCAATCTTCAGAGATTTAGGGATAATGATCTGGAAAGTGAGGGTAGCTGAGACCAAAAATGGGGGCAGGGACAAAACAGGAGACTAGTTCATGAAAGGATAAAGAGTTTCCATTTTCTGTTCAGGCAGGAAATTATTAAAGAGGAGCCATTACAATGCCTAAACATCCTTTTCTTTTGCTGTGTCTCTGAGGCACTTCTTTGGCTTCTGTCTCTAGATAAGTCTGAATCAGTTATCATTCAGAGCAGATGTCAGTGCCAAAACATTTGCACCAAACTACTGCTAATTCAGACCCTGGGCCCCAAATGGCTCTTCTATAAGTAAACCTGCTTAGATTTCCCTCTACAAAATGATGAGTGTGAGGATAAGTAATTTTGCAAAACAGATCATTCCATCAAAGCATTAGCCATTGAACTATACTTTATCCTACTGCCAGCTTTCTTCTGGAATTGCAGAAAAGCAGTATATTTAGCTGAGTGTAAAAATAATTTTAAAATACAAGGTGCAATATGTCAATGTGGATGCCCATTTTGGACCAGGGAAATGCTGCTGAAAGCAGTAGAGGGGCTTCACAGAATGTACTCTAGTGGGAGGGGAATTCAATTAGGCATGAAATAAGTATTTCTTCGAATAAAGAAGTGCCGCTGCTGCTGCTGCTGAGAATCAACCTGCAACAAAGCCTGGCCATAAACAATTCACAATTGCATAAATCCTGACAGAAAGCAAGCTGTTACTTTTGGCTATTTCTATTGGCATGGTCTTAGAACACGCATCGAAATACATAGGTGAAATTTGGCATACTGCATATCAAAATTAGCAATGAAAGGATACAATTTCCTTTGTAGTGTCTCAAAGATATCTGATTTTCTTCTAGTGCATGAATAATTAAAATAAATGGCTGTGAAGACAGAGCACCTCATAAGAGTCTCAGTTTTTAAGACCTGCTCTAAGCATCCTGCCTCACTTTGTGCAACAACGCAGACTATAGAATGTCATTAAAGAGCTGTTTTGTTAAATAAAGTGATTCCTTCTTGGGTTGGAGTATTGTTTTGTCAAAATACATCCAGCCTTGATTTGAAAACATGAAATAATACAAAATCCACAACATCCCTAAGTGCATTGTTTACTGGAAAATTATAGTTATGTCTATAACTATAGTTATGTCTATAATCCAGCCTGAGCCTCTCTTATTGCTAAATTAAGGTCCTCTGCAATCAAAAATACTGTTTTCCATGCTTTTAGATCCTGTGGGCTAAGTGTCACTGTAGCAGCAAGTTGCACAGGCAACTGCTGGCTGTACTGCCCGGTCTGGGTGAATGCAGGGGAGGTATGGTCAGCAATGCAGAGTGACCCCTGAGTGTATTGGTTTTACTGAGCACTCACAAACTGCTCCTGTGCTGGAGATGCCACTTTCTTCCCCTCCTAAGGGGTAGAAGCATAAGGTTGCTGCGGCTGCTAAACTTGTCTGCGTGCTCTGGATGATGGAGGATAGTGGGTCTGACAATGGTCCGTGGGCCAAGTGAGCAGTGCTCACAGGCCACAGGAGATGGTCTGGAATAACGGTATCCAAATTAAGTTTTCTCTTCATTTGTCCACTTAGTTTTTAAAAATATTGGACAGAACGCTTTCCAAATACCCTGACTAATGCCATAGAGAACGTCTGCTGATCCCCTCTCCCTACTGTTTGTAATTCTGATCACACATTCAATGACCAAGCTCCCTTCCGTGCACTCTCACGCTCCAAATTCATGCTCTGTTGATTATCCACCACAGCCCTTGAGCCTGTCAGAGCCCTGCAAAATACAATCTCAGGGCTGTGTCCTATGAGTAGCGTGTACATCCCTTGTTCTTTGATGGATGATGTTGATTTCAGTGTTAACAGGGGAACAAAACCATGCATGTACAGAACGGTTTGTCAGCATTAGGACGTAGCTTTTACTGTGGGGAATACTTTAATTTACTCAAGTATTGCGTCAAATTACTGTTAAATGACTGCTGCAAAGCTTCATAGGAAATATTATTAAACCCTCACATATTATTATTAAACGAAATTTTATTAAATGTTATACATATGTTACTTGTCTTCATAAGATTAGAGCTCACTAGGCTCACTAGAGTGAACAAAGCTATTCCAAAATATCCTGTTAAAATTACAACCAGGAGGGCTTCAAACTCCATTCTGAAGTATTGAGGCAAAGTTTGTCAGTCCAGAAAGAAGGGCATGGACATAGGAAAGTGGAGATTATATAATGAAAAATCATATACTTCTTTAGCACCGAAACAAAAGTGTTGAAAGAAAACTAGAGGTTTCCCAAAAATCCAGAATGTTCCAAAAATGAAAACATGGTGAAAAATCAAAACCAAATAGATTTTGACTTTTAAAACATGACTCCACTGCTTTGTGGGCACAACTGTGCAGGTACTCCTCAACCAGACCTCCTTGTTTGCAACTACAATAGCTTTCTGAGGTAAAAAATGAATTATCATTCCACATATATTTTATCTTTCTCTTTAAATTTTTTCAGGGCATTTTCCTCCAAAGTACAGGTTTCTCTTCAGCCTTTCAGTGTATTTGAGACCATTTTATTGGTATTGCTTCCATTCCTTGTGACATTCTTTGTCGTAGCTGTTCTTCTAGGGGTGAAGTGATCAAAAATGCCCACAGTGACCAAAAATGGATATGCTGGAGATTTATGTCATATATTAATGGCCTTTTCTGGTTTGTTCCTCACAACTCCCATAAGGATTACAAATGCTTTTTTTTTGCTCCTTTGGCCACATGCAATTATTGGGTTGACATTTTCAGAGCTTCTTATCATGGAAGTGTATATATATATAAAACATATATTTGTACATAATTCTCTTTCTCCATCTGTCCTACATACATGTCTTTTGTACTTAACATACTGAATGTTATGTGTCAGTTTATATTTCAATGTCATGAGATCACTCTGTGAGATCACTCTCCAGAGTCATATCAAAAGGTTGCATCCTTTAAAACATGATAATAACAATTTGTTATAAAAATATCAATATGCACTTAGCTGCCTTTACTGCAGAGTCAGCCCTTTCCCAGATTTTCCTGTCTTGAAAAAAAATTAGTTGGCTACTCTATTGGCTATAAAATATGTGCTTTGTCCCTTATTACTTCTGACCTATAGAAATTTATTGTGGAAGTTATAACATTTTATATAGTTCCCAAACTTTTTAAGGAGGATTCTTGTTCAAAGCAATCCCTGTTCCACAAATGCGCCCTCGTTGATCAACCTAATTTTCCCCAATTTTATAAAATCCAAGGGTCAAATAAAGTCAAGGAGCACCAAAATTTTCTTGAAGGAGTCAGTTAACTCCAAAGAGAACAATCTTCCATCTACTGTCATAACAACCTTAATGTGACCCCCACAGCACAGACAGACAGCAAAAACATATTGTTTGGGCAGTAAGGATTATGGGACTTCACACAACCAACATAAAGGTGTATAATGTGCTACTCACAAATACTGTTGGAGTTTCTAGAGGACTGTACCATATCCTCAGCAATGAGAAAGCAACAAATATAACTGATAAGCCAGATGAGAGAACTGCAGCAAATGAAGAGGTGTCCCCCTTTGTAAAATGTGTTTTAAGATGGTCCCTTTGCAACTGTGAGGCTGATTACAGATCCCAGAAGAGGACATGGGAAAAGTTAGCAGAAACAAGGAGTGCCAGCTGGAAAAGAATCCACATCTGTACTAATGCATAGGCCACCAGACCTTCCATAGATATAATAAAAAAATACGATGTTTTGAAATCCCAAATTCATCTTCAAGCACTGAATTTCCACTTGGCCTCATAAAATCTATGGGATCTTCCCACTTGACTCCCTCAGGCCAGTTTTCATCTAAGGGACAGCTTCTAACTTTTGCTTTCTGACACCTAGCTCTGTGTCACTAGGCTAAGAAAGCAGACATCTTTGGGACAGCCAAATCACCCACAGAAACAGATGAGTCATATCAACAAATGTTCCAGCACATGGTACATATTTCATCAGCAGTGCTAGGCTGATGGTATATACCTGCTACTACATCCCACTTCTATCATAAGGATGTGTTATCAGCTGTAGTTAAAAGCAAATGTAAAATTTGTAAATAAGTGGAAGGAGTTTTTTTCTCATTTCATGTGGATACAATGAGTTTTGAAACAGCTTTGGTAGGCAGGTCTAACAAAAGTTTACAGTAGCTAGAAACAAGAAAAATACAGATTATGATTAAGAGTTGTATGAAAACCATAGAGTAAAGAGATAAAAATAATTCATGTGGGAAAATTAGTCAAAAATGCACATTTCTTTTATTTATGTTTAACTATATGCCATAAACTGGAGGGGAAAAAACCCAACAACAACAACAACAACAACAAACTCCAAACAACTCAAATCCCAGAATGTTAACTTCTCATTCCTGACTCATTTGTTCCAGTAGTGAAAGTCAATGGAGTACTGTTGACTTATAAATCCCAAGGATCTGTTCTTCACTTTTTCAAAGTGCTGGAGTCCACCCCCAGTGTTGCATTTCAGAACGCTTTCAAGATCCTGACATTGACAGATGAAACAAAAGCATCCAGTAAACAGAAACAAAGAGAGGAATGGTCACAAAGTATTTGTCTGCAGATGGTCTACGAATATTGTGCCAAAGAGTGGTTAATATTGGTTTTAATTAAATGAAGAGAAATAGGAGAAAAATTTTCCACCTTTCAGCTCCATAACTGGAAAAAACATGATCACTTGAGAAGAATGAAAGATATAATGGGAATAATATAAAACTACTGAGGTGAAACAAGTACAGATAACCTTTAGAAGAGAGTTTGGGAGTGTTTGAAAGAACACTGTGAATCACAGTTTAGAGCTTGCTTGAAGTGGCCCCACTAAAACCAGTGGCAAAATCTCCCTCTGATGCATACAAATCCTGACCTGCTCCAAACTTAATCCCTGCACAAGATACACAAGAACTTGCATTATTATACGTAGGACTTAACCATGAAAGGCATTTCTAGTTCCCTACACTGCAAACGCTTGCATATTGAATAAACAATGATCTGCATATCCCAGTAAAAGTGCACTGTCTACAGATACTGCTGTATTTATTTCTGACCTACCCACCAAGGCAGATTTTCTCATGACTCATGTAGAAAATCCATGGTGCCAAATGATGGGATAAGCCTGTGCCTAAGCAGGAGGTGTTGTTGGCACAACACAGCAGGAAACAGCAGGGCCGAGGTTGCTCCTCCAGGATTTTGCAAGGAATTCCGAGGATTTTTCCAGGATGGTTGGAAGGTTTACACATGTCTCTACATTTTTTTTTTTCTCAAAGGATAAAACAGATAGAATTTGAGTGTGGGGTTTTTGGTTAGTTTGGGTTTTTGTTTTGTTGTAGTATTTTGGGGCTTTTTATTGTTTTTGCCTAAAAGCCACTCTAAACAGTCAGAGTAATTTGGGGAAAAGATCTGAAGGCTCAGAAATATGGCAATTATTTTCTGATACTAAATATGCACATACTAGTAATTTTAAATCCACATCGTACAACTTCTTTTATTTGAGTGTTAAATACTCTAGTTTTTCTATGGCAACTCAAGAAATTGCTGCCATATCAAATATCCTTCTAAATTGATTTAGCTTTGGGTAATAAAACAGAACTGCTGATGCACCATAATTTTAAGAAAGACTGAGGACACAGATGGCAGAAGAAAATGGAGCTGTCAGAAACTATGAGCATTCCTATAGACTGTCATGTTATCTATCTTGATGCTTTTCCCCCAGTACTGCCTTTCGGCAAACGTACAGTGCCTCACAACTATTGACATTCAAAACAGAACAGTGTGACTGGGCTTCTACATACACAAGTGGTTTGGAAGCCACAGAAGAAACTATAAAAATCTATTTTTAAAGTATTATTCAAGATAAACGTGACTGATTTATAAAAACTGTCTTCTGCAGTCAGTGGCAGTAGTGATAAACACCATGATGTCTGCTCTATAATACTTCAAGAAGTCAAAAATCCTCAAATTTCAGAGTGTGGGTCTATAGCCAAGAAATGTATTTGGCAATAGATTCATATCAGGTCCTTTATGCCCCTTTTACAAAGTGAGAAAGTTAATCTTATTATTTTCTTTGCTGAGATTACACCCCTAAGAAACTAAAAAAGTGGAAGTAGTCTTTTAACCATTTCCTCAAAACTGCAACAGATTTGCAACAGCATCATTGTCAGAAACCAGGCTTCTGTCACAGCCTTGCTCTTTAGTAAAAAACATCATGTATCTTCAGATACTCTTAAAACATTTTAAGGTAATAAAGAAAAAAGCCAACCAAAAAGCAGTATCTTAGAGGAGGTTATTTTCCTACAATCTGAAATCAACCAACCAAAGGATACAACCCAGACAATACAATTCCATATCCTCCTCCTAAACCCTCAGTGACTTTCTCTGGAATCTAAATGCTTGTAACAACTCTTTGTGTCTACCTTGTTCTCACCACCACAGGAATAAGCCCAACTCAGTGGCTTTCAAGAGATTTAAAGACATGTACATGAAGAGAGTAGTGCAACTGAGCAAAGTAGGGATTTCACTCTGGAGATAATGAAGAAAAAAAGCAACTAGAAAGAGAAAATAGTGCAAATACAAAGAAAATAGTCAATAACTTGAAAGAATGTCCTGAAATTATACAGATATATATTTTGGTCCAACATATATTTTGTTTATTCAAAAGCTGGGATTGTTGCTCTTGGTTAAAAAAGTCAGAGAATATGGATGAGATTAAACACTAGGTCAGTTCCAGCAATGAGGGCAAAACAGAGTGAAAGGCCATTGCAGAATTTGGAGTTACATGTGCAAGAACTTCTGTCACTATATTTTGATTGGTCAAAATATGTTCTACCCCATTTTAAGACACAGGTGGTACTTTTATTTACATGCTAGACTACTTTATAGAATCCTTTTTTCCAAGCAGATTATTAATTTATGGACACTATAATTTTATGGAATTATCTGGTATAGGAAAATAATTTCCTTAGCTGCATGTGTTCTGTTTCAATCTTTATGTGTTTCTTCTGCAGTGAAAAGAAGAAAAAGATATGTATTTGAACTTGATAAAATATTATTTAAAGACAAAAGGAACATCTGTAATGTAATTTCATTTCACAGCATCTCATTAACAGGATCCACCTTTCTCCATAGAAATATTAATTCCTATGAGCAATAAAACTTCCTAGATACTGTGAATTATTTACTCCCACTATATTTCTTTCTATCTGACATCTATTTATTGAGGAAACAGGGTAGATAAATAAGGGCATAGAAGCCTGACCAAGTTTTAAAAGCTTTTTAAAAGTGTGGATACTGTTGGTATTTCAGACTTGCTCCCAGCTGTTTTAAAACCAGGGCTGTTTGTGATTTTTTATGTCAGGACACAATGGCAGGAAGGAGATCAAAAGCAAAGCACACCCTAGACATAACATTTGCTCTCCATTCTTTATAGCACAGCTTTCCCACCCTGCACCTACCTCCCTCGAAAGTCACACAGGAAACTGGAATTTTACCAGAATTTAGCAAATGGTTGATAGACACCATTGTAACTCTCCAGAGTGGTAGAGAAGTGTTTTACAGACACTTTCTGTCTGAATTTCCAGACAGAAAATACAGTGTGTATTTGTCCTTCTGATTCATACACTTGGATGAGACTGTGCGAATACCTCTAGAGGGCAAGGAATGAATCACTACTTTGTTCCCTCATCCTCTCTCCCAGCCACCTGCAGGACATCACAACATCCCTGTTACAGGCTGGCCAGCGCAGATGTGAGCATGTGTCTGGTATTACCGGCTTGGTTTGCAGCTGATGCCTCTTCCTCAGCAGCACTGGAGGTCTGCAAGCTCAGGTCTCTCCTCTCCCTTTCTGACTAAAAACGGTGTCACAAGGCATATACAGCACATACAACCCTCCTTTGCACCTTGTTCTGCTTTTATCCCTTCACTGTTCAGTCTTTCTCTTGTTTTCCTTCACACTTTGTCAAATACACTAAAAGCCAGCATTGGTTCTGATCATGAGATGCTAACATTGGGTCCAGGCCAGCCTTGCTCACGTATGCTTTAAGCTGTTTCACACTTTTTATAAGCTTTTCATACATTTTCAGTTCTGTGAAAAGAGAGTTCTTTGAGGTTGCTGTTGGCTCTGGTAATTCATTCAGCGTAAGTTTAGCAAGACAGGGACTCTGTGTTTCTCTACCAGGTTAACTCCAGACTCAGCATATTGTCTTTGAAAGTAAATAAGTGCTAGCTTTCTAAAATGTCTTTGCAAAATAACAATTGAGTAGTACAAAGTATGAGAGGAAGTTTCTCTGAAGGATGACCCTATTGTATCCATGCTCATTGACTGAAACATCACATAGTCCCTCCCTTTGCATACTTAGTAGAAAATGAAGAAAAAAAAAGAAAAGGGAAATTCTGCATGTCTGTAACTACAATGCTGGTGCTCTTTTCAATATTAAATTTGCAAAAAAACCAACCCTGCACACACTTTCTACAGGTAGTGTTCTTCTGAGTTGTACACCTTACCTGTGTTTCTTTTACTGGTTTATGCTCACAGTCTTTATAGAAAACATGCCTCTGTGTAAGGACAGCCTGGGTACCTGTGTGAAACAAAACACCACCTTCTTCAACACAGGAATTTCCATACTGCCTACTCCTGCCTCAGCAGATATGGCAAGTTCAGATTCAGAGTTTTGAGGTCAAATGTCTTGCAGAAGTCCCCCATATATGAGGTTTTCAAGCTCCCTCAGGAAATCCATTTTGTGGATACTATAAGTCTATCTAACACCAGGAGAATAACTCCTTCTCATCTCTGGTAGAGTAAGGACAGCGAGATTCTCTGTCTGACCTGCATTGTTATCTACATTGTGTCAGTGGCAAAACTAAGGACCCATGAAAACAGTGCAGAAAATCCATCAAAATTTTTGTCTACGTGTTTACCCCTTGGCTGTGCTCCACTTGCTGGGATAATGTGTACTTGTGTTTCTGAACACACACACACACACACACATACACACACGCACACACACAGAGTACATAGGCAAAGCAAGAAAAATGGGTAAGAGCTACTTGAAGTGAAGACACAAGGACCATTGGCCAGAGCAATCAAGGTATCCTAGTCAGTGACAGATGGAATCCTACTGAGAATTCTGTCCCTGCCAGCACTATGAACAGTCAGATATGCTGAGGCTGGAAGCTCGGAGGCGAAGACCACCACTGAAGAGTCGTGGGCAAAAAAAATGAGATGTTCCTGAGGGCACTTGCTGCCCTTGTGCATAGGTTATAGGAAAAACGAGTCTGTGTACTGGACACATCTCACTACATTCATCTGCAGATCCCAGGAGACTGAGCAGGTTTCAGTCGCAGCAAGTGAAGGGAAAAGCAGAAAGAACTTGAAGAGAGAGGGGTGGAAAGAATCTGGAAGTTAGATATTATAGGACTAGCTCAAATAAAGGAAGGCTTGGTTAGAGAAACACAGGAGATATCACTATTCCCCTCCCCTCAAAAGCCTCTACTCATTCTTCTTTATTCCTCCTCTTCAGCAACAGTCCCTTCGACTTCATCCTCTGTCTCAGACCACAGCCTGCTCCCTTAAAAGACTCAATCATTACCACCACAAAAGAGTTTTGCTCTTCCAAAGACAGAGACAGAGTAAGGCATCCTGGCTCCACGGTTGGAAACTCATGGTATTCTGAGTCTAGTGAAAAGGCTTGGACACTGAGTGGTCTCTGGTTGAGGCCATGAACAGCTGGGATAAATCCAAGAACTGCCTTGGCGTTGATTTTATTTATTTCAAGGTCTTATCTGTCCCTGGCCAGAGAGCAAGTATGAATTACAACCACCTTTTCTATTGTGGTCAAAAATAGTTACTCTGTCCCAAAATTATTTTCTCTTTTTCTTTTCCTTTTTTATTCTTCTTTTTCTTTTTCTTATTTTTTTGATTTTCTTTTTCTTTTTCTTTTTCTTTTTCTTTTTCTTTTTCTTTTTCTTTTTCTTTTTCTTTTTCTTTTTCTTTTTCTTTTTCTTTTTCTTTTTCTTTTATTTTTTTTTCTTTTCCTTTTCCGGTTTCCTTTTCCCTTTTCCTTTTTCCTTACTGCAATGCATTTTCTGCCTATGTCCTTTGATGTGGATACCAAATGTCCCATTCGTTTCATCAAGGGTAGGATTTGTCAGCTTGTGATACAGTGAAAGCCAGCAGGCTCTCCGTTTAACATGCATGGGCAGGACATTTCCCTGTGGGACTAAACCTCTCTCCATCTTTTCTAATTGAACCGTGTGGTACAGTAGCTACAGTGCATGGAGCAACTCTGCATGATATGTATTTTAATCGACACTGTAGCACGGGGGTGGCAGCGAGATGGGCACCACACCCCCTTCAGTGAAGCTGAAGGCACATCAGCAGCTGTGGTGGGCTGGTTGTCACATCAGATCAGCTAACCATCCTCACTGGGCAAGGAGGGTGTAACACACCTGATTTTTTGATTGGTTTTGCCCTTAGTCACAAAGTGCTGTGTTTTCCCTTCAGATTTTTTCAAGCAGTTTCCTTTATGTCCTCTCTGATAGCAGACACAGACATTCATTCTAAATGAATGTGCATTTATATAAATGAAAGTACAATGACTTTTTGGCGGACAAGCAGCAGCAGTTTTTGGCAGCAGCCTGTGACTTCATGTAACGTTGAAATTCCCATGACAGGCTAAGCTTCCAGCACATTGACCTGGCAATGACAGTCCCATGTATCCTGTGACTTAGGGGGCTGCTCTGTCAGGGCCTTACTGCCATAACCCCAGAAAAAAACACTAGAGAAATTCAGATGGCAGCTTTTGCCAAATCATCAACAGTATCTTTTCAGACAGAGAGAGAAGAGGTAAGAAGCTATTCAATAAATTATCCAAGTGACTTCTGGCTTTTCATATCAGATTGCTGCACAACGTTTCCTAAGGGCCTTTCAATGGTAACAAGACATGGACTCCAGTTACTCAAACATGTTTTGCATGCTTTTATCAAAAAATCTGTTCCAATGCACTTCTCATAAGCAACGTGTAGTAGGCATCGAATAGAGGATTCATTGAGCATGCAAAGGAAAATTCCATCATAATCTTTTCTCATGACTAATGGCATTCATTTTCTATTACAAGACGGACACTGTTATGACCCAGAACACGACACTTAATCAAATTTTCTATTTTCTTGTTCAAAGAACTGAAAAACAAGATTATAGGGAGCTTTGATTGGTTATAACTCTGGATTATTTTCCATTTAAGTACATTTATGAATGTGAAACGGTAAGTAGAGTTAATGGTTACACAATATCATGTCAGATAACACAGAAGAGATGGCAGAAGGGATCTATCAGCAGACCAGATAATTTCTAAAACAAAATAAACTTCTGTTTTAAAAGAAGCTTCTTTCCTATATTGTTTATTTCATGGTATGGCAATCTGCCTGTTGTTATTTCAGGTGTGTAGTCTCCACCAAAGTACCTAAAATTAGCTCCATACACAACTGTGTCTCTGGTGGTGTGGTAAGAGAATGTGTGAGAAGAACAGCAAAAATGAGTGGCCCAGAGGTCATAACAACAGCATGTGGTGACAGGCATGGAAAAATATGATCATCAAGCAAAACAAACTACATTTACATCAACATTTCTGAAAAAAACCCAAGCTGTCGTGAAACCAGAACATACAAGGCACAGACACCAGATCTTGTGGTAGATAATGTAATTCATTGCTCATGACATTTCATTTCTAGAAGCTGGGTTACATGGTTACTTGCAGGACAAAGGCAAGTTGGGAGACATCACAGTATGTCCCTACAGCACAAAAAAAAATGTTGAAAAGAGACAGTCACTGATGAGAAGCTGCATTTCTAACAAAGAGCAAATGTGATATCTAGTTCCCATAGTTTCTTCATTGACATGCCTGTGTCCTAGTGTAGTCTAAGCACATACCTCCATTTTCCCATACGGATTATTAGATTCCAGCTTTGAAGATACGGCATATCTGGTAATGACAAAAGTGGGTTTGAGACAGGAACAGTACTGTTAGGACCTCAGTATAGTGACAGTATTGTAAAGCCTTTCAGAAATCTGGTTTAAATTTGTAATATCTCTTTCAGAGGGTAGCAGCAGTTGCCACTCTGAAGCCCATGGTGGTCAGGGCACCACTGGATGTTGTGACAGGGCTCTCATCTTCTGACAGGGTTTAGAAAGGAAACATACTCTCCATGCAAGCAGGGACTAGATTTCTATCAGCGACAGAAATGGGATTTCCAGACCACTGCCTTAACTTGGCTGGTTTTGAAATCAGTAAGCATAATTCCCAGTGGCATCAGAGTTAGGTCAGTGATATCCAGTAAAAATGAAAATTACCAATGCCTGCATGACAGTCCCCTAGATACAGAACAGTGCCTGCTTAGCTTTTGTCACTGTTTTGCATTGACAGGTTTGCGTGTTTTCTTTCAGCAAAAGTCAGATCCTCACTATTAATGCAAAATACCAGAGGCTAATTACTTCTTACTATTTACAGTTTGCTGGTTCTTTATAGGTTTATTGAAAAAGTGATCCTGCAGAAAGACCTGTGAAATATAAATGAAATTTAAAGCCATTTTGTTTACTCTTCACATCATGCCTCAAAATTTCTTCTATGTGGAAGTTTTGACAGGCAAAGATTTAACTGCTAGAACATGATGCCTGTCAGAAAAACTGATATACACCACAAGAAGGAGAGGTGAGAATTGTTCCCTATTTTTTCCTGCCCTTTGTCCCATATTTTCTTTCAGTTTCTTTTTCATTTATGCTAATGTTTGGGTTTTTTCTGATCACTGAGAATTTCTCTTAATGTATTAATCTACTCCAGAAAAATTGTTTATATGTTCTTTTTTTATAAGCTTTAGTGGCCTCAGATTAAATATAATCCCTCCTAACTGCCAGTCAAACACACTTTTAGATTCAGAGTTAATATTTTTTGATAGGGAAGGGACTTTCCCTTTCCAGCAGCAAAAAGACTCCCAAACTCTAGAACATAATTGTAGCCACGTCTACATTAAACCAGTAGAGAAGTTTCTTCTTATCTAGAAACATTCATCTCAAGAAGAGAACCTACTGCAAATTACCATTCACAGAAGGAATCTGCTCCATCATTTGAAGCAGTTCTGCAGGACATTAGAGCAGTCCCAGGCCTCAGGTCACTTTGCAATAGACCTCAGGCAGCAAATTCAGAGTATGCCTGCAGAGAGCCTGCAAAGAGATGTGCAATTCAGCTCATTTACATGTGTCATGCCTCATAGGAAAGCAGAAAAGATTTTGTGCAGAAATTCTTGGCTATGATTCTGAGCAGACAGAGACAGGTCAATGGAATAAAAATAAGCTTTTTTAGAGCTCTAACTTTGCAGATTCTACCACATTCCAAATATTTTCTGACTTTGGATGATTGTCCATCTTTTCTGTAACACTAATTTGCAGAGCTCTGATAATGTCATTGTTTAGTTTTGAATTTTTTATAATGATGCAAATATAAGTATCAAACTACCCACTTTGCTATGATCAAAGAAAAATGTCATATGTAGCAGCAGACATAAAATAGCTCTAGCAGAGATTGTTGCTGGATGTTATAGCCCCCATTATTCATATAAAACACTGTGCTGCCACTGATCATTATTCCTAATAGCAGTAATCCTCACTGAATGGGTTTATTAAAGTGTCCTCAGCATCACTGTGGGCTGTTAATAATCTGGTGGTAGCAGCCCTGTAGATACAGCTTTGCTATATCTACAGCTTAACCTACACTTATTTCTGTCACTGCCTTTTTTCCCCTCCACATTAATCATCCTCTGAAAACATTTTCAATATTCTCTCTTGCAGCACAGCAGGAGAATGCCTTCTAATTGCATGCCTTCTAATTGTCATTCTGAGTCTGATTATTCTGGTTCTTCTGCATAAATATAATTGCAAAATCAGCAGCCTCCAATAACCCTGCCCTCCCCATCCTGCTCCACAAGCAATTGCAGTGGCGGTCTCTTCCAGTCTTGTTAAGAGGGAACCACATTCTGCCTTCCATCTCAGAGACTCAGCCTGCAGCTACACTCCCTGCCCAGACACCACAGCACATTGTGGCACCCTGCTTCCTTGGCTGCCCGGAGGGGGTCCCCTTTTGGAGCATATCAGACTCCAGCCTGAAGAACTCCAGGTGCTCCTATGGCAACCACCTTGCAGGAGGAGTGGGATGAGCCTGCATGCTGATGTGTGTTGTGTCTGATGCATGCACCCTGATGCATGCTGATATATCCTGATGCATGCTGGGTTTCACTTAGATACCATGTTGGGGGAAAATAAAACGCTAGCATAAAAATGCAACCAGGAACCAGGAAATAATCTCATCCTCTCAAGTCTACATAGAACCCCAGAATACCACTCACATTGTACAACCCAGCAGAAGTTCACTGTATATTTTTTTCCATTTCAGCTTTATCTGAATTTTCTGTTTTGCAGAGAGCATCAGTTACCCCAGGCAGTCAACTTTCCAAAGGCATGCACCTCTTTCGATGGAAAAAGGTTTAAAAATCCTCAGTTTTGCAAGTCGCAGTTTTCAGTTTATTTGCTTTTCACAGTGAAGGTTTTTTCCCCAACAAAAATAAATCTAATAGAAGATCTAAGTGTGAAAATTTCTGTCAGTAATGCAATTAATCCTGTTGTTGAATTCCTGCCATCTTAGATTAGATGATCAGTTGACGCTTTGCAGAGATGCAGCAGGAAAAATCCTAGCATTGATTTTCTTAATAGCTTTGCTGCTGTTTGGCATTGAATACTGTTAATATCTGGGCACAAAAATATGACTCAATCATGCAAAGGAAATACATATAATATTCCCTATAATTGTTCTGCTCAGATAGCTTTTTTATTTTTATAGATGAAACAAACTGACAAAAACAATCTCTGAAGTACTATCCTCATAGGCAGTAGGATTAAGGATATTATTTATAAGGAATTATGTTATTTGATACCTCATAGGAAGAGTAGAGTCTTTATTAAAAAAATCTCTTGAATTATCCCTTAGACAATATTAGAAGAATTCTTTGCCTTGCTTCGTTTTTATGAACAGTATTAGAATTGTATAGGGTTTCTCTCCTTATTGTTAAACTTTCTGATACTTTTTCAATTTGCCTCTTTACCTTGATTCAAGGCCACAGGAAAGTAAATGCATCCTTCTCAGTCACCTGCATCCACCATACAATATTTTAAAAACCTGAGGCACAGAGGCTGGTTAGCTGTATCATCTGCATTAACCACTAAAGAGAAAATGTCACCTAAATCCAACATAGAATAGATGATCTCTTCAGCATTCTGGCAGAGATAACCTTTACATGGATACTGTACACTTAGATAATTGGCAGTGAAAAGAGGTATCAGTTAATCTAGCCTAGGTGTCAATTAGATAGCTTCAATTTACTATTCTGCCACTGTTCACTGTATATCTTACTTTTGTCTTAAAATTGAGTTCTTATTCAGAAGTTTGAAGAATTGATTGGTGACTGAGGAAGCTCTGAGGAAAAAATTGCCTGTGAACATGAAAGATGCATGAATTGCTTTTGTCTTGTCTAGCTGTCTCTGGTGTTCTTAGACTGATTTGGTTATAAAGATGTGCTACTGTCTTGGAAGACCTTTAAGGTCAAAAATAATGGAAAGAACTGAGATTTTAGTGTGCCTGGAAGACATCCAAACAACCTATAGTTAGATAGATCATCTTCTCAATGTAACTGGCTGTCCAAGAATACATTTTGTTTCTTCCAGTGGCAAAAGATATGAGGGTGGTAAATTATTAAGTGAGGGTGGTGAAACACTGGGACAGGTTGCCCAGAGCGGTGGTGGGCGCCCCATCCCTGGAAACATTCAGTGCCAAGTGGGACAGGACTTCGAGCAACCTGACCTAGCTGAAGATGTCTCTGCTCATTACAGGGGGATTGGACTGTACTGTGTTTAAATGTCTCCTCCCACACAAACTATTCTATCATTATATGGCACAACAAAAAAGGTACTGCATGGCAAAAACTGTTGTAGCAATTTCTAAAAGAATAAAAGGTTTGTATTTCTATTTTATGCATACAAGATGAGCCATAACCAAGACCTAAGACTCTGAATATACCCCTGCAATCAATAGTTGAACCTGAATCCAAATATCTCAGCATTCATGCTCTACCATTAAACTCTGACTGACATTATATTCCGAAACATTTCAGATTTTGGGGGTAATTTTGCTATTCTTAAACTGACATTGCAAGAATATTCTGAAACTTAAGTTTCTTCTCTTCCCTACTGTTTTTATTTGAGCTGAAAACTGTCACTTGAAAGCAAAATTGTTATTTTAGGTTTTTTTTATAAACTCAAAGCACAGAGACAGTACAGAAGAAAAAAGAAAGAAAAACCCAACAACACCCACCAATACCCCACAGACACAGTATCTTTGTCCTTTTAGAGGAAGCTTTGTACTAAGCTCAAAGGATTGTTTTTCACCTTACACAAATGCAATTATTTTTGCCCTGAGTAACATTAGATACCTTAAGTATACTTATGTTAAGCAAAGCAATGATTTGAAACATGGTTAAGGTGCATTAAGCCTACATTAAGAAGCTATGTTCCAGTAAGCAGGGATATTCAGACTTTCATTTGATGCTATCATAAGAAGTAACAAATTATGCTTTTTACTTCACATACCTTCACAATTACTACAAAGAGCAGTGAAATGCTATAAAAGAAAGCAATGGTTTCATTTATGGGTTCTCATGCAATACCCCCAACTTACTTAATTGGGACCTCATGAGGCCACAGTAAAACCACTTACCCAACAAAATCAGAGACAGCATTCAGAATGATGTATAAATACTTCTGACTAATTGTGGTAAATCCCCACATTGCATGGAGTTTTGGCAGGCATTTTATCAAAAGGTGTTAACGCACTGTGGCATTAGGTGTGCCAGCTTGTTTTTTTCCCTGAAAGGACTAAAGTGTACTACAGGTGAGGATTTCCCAGGTTTCTGGGGAAGAACCCCCTGTGATGCTTTAGAAAGACTTGTCTGTGATTTCACATGGTTTTCTCAAAGGTTCCATTGACATTCACTTTCACAGTGTTGTCTGGCATTCACAGAGCACAGTGACATTACTGTAGTTATTTATCCTTTTTATTGGTCTTTCTGTAAGTTGTTTTGCACTTTTACCTTTCAGTATGAACTGAAGCCTGTCTTTAACTAGAAACTCACAGTTAGTGCTGTCAATAAGTCGCTGTGAAACGGAAGGAAAGTTAGGAATTGGTGAGAGCCTCTTCAGACCATCCTCAGTATTTCAAAGCCATGGTGTGCTGCACACACACAATTTCTGGCACTATTTTTTATACACAGCCACCTGTTCTCTTTTAAGAGCAAAAGTCTGTGGACTTCTCTTTAATGCTCTGCTCTTCTTATAGGATCTTCAGCAAGTCAAAAGCTTATGTCCAAGAAAAATCTCTCTCATGGTAACTTTTGAGAAGCAAGGATGCCATTTCAAATTGATAGCTATGTGTGCAATAGTAGATAATTTCATATGCTGAGAAATACATGGGAAGCAACAGACAAACCAATACCTCTGCATTTTGGACAGTATTATTTAGCTCATTATATAGGTTTATTCCCAGAGAATGGCACTTACACATAAGTGTTTTCACTAGCAGCTTAACAATGATTAAGCCAAGGTGTGTATGTGAAACAACAGTTAAAATATCTGGATAGCGTTTCTCAGAAGAAATATAGAATTGAAAATCTATTTCCCAAATTTTAGGTTTGTAGCGAAACCAGTACCAAAGCTAGACTGAAATTATATCTTAAAGAAATTTCTTCCAGGTACACCTAAAAGAATATAACATATCAGGGTCATGTAGATGTTCACTGCAACAGCTTGTGTTTGACTTGATTAAATGAAGAATTGTATTGATTGTATTTCATTTCTAACTGAAATGTTTTGGAAATTATGCCCATATGGCATTGTTTCATAACAGGGGATTACTCAAAGAAAGCCAATGTAAGGGGACAAATCTTCACAAAATTGAACTATACAAGACACTCGGTCACTGGTTGCCCTTTGGTAGCATCCAGCTTCTCTGTAATTTGGGAACTGCCAGACTACCTTGCCTGAGTGAAAAAAAGAAATTGACTGTGAGATACCAGGGTATTTTGAAAGTAGATAGAAAAACCAAGTTTAGATGAGCCACTGCAACATAATTTGGGAAGCCATTGCCCTTGTGCAGGTGCATTATGCTTAACTCTCCTGGTTAAGGCTGTATAGAGCACATATGAAGTATATCCACTGGTATAGCCTAGGGCTCACAACACTTGCAAAGGGAAAGCTGCGGAGTTTTCAGTCCTTTGTAATCTTATCAGTCTGTGACAAGGAGTTCAGCAAAAAGGTTTTAAAATAGAAAAGTAAGTGACTAAAATTGCTTTAGACAGCTGTTACATGAGGTAGCAGATGGTGAACCTACCCAGAGGTCCCTAGAAATATTAGTATTTAAAAGGTCTTATATTTCACTAACTTCAGAGAAGTGTGTGGCACTGTCTGTTGCCTTACAGGAATGGAACCATAGAAATAGGAATGAGTGAACATATTAGTGAAGGGCTTTCAGCTTCTCTGAAGCATTTCTCTCGCAGCATTTCCCCAGTCCTGTTCTCCATCCTCAGCAGCTCATCAGCATACCAGGTTGACACCCTGCTGGGTTCTTGGTAGATTCTCCCACCAACAGTCTTTGTCCAGGTCACACCGCAAGTGACACATATCTAGCTAAGCACTACTTCTTCCACCCCTGCCTCTGTAAATCACAAGTTTAAAATTATCATTAAAATCCACGTTCATGACACAACCTTCACTCATGTTGTCCTAGGTTGCAAATGCAGGATGTGGCCAGGGGTGTATATTCTATTGCCATCTGTTAGAGGTGGGACAGTTATCTTCTGTTAATTGGGCCACCTGTTAAAAACAAGTGGGGCAGTTTTCGTTATCTCTTCCACAACCAATCCTCTCTCCGGGGAGGTATCTTCTGTTAATGGGCCATTGAGAGTCACTGCATGACTGATAAAATTACATCAGCCCATTGTGAGATGCTCTGCTCAGGGGGAGGAGCCAAGCATTCCTACCTGGATGTAATCTGAGATTCAGAACACCACAGGCAGCCTTTTCCCACTATATTCCCAGAGGAAGACCAGGCCCATCTACACCACCACTAGACCTTCAGAAGAAAACCACATCCTTTCTACAGGCTCATTGTTTCAACAGAACCACATCTGTCACTCTAGGAAGACTGCAACCAGCATTTAATCAGACTGCTACCAACACCCTGACCAACAGGGTGTCAAGTCATATTCTGACTGTCAGTGTTGTTTTGTATTACTCTATTTTTATTTTTTATTTTTCCTAATAAAGAACTTTATTCCTACTCCCATATCTTTGCCTGAGAGCCCCTTAATTTCAAAATTATAATAATTTGGGGGGAGGGGGTTTACATTTTCCATTTCAAGAGAGGCTCCTGCCTTCCTTAGCAGACACCTGTCTTTTCAAACCAAGACACATGTCAGCAGCAAACACCAAAAAAAAAACCCAAACAAAACAAAACACACAAAATATTAATTGCAAGACTGAATGAAAGTGGACAATTTACACACAATTCGCCTCCTGTTCCTTCATCACAATTACAACAAAAAACATTCTTCACAATCACTCCACTCTCACCCATTGTTCAGTCTATGTTTTGCCCATTACTGCTCCCCTCTACTATCCTTATCTCAAATTCTTCATGCCCCATGTTAGGCATCAAAAAAGATTGCGTGGTACCGTCTGCATGACAGATGCCCCCCCAATGCTGCTCTGTCACTCCCCCCCTCAGCTGAACAGGGGAGAGATAACATGACAAAAAGCTGATTGGCTGAGATAAGACAGGCAGATACACTCAGCAATTAACCATCATAGACAAAAAAAAACTAGGCTTGGAGAAATTAATTTATTTTCTTGCTAATTCAATCAAAATAGGATATTGAGAAGTAAAACCAAATCTCAAAACCTTCCCCCAGCACTCCTTCCTTCATGGGTTTAACTTTATTCCGGTTTCTTTACCCCCTTCCCCATAGCAGTGCAGGGGAATGAGAAATGGGGATTGTTCATCAAACATTTCTGCTGCTCCTTCCTCCTCAGGAGGAGAAGGAGTCCTTTCTCTACTTCAATGTGGGATTCCTCAGCATGATCCCACAGCAGACTATCCTCCACAAACTTCCTCAATGTCAGTCCTTCCCAGAGGAAGAGTCCTTCACAAACTGCTTCAGCATGGTGAGGTGCAGTCCTTCAGGAATGCACTGCTCCAGCATTGGTCCCCATGGGTCACAGGTCAGGCTAGCAAACTTTCTCCAGTGTGAGCTCCTCTCTCCACGGAGCCAGAGTCCTGCCAGGACCACGCTCCAACGTGGGCTTTCCACGGGGTCACAATCTCATTTTGACACATCCATATGCTCTGGTAATGTGGTTCTCCATGATCTTTAGGTGGATATTAGTCCCATCATCATCCTCCATGGGCCACAGGGGCACAGAAGTCTCATCATGGCATTCACCAGGGTCTGCAGGGGAATCTCTGCTCTGGCACCAGGAGCACCTCCTCCACCTCCTTCTGCACTGACCTTGGGGTGTGCAGAGCTGTTTCTCTCACATATTCTCACCCCTCTCTTCTCCAACTGTAATTTGCTTCTGGCCAATAGTTTTCCCCCACTTCTTAAACACTTTATCCCAGAGGTGTTGCCATAGTCACTGAGGCTTGACCTTGGGCAGCAGTGGGTTGGTCTTGGAGCCAGCTGGCACTGGTTCTGTTGGACACAGGGAGAGCTCTTGGCAGCTTTTCAGAGAAGCCACCCCTGTAACCAAAACCTTGGCATGCAAACCCACTACAGCTACACTTTTTAAGGAGTAGTGGTGTAAAGCTTAACTCTGTCGTGGCTGTTGCTGGTACACAAAGACAGCACAGCATTTTTCAGAGATGACAACTGTCACATCAGTTTTGCTTGTAACAGCCTGCGGTTCTCATGGAGCTGTGAATCTGTAGATGCCACCATTACTTTTTTTTTTAGTTGTATGGTGCAATTCTTTGCTGTTCTGGGCATTGTTTATAGCTGGAGAGTCCCTGAAATTCACATAAACTCTGTTGAAACAAAGATGGCAATTAAAAAAAACCTGAGTCTGTTTTTTTACCATCTAGCATTGCACTGTTATCTTTAGAACTTGGGCATGTCTCCACCTAATTCAGGTAAGTGGCCATACAATGGTATCTTAGTATCAACTCTCTCTGTCTTCTAGGTTAAGAAGATGGTCCTTTTCTGGCAGGGAAAGAAGAGATACATTGTGGGGGTTTCTGTACAGGTCTTGCTGGACCTAGACATGTGCTGCATCAATGGGGATAATGTACCTCAATCTAACACTGATATAGCTGTTGAAAGATTAATTATAAAGTTTAATTCACTGTGCTATAAATCAGAGTGTTTAAAAATCCAGCTGGTCACATAAATTATGTTTTTAGGGAGACATTCAGGAAAGCCTTGGTAAATTTCAGTATTTCCAAAGTGAAAGACTTTAAATCTTGCAGGCTACAATAAATTCAGGATTTTCTTTATATCTGTTTATTTCAAGAGAATAAAATTACTTTCTAATTTGGTGGGAAATTGCAAGCAGTTCTAATTATATTCATACCACTATCTTAAGCATAGAAGGGTATGCAATAAATTGTATACTACATAGTAGAATATAAAAATATTACAAAATAAAGATTTTGTGTCATGAGTTTGAAATTACATTAGCCATAATGAGAATGCCACTGATGCACTAAGCAGTGCTGAGACCTGTATTAATACAAAAGGTGCTACATCCTTTTACCTGACAGGTCACTGTCTTAAACAACGCAAGTGCTCTTTGCAAATGTATCTGACATTTTTCTTGCATTTAAACACAAAACAAGGTAAGACTAGTGCTTCTCTCAGGAGGTCTTTCAAAGGTACTTCAACAGCAGCCTGACAGAGACTTTGTGCAAAATATTTTATTACAAAATCAGGCTAAATTTTCAGTACAGTCTGAAGGTAGGCCATCATTTGTTTCCACGGAGTTCCTAGAGTGCCGGTGTTCAAGTTGCATCCTTTCAAGAAACTAAATGAGCAGACTGAACCCCTACTTGTCCTGACAATGCAGCTTGAGAGGGGGAGGGTGGGATGGCAGGGATAGATGGACACCAAATAACAAATGTAAAAAATTTTTTAAATCATAGGATATTTTGAACTGGAAGGAACCACAGGGATCATCAGGTCCAGCTCCTGGACTTGCTCAGGACACTCAAAGAGTAACACCATGTGCCTGAGAGCATTGTCCAAATGCTCCTTGAACTCTGCCAGGCTGGTGTTGTGACCACATCCCTGAGGAGTCTGTTCTGGTGCTTAACCACGCTCTGGGTGAAAAAAACTTTTCCTGATAGCTAATTTAAGCCTCCCCTGACACGATTTCATGCCATTCCCTTGCATCCTGTCACTGGTCACCACTGAGAAGAAAATAATGCCTTCCCAGCACCATATCTTAAGCCATGTTTCTTAAATTTCACTTGGGAAAAAAACCAGTTCTTAAATTTCTCCAATAACACAAAAGACACAAATCAGAGAAAGTAGCCGAGAACTATTTGAAACATTCCACCACCTCTTTTTTTGCCAGCATCCACTACCTGTGGACTCAGAGAGGAACACTGTTTGATTTCTAAACCCTCTGACAAGACCATAAAGTACTCCTTCTTGTTTGAATAGTGCTTGACCTAGTAGGAAGTCACACTTCACTGACCCATCCCGCTCCCGTCATGCAACTTTAATGGGCTGCAGTAACAAGTAGTTCAAGGAGCACTTACAACTGTCTGTCTTTGGGCTTCTTCACTCCCCTTTTTCCTGGGAAGCTGAGACCTATTCAAACCCTTAAATTGTCAATATGTCTGTCTCTCTCCTTCACCTGTAACAGTTTCTTCAATTGTGTCCATATTTTACCTGCCTGTCAAATATGGTTGAAGACTCAGAAATAAAAATCTCCAAGAAATGCTGTGAAAATTCGTATTTGCATGGAAGATTAAACCTAAAATTACCTTTTGAAGGGCGAGTTAAAGCCACCTTTTCCTTATCAAACCAGAGAAGCTTCCTCTGGTTGGCCTGTAAGCACACAGTCTCTGTCCAAGTAGCCTGCACACGTCCATCTTTCAGGGAACGGTAATGTACACCTCTAGTCAAGTGGACCAGTGTGAGAGGAGCTGGGAAGGTACTGGGGTGGGAGAATGGCACTTCAGAGAGCAACATCAAGGTCCTAGTAAGATGATGAGATGTTACAAAGAGAGGGTTAATAGTGTTCAGGGCACACACAGCACAAATCCTTGCCTGGAAATCAGGCTGTCTTTTTCAAAGGATTGTGGTATGACACATATAAACAGAGACAGGGAGGAATGTATAACACACACTTTGTGGTACACTAATGCAAAAGTAATACATTTTAACTCTGTACCATATTGAAAAGAAGTGGCACTATAAATACTGATCAAAGAGCAAAGTCATGACATCCTATGGAAATAGTCTTGGTCTAGACATCTGAGCAGACTTAGCTTATTAAAGAAGACACCACCCTCAGACAAGAATGTAATGAGGGCCTTCACAACACACAAGCAAACTTAGTAATTGGATCATTCAAATGTCTGAGCCGATAGTGAGCAGGGCCCATTTTCTGCAACAGGAAGTCAATATTAGCTTACAAATTAGCAAGAACTCAGGATCTCCAGAGCTTGAATTCTTAAAAAATATTTCTCACAAATTCTAGGCTCTCAGTCACTGTAGTTTTGTTGATTAGAGAAGATTCACATTGAATAGTGTGCAGCACTAATGACCTCAATCAGAGTAGATGTTACAGCTAATTTTTAAATCAGAATTTGCTCATCCGAAAGCCAACAATTACAGCAGCCAAGAACTATGTGCCATCAGTAGCCTACTACTAATGCCCCCTATTTCTGCTAAGAAATGGGGGATCTTCTCCAGGAATATAGGGGTCAGTATCATGTCTGAAAGAAGTTTATGCCTGGTTTGAAAGTAGATAAAAGTCCATCACTCCAGCACCCTTATTCTGCACAGCTTTATGAAGGAGAGCCTTCATGTATACAGAGGAGTTCAAAGTTCTGTGTCACATTCACACCACCAAATTTTCAGATATTCTCTAAGATTTGAAATAACACTTTCCTCCATTTTAATTACCCTGTCTAACAGAGTTTTATGCTTTTCTCTTTCCATATATTTATTTGGGTAAACATGTAACCTCTGTCAAAAATGTCAGGAAAAGTATGGGAAATAACTTACCATTTTATGGAATGCCAAATATTAGCATAGACCTGTTAAAACTAGTCTCTGTGAAGCTTGCTGCTTCTACTTTGCATGACTGGCATAAATCAAAATACTATTGTCTCCTGTAACTTGGACAAAGTCCTATCAGTATCATTTCTTCATTTTCTGCAGTAAGACAACAGCTGGCAGCCTTGAAAAAGCTCTTCTTAGATCCAAATTTGCAGTTTCAGTTTTCAAAGTAAAGTCATCATCTTGACCAAAATTTTCTAAATAGGGCATAGCCTGATAGTTCAATGTTTTCAAAAGGAGCTGTATTTATTTGCAGTTAGAGAATATACATGCCTGCCAGCATTTAACTGAAGTGTAATTACATTCAGCAGTACCACAGGACTGTACTCCAGCATTCTGGAAACTGCTGAAAATCTAAATGGTCTCATCAAAGAAGATCCTCTTTACGCTTCTGCATTCTGTGCTACTTCTTCATTTGCAGTTGTAGGCAAGGACTTCCTGGGATATTTGTGACTCACGTGATGAGATGTTTGAAAAGACCAAGAAGTATCCTGACTACTCACTGTAAAATACAACCTATAATACCATTGTGGCTTAATTTTGTAGTCAGCTAAACCCCACACAGCGATTCACTCACTCTCATTCACTCACAGTGGGACAGGGGAGAGAATTGGGAAAAAGGAAAAATTCATGGGCTGAAATAAAGACAGTTTAATTGGACAGATAAGGAAGGAATAATAATAATTAGAAAAGGAATATACAGAACAAGCGATGCACAGTGCAACTGCTCACCGCCTGTTGACAAGTTTCCAGCCCATCCCTGAGCAGTAGGTTCCCACTTACTACCCTACTCCCCCAGTTTTATTGTTCAGCATGATGCCATACAGTGTGAAACCTCTCCTTGGCTAATTTGGGTTAGCTGTCCTGGCTGCCTCCCCTCCAACTTCTTGTGCACCTCCATCTTCCTGTCTGGCAAGACATGAGAAGATGGAAAGTCCTTGATTTAGTGTAAGCCCTGCTCAGCAACAACTAAAACATCAGTGTGTTATCAACATTATTCTCACACTAAATCTAAACCTAGAAGTGTACTAGCTAATAGGAAGGAAGTTAACCCTATCCCAGCCAAAATCAAGACAAATAAATAATAGAATGAAGTCATAGTCAACTTTATTCTATAAAATTTAACCTAATACACACAGGCACGACAAATGACAGCACTTAATATCTGCCTTCTATCCTGAGAATGTAAATACAAGCATCATGGCAGGGGATAAGAAGGGAGGCATCTTAATCCAGGGTTCACAGTGACCATTTTCAATTTCCATGTTGTACAGAGGGCCCTCATATTCCCATAGGCATATTTCTGACTCCCAGAGCTGTTCCTAGCACTTTGTGCATTAAGCCTAGTTTGAATATGTTTAAAGGAATAAAGGGACTAGTTCAGAGAATTAAAAGGAGTAGTTATTCTCTTGATTCTATCACAAGCCAAATATGGCCAATTCTAACAGAGCTGAGTTACTGTTAATGGTAAAAAGCAACAGTAAAGGCAATAGCTTTGGAAGGTGCAGGTTCACCACCTAAAACCATAATGGGTGACCTTGGACAAGTTTCTTACTCCTTGCCCCTTGGCTACATGAGGAACACAAGCATCTCGCTACCCTACAGAAATATAAAGACAAAATGAGAAAGGCAATGGAAGTTGTATGACATATTCTGTGATGAAATTTTTGCTAGATAAGGACCAATAGACTATTGATCTCTTCTCTCTGGTGATGAGTGGCAGCCCCTGAGGGAATGGTCTGAAGTTGTTTCAGGGGAGGTTTAGGCTGGACATTAGAAAAAGGTTCTTCACCCAGAAGATGGCTGGGCACTGGAAGAGGCTCCCCAGGGAAGTGGTCGCAGCATCAGGCTGGCAGAGTTCAAGAAGCATTTGGACAATGAGCTCAGGCACACAGTGTGAGTCTGGGGGACATCCTGAGCAGAGGCAAGGAGTTGGACTCAATGATGTCTGTGAGTATCTTCCAATTCAGGATAATCTGTGATTCAAAAAGCCAAGATAAAATGCAGCCCTTTATAGTACAAAAGTATATGTTAAAACTACAAGTTATGTAAAACAGAATCTCATTATAACGAAGATGACCTGATCCATGTGCAAAAGCTATTCAGGCTCCAAGAAGTTATTCCGGTCACTTACAAAAATGTTTGCAAACATCACTGCTAACTGAAAGCCTTAATACTGTAGACTGAAAGATTCGATAACAACATAATTTAGAAATTACTATTATCTTCCAATATTATGTAAAGCCCCAGCTGAAAGTGAAATCCTGCCCAAGGTGGATAATTCTGGAAGAAGTCAGTTACACTGCCTTCAGCTAGAACCAGGTAGACTTGGGGTCTAGTAAAAGTACATAAACAGATCAAGGAAATAAACTAGCTTGTAATTTACATATCTGCTGTTCCATAAACATGCTCACAATAAACTCATTCCTCCCATCATTCTTTCAAATACTGTTTTTCTTTCTGCTGACCAGTGATTTCAAGTACATCACATTTTTGGCCTCTTCCTTCCAGAGACAAAGTGAGCTTCTGCTGCCTGTGCCTCATCTGTGCATTGCAAGGTGACATGACAACCATCAGCTTCAAACAGTGCCAGGCTGTGTGGGACAAATAACTTATTCCTAAACTGAAAAGTGATTTGCTCAAAGCTAAATAGTTGTATTGATAAATTGTAGATATTAAATTTGCAGGAACCCATAGCATTCAGAATTTATTCATGGTTTCATTGACTTGCAAGCAGAGGTTTCTAATGGTTCAAAATATACTCAAATACATCTAGACTTTAGTTCAGCTAAGCTTCTGAGTTAAGAAGTAGTCCAACCCATCTGTTCATGCCTTTTGTACACACTGAAAAAACAAAGCATAGCACAGCAATTCTGAGAAAAACATCTTTCCTCAGGGCAATTAAGTAGGTCTTAATGTTCAGAATTTGGGAATGGTGCTCTTTTCACTGAAAATTAACAGCTTCTTTGGTAGGAAAGATTTGTTTTATAGCACATCCATTTACTCTAGATAAAATCAAATAATGATAACATTAAACCTAGGCATATTATTCCCAAACAATACTTCAAAAATAATTTTTAATTCCATTTTGTAATAATGTTACATTCCTAAATCAAATAATTTACAAATAAAGTCCAGCAAGATTTATAAGAAGCAGCAATTATGTGCTAGCCTAACTGCTGCTGTTGTGGGAAGAAAATAGACAAGTATTAAATAGTATTAAACAAAAATAATCTTTCAGGTCTGAAATGGAAGCAGTAAAATGTCAAGATAAATACAGGTAAAGAATAATTGTTCAGTTTCAGCTTAATGATAATCAAATAAAGACTGGCCGATTGTATTAGTTCAAAAGAAGAGCATATGCCTTAGAGCAGCTCTGGTTTCTAAATGGTAGCACTAAATGACTGCAAAGGCAGTAGGCTTGCAAAAGACTGATGGATTGTTTTCACTGGTGAAACGTGTATTTTATTCCCATAAAGAAATCAGTAAAAAGTACTAGCACTAGCTGTATATTCTATATTCTTTAGCTTTCTGGCTCTTTGTCCTCAGTAAGTAACTTCCTAAACTATGACTTACTTGAATTTGGACTAAAACAAGACTACAGCTTTCTTCACTCAGGAGATTTTTTCCCAGGCTGTTGAGTGTTTTCTCTGACATTTATTTTTAAAAAGAAGTTTTAGTAAGATTGAGCTCACAGAAAGTCAATATCTTGTTAAAACATTTGAGACTACTACACTAATTTTTTTCAGACCTGGCTTCTCTCCATTAAAGCTCAATTAAACACTGTCAGCCAGTTGCCTGCTTTGCAAGATCATGAACCAATTGCACAGATTTCTTTACAAAGTCAGGAAAGCTTTTCCTAAGATGCTGCAATACACAGCTCTTTCAGCATCAGTAGGCAAGTAATCCCTCAGCTGGCTCAGCTGTGAGAAAGACTTGTTAGCTCTATGCCCAGCAGTATTGTTTGTTTGTGATACAGTAACACTTAAAGGTACCGTCTAGGGAATAGGACTTGCTTGTCTAAATACTGCATTTTCTCATGCATGGGAAGGAAAGGTTGTTTAAGAATAAACTGGAATTCATACTATACACACACAACTTACCGTAAGAGAAACTAGAATCAGAGATCAATAAATATCGAGATTCTCTTTTAAACTCTCTTTTAAAACTACTTTTATGTTTTCTATGTAGTTTCCCAATGTCAATAGCAATTGCAGAACTAAAATTGAATCAGAATGACAATACTGCTCATTACAAAAATTATTTTCCCAAGTAAGGTATTTTGCTTGGAAAATCCGAACAAGCTCTTTCAGTTCCCTTATACCTAGCCTAACTATCATCACTTCACTCTTCACAGGTTCCACAGTTTTTGGTGTCATCAGAGGACTAAACTGTAGCTTTCAACTGTCAGTTGCAACCAGCATTGAGACTACAGCAGAAAGACTAAGTAAGAATGTTATGGTCAGGGCTATGATGGTTTATGGTCCTTTTGATTTACAATTTATGCATTAGATATAGTCAAAACAATAGGAAGTGATACTAATAGAACAACAACCTGTATGTTGCCAAAATGCAAGTCAAGGATAGATCTTGTACACAGGAGGTGTGTACAAGAAAACAGATTAAGTCTGATAGCATGGTACAAGAGTTGTTAAACACCCCAAAAACACTTACTAGCACACTGTGATTTACACTTGCCTTAATTACATGGCCTGGTTACCCAAATGCCTTTTGACAGAAATTTCCAGTAATAAAATCTAGAATAAGATAGAATGTGTTGTAACTTCTGTTAATGATGTACAAAGTCCACAAAATTAATCCCTTCCACAGTCCTCAAATTGAGGCTTTGTTTTAGCCTCAATTCGTGCCTTTTATTTGATTTTCCATTATTTCCACCTTTAATCCAGCCAATTCCACAATGGATATGTTTCCTGATATTCCCACTGATACACAAATACAGTATTTCAGGCTCCAGGCAGAAAATAAAGGTATGAACAAGCCAGCCCATTTAGTGATAAACTAAGGCATAAAAGGAGCTGAACAGTCAGTGCTGTGTCAATATTTCTCAGATATGTGTTGCATTGCAACTCAGAAAAAGGTTCATTAATATCCTATTATATTCCCCACTGATGTATTTCCTGTAACCCATTTTGTTATTTCTCACATTCTGCAAGTTTTACAAGTTGGACCCATGCAATTAATCCCATTTAAAGAGTAGTCTGGTTAATTAATGAAACTGTGCTTCATGGGAATACCTCTGACTAAGGCAGGATTACAGCTCTGAGCTCCCCACGCCTCTAGGTTGAGTCACACAACATCCCTTCCACTCATACCCAATGTAAGTTCTGTTGGTCAGGTACAGGGCTCCAGAAATTAGTCAGATATCAGCCAATGAGTGAGTACACTTAATGTAAAAGTGAAATCAAAACAAAACAAAACAGGGGATGTCTTTAAATTAAAATAACCATAGCTTCATGTGCATGTTTTGGAATTCCTCAAAAAAGTAGCCACTACCTCAAAGTCTGAGCCTTTTAAACAGTTTCAAGCTTTGGAAACACAACTCATTAAAATTTATAGATTTTCATATGTGTGTTTGGCAAAGGATACTTTGCCAAACACACATATGGCTTTTTAATCCTTTTGTAACCTGTTTTCTGTTTAATTTTTCCTTGGGCCTTTTTTGTTTTATCTGAATTGAAGCCATGATAGAATTCACATCATGCTGCCTATTTTTTTTTTTAAATAACCAAACTTTATACCTGCTTTGATATCACAACTAATAACTGAGTTTTGTTCTAGCATTATGCTGGTACATAGAACTTCAGACGAAAGAAGTGACATATTAATGTGTTGTTTAGACAATTTGATGTACAAACTGTATGGTGTGAGCCAGACATGATAACCTAATTATATAGAATTTCCATTGGCTTTTTCAGGTAAAAAATATTAGGAGTTCAGTAGTGTGTTTTATTCAAGTGCATTTTTTCACTTTCCTGGTCTGGATATTTGTTCTGTCTGATGTCTAAGTTGTATAGAAATGATATATTAAAAAGGAAGAGAAATCTTGACAGTTTGTTGCCTGATATTCAAGATAAATGAAATCTCTTTTTGCAAAGTACTTTCAGCACTGAGCTTATCAGATCACTACAGACTGAACATTTGCAAGACTGGGAGCCTCCGGCTACAAGGCAAAGTGTTTCCTGAAGTGATTAATGTCAGCCCATGAGGAAAGAAAACAGTGTAGCACTTAAAATTAGAACAGAAAATTAAAAAAAAATAAGCTCAGTTAGTTGCACTAATGCCAATGATGATGAATTTACAGATACCCTGAAGACAATAGCATGTCATACTGCAGGAAAACTAAACCCTGGAAAGCTAGCTGTTTATGTCAAGATGGTAAGCTGATTTTATCATTGTATTGTTCTGTT
>VXAX01003665.1:0-82672 GCA_013399835.1 Leptocoma aspasia | reverse complement strand
AAAAAAAAAAAAAAAGGCTTATATTGACGTTTGCTTCTCCAAATGCATCTGCTGTATAGGCAGTGAAGTCCAGAGAGATATAATCAAGAATAGGAGGCCTACACCCTGGTTTTAGTAACCTCAAATTCTTGTGTGATGCCCTCTTTTTCATCTGAAGGGACTTTGAAAGGAAAGGGACTAGTTATTTGTAGTTACTTTAAATTACTGTAAAATTACTAAAAAAACCTATAAACAAGGTTCTCTGACTGGAATTCCTTCAACAGGAGGATCCTTTTGACTCCTAACATGTTAGCCAGCTCATACTCTGATACAAGTCTTGGCAATGTGTCCCTGTGTGTTCTGTTAGGGATGTATAATTATAGATATACAATCTATATAGATATATATAGATATATACAGTATATTGCACACTAACAGGAAAATTGGTCCATATTCTTAAGAGAATCAACTCTGCTGCAGGCTTCCTAGCTGATTTTAGAGAAGCACTTTCAGAGGTGTTTTTCATTTCATTGTGTTTAAAGTGATGATTTAACTCAATTTTGCCTCTGCTCAGTCTAGTTTATCTATTGAGAGCCAAACCCAGAGATCTTCTTACATGTGGTTAGTTAGTAAGAACCCCAATAAATCCCAAATATTGCCTGAAGTTCGTAGGAGCAAATAATAGTCTTCTACTGCCATGATCTACATACTTTGCAAAACAGACCCAGGCATCCTGGCAGTTTCCAAAACAAGGCATTGTAACTCATCAGGAAAAAAAAGTTTTATTCTAACTATGTATTTTGATGTTCGCAGTTACATCAAAGTCACATTGCCATCAAGAAAAGAAGAGAGTGCCTACATTAGCACTTTACTTTGGATGAGAGACACTTTTCTGAAACCAATTTCACAATTAGTCCCTATTAACAATATTTCACTGCAGTGGTCTCAGAGAATAAAATCAAAATCCTTGGATGAAACTAAACCAGAGAACACACTCTAAGAGTACAACTAATACTTTTTAAGATCCATTGGACTTTCAGCTCACAGAACCAGATGTCAGCTTCTTAAAAGTGTAAATACAAACATATATATACACAGATCATCCACAAAATGTACATAATTTGGATGCTGAATATTCAACACCAAAAATTTCAGTATACCTACATGTTAGGAATGATCCTATAATTATATTCTAAAATATTTTAAAGTTACTCAGCCAGTATTCGTTATTTAGATAAGAGGGACTGTACAATTTTTGGCAAAATCAAAACTCCATAGAGAAGAAGGCATTAGCCACATGCAAGAGCCTTAGCAGAGCTAATGAGCTCATCTCTTGGAGAATCAAGATCTCCATCAAGCATCTGGTAAGAAAGCTCAGGTATCTATGTAAAAGTTCAGCCGCTACAAAGTTCCATTTTTTTCCCCATGGCTTTAGGCAACTTAACTCAGTTTTTCTTCTACACAGCCAATAGCAACCATGTCAGCAGATGCAGGTCTCTGGTTGAGAACTTTCGGTTGCTGACTTCTGAAATAAAATATAGTTGAATTCAGAGTTGGACCTTGTCCTTTTGATCAACACATGCACTTCTCGCTTAACAGGATTATCAAGCAGCTATCCAGTTAAGTGAGTGTCAGCCTCCACTGTCATCCCACTTTCTTTCTCCTCCTTCCTCTCTTGCTCCTGCTTTTGTTTGCTGGTTCCCACTCCCTCAGCAGACATTAAAATCCTTCCTGAGATGATTCATATTGGTAACCCTGTGGAAAACTGTTTTCTTTTTCTGAGGCAGGTGTGGGATGACTAAGCTAATGTTCCATAGAACAGGTGAATTGAACTAACTCACAGGGACAAAAGGGACAAAAGCAAATTGAAGACAAAAAATACACACAATAGTTATGAAGAGGAAGTCCTTCTCCTTCAGTAGCTTTCACATTAGGTCACCTGTAATGCTCAGTTTCAGCCCAGTTACCCCCAATCCCCATACTTTAGAGCATTTTACAGCTAGAAACTCTATCACACAACACCTGCAAACACAATTCATGTGCTTCAGAGCTATGCTGCTACAGACAGATCATAATAAACCACAGCCTATCTCAACTTCTCCCTCCAGAAGTGAGAGGATGACCTATCCCCCATCTCTGTTTGCCCTCAGCTAGGTTGCATTTCACATCTCATGTGCCAGCTTTTGGTGACCCTTCTCCATCCAGCATAAGTTTTGCACACACAAGAATAGATGTTATAACCCTTCTATCATCTACCTTAATAATCACTCCCCTTAGGAACCAAAACCTTCTTTGTTCAGTTGATGGATCAATTGATATTACAAAGTACAGGAATCCAAGCAATATAGCTTGGATATTTCTAGTACTAAGTATATACATAGTGTGCTGAGCCAGTTGCTGTCGAAAGCAGATTGATATTATTACTGTTGTGATATTTCAGGGAGACTTTTGTGTTTCCTCTAATTCCAAAGTGAATATTTTGCTGTATTTCTCCATATCTGAAATATTAAGAATTTAGAATAAAGAACTGATAATCAGCTTTGACAGTTGTTTTCCAGCAGCTTTTGTAAAGCAACTCAGTTGGCTTGTCTATGGTGGAAATCTTTGTCAATATATGCTGATCTTTAGTACAGACTGATGTAGTCTCCTGCCATATAACCCTATTCTCATGCAAACATATTTTTTCTAGTTTTAGTTTATATTATTTTAGAAACATACTATCAATAATTATTGGGACAGAGGGAACTACTTCTTAAACCCACATGACTACAGAAATTTAACCATCACAGTGTAATCAGTAAGACTTCCCAGAATGCACAAAGCCTAATACTCTAACAGCTTTCTCTTCTGGTATCAAGTAGAAACCCCTAGGTGAACACTAAGGAAAATTAGACTAATAAAAATTTTTGCCTTCTTAACACTAGCAGCACTTTACAATCACGTAAGTCTTTAGTGCAGAGGTATATAAATACCCAGACTGTCTCAACAGTATGAAAACTTCTGAATGTCAAAACCTAGTTTATTTCTCTGTGAAACTGGAGAAAAAAGCCTTATTTTTATCTTCTTGCTTGATGCACTGTAATCCTCTAAACAGGGGATTCTTTAAAAAAAAATAAAAGAAGCAATTTTCCTTGGGCATGAAGTGCTGCTGTATACAACATTCATGTTGCATGCTCTGTTTTTAAGGGATGTTGGGAAATGGAAGAGCAGGCAACAAAGTAGTAAGAAAAAAGTACAATTATGAACAACTAACAGACTGAGTAGTGCTGGCTTCTAACCCCCTTTTTAATCTAGCTGGGAAAAACACAGCAAGAAGCAATAGGGAAAAGGGGAAGACAGATATATTCAAAATAGTCTAACAGTGTGATTTGCTGAACTCTGGAATAAGCTACCTAGTAAAAGGTAGCCTCTCCTCTCCTGTGCTTTTGAATCAAATTTGAGTGTCTTTCTGAAGTGAACTCTGAAAGATATTCACCCCAGCCATGTGTCAGTCTGCAAGTGAAATTCAGTGGCCTGTGTGGGATTAGTTTAGAGATCCAGTGATGTGTCCCAAACTCTGCAGAACTGTGACTGGCACCAAATGAATTAGAAACAGGACCAGGCTGCATAAGTTCATTAACTTAGTGAAAAGAGATCTGATGAATAAGTGACTCTACAAACACCCAGCACAATTATTTCTATTTGCACCCTCAAATGGTCCTCACTCCAGCTGCCTGTCAGGCAGATGAAGCCTGTCATTCACTCCTTTGTAACTCTACCCATTGTGCAAAACCTCTTTTCTTCTGCCAAGAAACCCCTTATTTTGGTCTTACGGAGAAATCTTTAAGAGCTGAGAGAGGGAAAGGGAGCCTTTAGCTCAAAACAAAGGGAAATAGGGCTTCTGCCAGCAGGAGGCTAACAAGTAAATGACAATTTTTGTATTTCTAGGGTCTAAGAACAATCTCTGCAGGCAGTGTCAAGCCCTGTGTCAGTTTCCTGCCCTGCCAGCCTTCCATAACAGATCATATCTGCCTGGGAGAATAAAACCTTCCTTCTCCAGAAAACCAGCTCAGCTAGCTCCCAGGCTTGATGTTCCCTGGCCCAGGCCATCCAGCGTGCTACCCCTCCACAACCCTGAGGCTGACTGATGGCCTAAATAATAGCAAATCATAGCTGTGTTGAAACAATCAAGTACCAATAAGGGCAAAGGCAGAGCATGGACTACATGCCATGTGGACTCTGTTTACCATTTAATGTTCTGCATTAATAGTCACTATACTGTAAAATAAGGTAAGGTCTGTGACAGATGGAAACATGACTTGAATTTGTACTGTGCCTTGCAACCCCAGAGAAGACCAAGGATGGCTGCACTGGGGTGAGTCATTTAGCACCAGAAACTAAGCCAAATTCAGGGAGCTCTTTCTCTAAGCTTTCTGGGCAACTCCTCTTGGTTGACTGGGAGTAGAGAGGAAAAATCACTTCTGTGCAAATGAGGTCTATTAAAGCTGTCTCCACAAAGGCCAGGAGGAGTTTTCTTCCATAGAAGAAGCAGAAAAAGAAAAAGAGAAAAAGAAATTAGCTAGCTCACTCACAAGGTGGAGGAATTCCAGAGAGAGAAATTCTGACACATGTGCCCTCCTGCAACCTATGGACACATCCCATATGAGCAAAAAAATCATTAGGAATTGAACGTACCCAGTTGATACAACATGCCAAGACCTTTTTCAGAAGCATAGGGGGAAGTCACTGGACCTGTGACATTCAGGACTTTCTCTGAGGAACCATAATTCACAGTCATACTGAGAAATCTTCTTTCAGCATTTTTCTAATGACATTTTTCTTCTACCTGCTCACTTTAATTTTTTTGATTTCTGGACAACCATATTTGTAGTGGAAGAGAACAATCACAGAAGAAGAAATGAGGTATGTCTGTCTCAATTACTGTCTATAATATGCTGTTCTAAATGCAGCTTGAAGTCTCTGAAAATGCATTTCTGGGACATCTCCAGTGATCAGTGCTATTGCTTTCAAGGGAAGCATCAATTTTGCCCAATTGTAATTGCCTTTGTAAGAAGGAATCTCCTATTGACTTCCAAGAGGACTGAAAATTATAATACTCAGACCTCAGAGTCAGAAAAAAAAGTTAGGAAAAAACAAAGCTTTCAGAGCCCTTGCAGTCAAATTCATTAGTGAGCTAAGCAGGAGTTCCTCCTTTTTATGTCCCAACAAACATTCTTTCTTTTTACATGGTCTTGTATGACATGTTTCATAATAATTCTTTGATCATTCTTTGGTACAAATAATTCTCTTTCTTAATTACTGTAAGGCAGTAAATAAAAGAATAGCCCTTTCTGTGATAAGGATAGCCCTTTCTGTGATAAGGGCATCTAAAAATGTAGGAAGTGTTCTTTTTTTATGGAACTGACCTCTTGTTTAGTAAAAACAAAAAGATCATTTATTATAAGTGATCCTCTGCCAACAGCCCCTATGCCTGTTACGAATTTCAAACACTTTATGTTCTCCCTCAAGAAAGGCTTTGTACTCTTTCCCACTCATTAGAAGATGGCTATTACGAATAGCACTTCCAGCATTAATATCAAATACAGAAATATATATGTTGAAACCAGGTTATGGCTATAAGGCAAACTGATGCAAGCCAGGAAATTCGTAAGATAAATCCAGCCCTTAGCTAGGGCTGTTGTGAAAACAAATACGTGGGAGTTAGCAAGTTGCCCAGGGTGAGTGCAGAGTGTGCATTTCCTGGTTTTTGTCAGACAATGTCAAAACATCAACCTGACCTAAACATTAGATTTGCCGTGTTGAAAAAGGGTGTTTCATGCTGGAAAGAGGGGAAGACACACCTACCTACCTTCCTGTTGTCGCTTCCCAGGATGCAGGGAGGGATGGCATGTGACCACAATGCCTGCCCTGGCCCCAAAGAACAGAGAGCATGAACCCACCAAGCTGGTGACCCACCAACTCCCAGGATGAACAGCTCAAAGCACAGGCATTGAGGATGTCCCCTGGGAAGTGAATAGTCTCATTTGTTTGGTATGTCCTCACAGAGAAAAAAAAAATCAAGATCTTTATCACAGGCATGACAAAATTCTCTTTGTCTTCACCTCATGAGCATCACAAGCTGTTTCAGGTGGAAGGCAGGTGTGGAGGCTGGGTAGAAGGACCATGCTGCTGTGTTGCCCAAGGGAAAATGGACTTGACAGGCCAAAGGGTCCACTAGGGCTGGCATGAGGCACACCAACCCCTTCAGACACCCTGGTGTAACCCAAGCAACAAAATGCCCTGTTCTTCCCTAGCAGAGCATACTTGGCAATACACCATCCCTCATGCTAGAGCACAGCTCTGCAGCTTGGCAGCAGCTCTGTGCTTCCTCAGGAAGCCTGTCCCTAGCTGGCTCAAGGTACCAGCTTCGGCCTACAAGTGCTCCAGCAGTGTGCCAGTAGCTCAAGGAGGCAGAAGAAGGGTGAGCAACCTGATAAATATGCATTTTGTCCAAAAAGTTAAATTACTTTGGTGAATATTTACTTGACAGTCAATATTGCAGCAGATATTCCCAGTAGGCAAAAAGACAAACTGAGGGGGATGGGAACTTACCTAGAAATAGTTTTGGTTTTGTAAAAACAAGTTTTCTTGTTCCCATATGGAAATTACATACATAAAATCAGTGGGCTCTGGTATTTTTTCTAGATCAAGAAGGTGGCAGCTAATGTCTGCATTGCCCAGGAGAGAGGAGGAAAAATATCTTGGCCTAAATCCTTTTCTTTTAAGCAAAACATTTGGGAAAAAAAAAGTTTCAGTATCATAACTAGTATTTGATTTAAACTAGGTTAATTAAATTGCTTCATTCCTCATATAATTAAAAACACATTGTACATAGTTGTATTGATACTAATTCCTGATGGTTCAAGTTAAATTGAAAAGAGGTTGAATCAAGCTGTGCTTAGGCTGTCGGTGCAGCTTTTTGGACCAGTTCAGCAAGCACACACTGTCTCCTAACCAAGTGCAGAACTCATACAGCATAACCTGAGGTCACAATAAATGTTTAATTGTATGGCTTGTATTTTATCTGACTCAAGAGGCTGACAGAAATACAGGTGGTCAGCTGAGTGTAAGCTGAGAGAAAACAGGTGAGTCAACCTCATGCTGAAGTGTTAGCATATTATTCCATGATGCCCAGTCTTTGAAGGAATACTTATTTTATAACCTAGGAGAATAATGAGGAGACTACTTATGGAATTAAAAGTTCCCAGCTTCTAATTAGAAGGGGAATAATTGCAGTGTCATTTGTAGGGATTTTATTAATTTATTTCATTTTCAAGACAAGTATATTTGTGCTGTATAATTTTCATTCATATGCCAACCAAAACAGGACACTTTTTTCATTCCTTGTGCTACATGTTTTCCTTCAATTTAACCCTCTATTGAATCCACTTGAAATTAAAAACACATAACAAGAAATACTAAACTTTGAAAGTGACAAAATGGAAAATTTAAGATATTTCAGAATTTTCCATATTTTCTTTGGTCGGGTTTTCTTCATCCTTACATAACCTGTTATTCTTTGAAGGAGTGCAAACTCACTTCTTCAGCTGTCATTTACACATTTCATTGGTGCTTTTCAGAAAAACAAAGAAATAAGTAAACCAATGATTCCTTCAGAATTCCACTAAAATATTCTAACCATTTACTCATGCCCTAGAGCCTTTTTTGTTATTTTAGGTAAGAAAAAGAAAGTTCCCTCTACTTTAGGTTCTAAGTCTAAATCGGAGACAATATCATCTAAGTGCAGACTACATCAAAGATGAGACTTCAATTAATTCCTGAGTTATTTATTTAAATACAAGTTTTTCATTGGCAAGCTGCCACTGAAAGACCTCAAGAGGAACATGGAGGTAACAAGGGGAATTCCATTATTCCTACCCCACAACCTCTTCTCCCGGGAACAGGACCAACACCAAGAAAATAAACCAGACACCAAATACAGCACAATGGGCTTTTTCCTCCTTAATTACCTTTAAAATTCCAGCCAAGCACACAGACCCCACACAGGATTTCTATGCTATGTATTAGCACCGGTTCAGCTGAGTGATGAACCTCAGAAAATAAAATGCTACATAATGTAGCTGCTGACACAGCAGAGAGCATCCCCACACAGCGGTGAGGCTTTAGAGGGGCCGATTCACCCCTGTCCCCATCCCCATTCCCATCCCAACCCAGCCCGAGAGGCGTTTCTCCCTTTGAAAGCCGCCTTTTGTGTCTCACACCCTGATGGGCTGCTCCTGGCCAGGCTGTTTGCTGTTCTTTGGAGGCTTCTGCTGTTTCCTACATCAGATGGAATTTACCTTCATGTAATTATTTGTTCTGGGAGCTTTGATCTCCACTTCCCTTGTAACTGCAGTGTAGTCACACTTTGAACTACAAGAAAGTACCAATTTAAGGCTCTTGCTGGAAACATCATAATAGTTAATCCTAACAAAAAGGTGTTAATTGGTCTCCTGGTGATTCTAAACTGAAGTCACAATAGGTTCTTATATTTGTTTACTACCTCTGTATTTCCTCCTCATCCCAGTAAAAGTGCAGTAGATCTGATAAACTTTTAGGCAAACTTATGATTTCTCAGTTTACGATTTAGGGCAAAACCCAAGTAACTCTTGGTATCAGAGGAGCAATTCTGGCCCAATCTGATGACACTACAGACTGGTATCTTCAGAGTCAGCTGTTGGAAATTGCCTACTCAAGCAGAAGAAGTAAAACTTTAAACAACTCTAAAACTCCTTCTGAAGCACAATAAGGCCTCTGTATGAGATGAAAGCTGTTTCTTTGTATAAAATATTCAAACCTTTGGCCCCGATAGAGAAATCATAGAGCTGGGGAGGAACATAATTCTTCTTCGTTTTGGAATCTATCTCATCCTGCTCATCACAAAGAAAATGTTTAAATAACTCGAATTAATGGAAGTGGCTCATCATTCTGGACTGCACTGATGGATTTTCAAAACATATTTTTGCTTTTTGTCTTACACAAACAAGGCACTTACTTTTAACGTAACCACTGAATTTTGGTCAGTCAGGTACATCACGTCTGTCTTTCTCAAAAAAAAAGTGACATATTTGAGTGAAGAGGAAAGGAAATATTCCTTTTTGCTATGCTGCAAGCAATGATTTCATATATCCAAATCAGGATCAGGTACTGACACTTTTCTGTCAGTAAAGGCCTTTGTGAGTTGTTAAACATATGCATGCACACCCAGTTGCAAACAGGTAACCCAGGGTATAGTGAAATGGCAGCCCTGAAATGGAAACACCACTACAAGGCTTTATGTCAGAAAAACCTTTTTCTTTTTCATATTTTCTTTGCATGACTTTCTAGAATCTCCTGAATATAATCCAGACCCCTGGCAGCTGCAAGCTACAGTCTGAGGCACTGATAAATTTATTTTCCAAAATACCTGCAGTATTCTCTTTTTGTCACAATGCCCCCTGCGAATGAGGGGAGGGTAAAAAATCTGTCTGATTTCCCAGCAATGTTACAGTTTAGAGCCTTTGCATTTTACCCCTGGGGAAGCTGACAGTCACTCCGAACATGTTTTTGTCCTCACAGTTAGAATTTGAATCTATGCCTTCATTTTCTAGCTCCTACAGGCTGTTTTGTTCTCAACTACTTTTTCCATGTTTTTGTTTGGTTTTTTGTTTGGGACTTGTCAATCTAATCCCATTAGATAATTAAACATTACATGCAGTTTTATTATGTGATAGTTGTTGGATTGGGGTTTTTTTATTTCAGAGGTTGTTTTGGGGTGGGGGTTTTTTGTGTTTTAAAAGGAAAAAAAAAGCAGCAACAAAGCTTTTAAAATAAAAGGGGCAATATCATCCCAGTGGTCCTGCTCCCAGGATATTTATAGCCCCACCTTCCTAGGAAAACAAGGGGGTTTACAAGAGCAACTTGATACTACAAATCTAATCATAACCATAAATCACACTTAAAAGTTACATTTCAGGATTATGTAGGTTTAGCAATGAGTCTGGGCAGTAAAAAAGACTAAAATTCTTGCTATGACAGGTGACCAGCTGAAGTTTAATACCTTTGTTTTTAAAGTGCAATTCTTAGCTGAGAAAATGGGTCTCTACTGTATCTTACATAAACATCCCTTGCAAGTTACACGTCTGCAAAAAGTCAATCACAGCACTTTTTTCTCATCTGGGTACTTCACGGTATGTGTTTGAAGCCCACAGCTCATATTACAGCATGAAGATGCAAGGAGGGGAATTAAAACTATATGGTTACCTGGAGTAGAATGAAAATGACTTAGACAAGTTTTTTGCTGTTTTACCTGTGTCAAAGTCAAAGTTAGCAAAGGATTTTTGTCATGCCTGGGGCTTGGAATCAGGTTTTGATTTTCTTTGCTAAGGAAAGGAGCTGCAGGTAGTAAGGCTTCATCTTCAGCTTCTATGATTGATTTACTCTAACTGATAAAAACGATCCAAGGGAACCATATGTTTCATGGGTGCTGGCAGCCCTCAGTAGGTTCATCCTGCCAGGACATACACAAAGGTAGGAATTTGAGGCTGAGGCAGGAAAAAAGGGCTCAAAGAGAATAAACAGTAGTTTAGTGTCACTCACAAAGTTTCTGAGAAAACAATCCTTGTTTGTGGTCTGTTCAGAATCAAACACACATTTGAGCCGGTCCCTATTCTCACCCTCCTTTGCAGGACTTACAGTCTTAACCAGCACTGATGCCTGCTTGCAAAAAAAAAGATAAAATTCCTTAGTTTTAATTGCTGATATCTCCTAAATGAATCTGGAGCAAAATTCTGATCAAAGTCAGCAGTAAACAAAGGCATAGCCACTTGCAAAGCCACTGATAATGCATTCAGATTTCTTGCAGTGCTGTTGCAGTATGTGTCACTTAGACACCACAGTCACAGGCATGGCATATATCCCAGGAGACTATCCCTCTGTTATCTTCTAGTCACTGTTGCATTCTTCAGCTGAAGAAGCAACTCAGTCTCTCAAGCCACTCTTCCTCTAAAAGTACTAATATAATTAAAATTACAAAACATTAAAAAATAATCAACTAGGGTTGATCTTTTCAGAGATATGCCCAGAAATCTGCAACTGAAAATCTGTAAAGACAGAGTGTCTCCTTTCAAGTGTCCTGCTACTTCCAGCTGCCATCACGGTAATTCAGCATTTCTGGTAAAATACAGGTGAAAATGATAGAGCTGTAAACTCTCTGTAATTTACACCATATGATAAATTAAAACAAATCTTTAAAAGTTAAATTATAATTGGATTGGTTCTGACTGGCATGCTTCATCCAATCTCTGAAAGTCTGTGGCTTGTGCCATGGCTGTTAGTCTGCATATTGCTATTTCAGAATAAGGAAAGAAACCCTATTTTATTTTAAAGGCAGTATCCAAAGCTGGATATAGTCTGTATAGACAATGTTTGAAGAATTCCACAATTCAGGGTAAGCATTAGGCCACAAAGGGCATTATTTCCCAAGATGTGATTCTTTCCATAAAACGTACTTTTCCCTCCTTCCCTCTTACCCACCACACTGTTCTCATATCCTTCATCACCACCTCCCCACCTTTTTATACACATTTTGCTTATGTCCCTTCCCACTTTGTTGCAATGTCCTTGCTTTATTGAGTTTTCCTACACAACCCCACAGATCTCAAATATAGATCACACTCAGGCTTGCAGTTAATCTATCTCACCTACATTACCACTTAAGGATTCCAGGCTCCCCCAGTTTCCTTAGCTAGATCACAATAAACCCCCTCAGTTCTTCCCCATGTCCCCAGTCTCCTGCAGTGATAGTCTCTGCTATCCCTCTCTCTCCTCTGCTCCCCACAGCGTCTTCAACATCCCTCAACACTATGCTACAACGCCAGCCTCAGCTGCACGCTGATATTTGCCAAGGAGCAGTCTGCATGCACCACAGCTGCTGTGGAGCCACCCAGGCACTAGCTGGTATGCACATGGCAATAGGCCTGGCCACCCAGGATTCCGGGAATTCAGAGAACAAGGTGTGCACCAACAAGCCTGGCAGCTGACGCCTCTCAGGAAGCCAGTGTGACACACTGCCTACCAGATGCCTGGCAGATGAAACAAATGGCACCAAGGATGGCATCCCAGGCCTCTGCTCTTTCTGACAGGTCCCATTCAGTGCACCAGGAGTTTTGCCAGCTGTTTGCACGGAAAATGGGATTGGATCCTGAAGAACAGAATGGATGCCAGCCTCCCTTTCCTGTGATGTTACCTTTGCACAGTGTGCTTATAATCTGGCTGCACCCTTACAGCTGGCACCTCCCAGCTCTACTCTGGTGCCCTTATCCTTGGAAGGTGCACCAAGCACAGCCACAGAGCTCCTTCTTCATTGTCGTTAGAGAAGTCTTTCCTGTCAGGATGCAAACAGAAGTCTGAGCTTGGGGGTTGGGATACAGAGGCGACGAGTCCCCTGTCATTCTGAATGTGCTTCCACAAGATATTGTGCTCATTTGCTCATCTGTATGCCTCTGGTATCTCTCTAACATTCAGAGTGCACAAGCTTTTTGGGGACAGCAACTATCTTTTCATCCTGTTCCTGTACAGCATCAAACACATCCTGATCTCCTGCCCAGGATGACAGTCACCAAAAGAGGATCATTAGCAATCCAGCAAAGTCTTACCAGACATTTTGTTTACAAACAAAATGCCTGAAATTAGAAAGGAGAGGCTATGCCATCATAAGCTCTTCCTGACTGAAAATTTGCTCTTCCTTTGGGAGAACTGCTTACAGTGAAGAAAGGCCATTCGGAGACATTGGGGAGTGAGCCCTTTTTTCAGCTGTTGACAAATAGTCTTGGTTCAAAGCTTCCAACAGAGCATGTAGAGAAGCCCTTTCATCTTAACAAAGGTGAATTCATGCTATTCTTGCCAAAATGAGGTGGCTTCTTTTGTTTCCTGTTACCATTTTCCACACTTCTAAATCCCCATGAACAGTCTGTAGGTACATTCCAGAGGGGATATTTAATATTTTATTGCCAAGCAAGTACTAAAGAACTGGTTCCCATAGTCACTATCCGCAAAAGTTTTCCCTGCAGGGCTCATGTAAGCAGAGCATTACTGCTCCCACTGTTCCTGCTGAATACAATGCCAGGAAAACCCACTGCTTCCATTGAGGCTCATAAATCTCCTTGTTGATCCCTGACAGTTTTGCTTGCCTTGAATGTGGATATTCTCAGCCAGCCGGAGAAAGGAATAGAGATAAAGTTAGCCTCTGATGAAAGGAATTATAAACAGTTGCTATTATCTTTTCTGTGCTGAGTATTTTGAGACAGTTACCCTTGAACTGTGTTTATTCTAAATTCACCAATGGAGTCAGAAGTTTTTGCATAAGACCAATCAGGTTTTACCTTAGCAAGGAATGATATAAAAGGCGCGACTTTCAATAAACTGCCTTTTTCTCTTATCATCTGAGGGTGGAGTGCTGTGTCATTTCCTAGCTCAACAGCGACATTGAAGAAGGAATGAATACACATGCTTGAGATCAGCATCCTAAGCCATTATCAGACCTTTAGAAAGGTGCCAGCTACCAGCACATTACCTAAAAATAGCTCATGTGCCCCTGAGAAAAATTACCTGCCAAACTGTAAACTGGAGAGCTTATTGCCCAATATACCTCTAACAGCTGAGAGGCAAGGAACACACACCTCAGAGGCTTGTACATGAACTCTGAAGAGGAGGTATTTAAAGTGAATTCATTAGGCTAAATACTTTGTTTCTGGGATAGCCATCAGTGCACAGTTCTCTTTAAACTTTTTTATCTTTGAGGCTGTCTGTAACCCACCACATCTGCATTGGATCTTGCATCTTATCATGCATATATTTTAGAATCATGATGGTTTTCAATACAGCACCTGTTTCACAGCAAGTCACATGTGTACTGATTAATGCTGCCTGATTCACTGCAACAGCTCTCTTATCCCTCCTATCACGCCAATTCAGTGAATCCTTTCAATCCTTGTGCCTATGTATAGGCAAGACACTAAAAATGGCTTTCTAATTAATCAAGTTATTCCCAAGTTCTCCTTTTTTCCCCCCCACATAAATCCCCAGCCACAGCCATGCCAAACAAACAGAACTAACCAATGTTCTGCCTTGCCACATTCTCCAAGGCCATATGCCTTTGCTTTGTTTCTGTCGTACATTCAAAATATCTCTCTTGTATACTGTGCACTTCTCAGGCAACAGTTTTCTTGGCTCATGCATTCATGTACACGTGAGAAAGGCTATATTAGCAATGTTAAAGGATGCAGTTCATAACACATTTTCTACTTGGCAAAGATAGTTTAGAAGCTCCAGTTCCTCCATCCCAAGAGCTGCATATTTCTTTGCTATGCCACAGCCTTGCATGCCCTTGGTAATGCTACACACTCCTGTCTGCAGCCTGGTTTGCAGCATGTTCCACAAGCTCTTCTATCACCATCACTGGAAAGGTGGTGGCTGTAAAGGAGGGTGGAAAAGAATGACTGAATGAAGAGCTGAGGACAAAGAGAGATTTCCCAAGCTGACTTTGTTGTTGAAGAAAACATGGAATGACATCCTCAGATGGAAAAGATTTTTCTTATCTACCCTCCTGCCAATTATCATCCCTCTCATATCCATAAGATGAGCCAGCACAGATACACAAACATGTAAGGTGTCACAGAATAACCAGTGTAGCTGCTGTGGGAGTCCTTAGATTAGATTAGATCAGTTCTTAGGAAATCTGTTTGGTGAGACGGGAAATTATACAGCTTCTCCAGAGTAATGTTGCCAAGCATGTAATTTGAGCCCTGACTTTTTGAGACAAAGAGCTTTTACACCTACTTTCAAACTGTAATCGAAAGTCAACACATCAGTGGTGTTCTGCACAAAGAAATTGCACCAACACAACAAAACCCACTTAAGTGCTATCACCAGATTAATTCAGAATTAGCTAGTGGCCACCTAAACCAAGTTGAAAAACAGGTACAGTGCCTCTGACCAGAATCACTACACATTCCTCAGTCCATGCCCTGAAGTCCCACATCAAAGTCCATTTGAACATGCAGTTTATATACGTAAGACTCTCCAGTACATCCAGAAGCCATTGGGATTCTAGCAGATGTGTTGGGCAGAACATTTGGGTATGTGCATAATTCCCACTGCCTAAACAAATTAAATTTACTATGCTTACATTAACAAACTGTGTAGAGTGTGTTCAATACCAATAGCAGATTCAGGTATCCCAGTGTCCTTACCTGGAGAAATATGGGTCACAAGGAAATGCCTCTGCCCCAGCTTTCTCCCAGCCCCATTTACTGCTGAAGAAAAACCAGTCTAAAAGTACAAACTGTTCAACTTCAGTGCAAACCACACAAAGAGTGCTGCCTCTGTTTGACCACATATATTCATTCTTCTAATCATGGGCAGGATATTCTAGTTGTTTGCAGGTAGTTTTCATGTTTTCTAGAAGAACGAATGATGCAAGTTATGAATATGGGCCAGCAAGAGACTGTGGGGATTGCAGAGTCTACATGAATTAATATTGTTTTCCAAGTACTGTGATCTCTTGATCTGATTACTGGAGAAAGAAAAACGTGTAGGAAGAGAATAAAATGGATTTTGTCATCCTTCAGACAGAAATTATGTAAGAGAAGGGTTATATTTTGATCAGCTACATTACCATTGAGTAGATAGCTCAGTTAATTCCAGGGAATCAGTGGCAAAACTCCTATTGATTCTAATGGAGCCCAGATGCAATCCAGTAATCAAAACACGTTTGGTCTTCTTTAGACTCTGTTTTGACCAAAAGTTATGTGATAAAAAAATATGGTGGGACAATCAACCTAAGGATAGAACAGAATTAAATAGAATAGCATTGTAAATTGAATAACTGTCAAAGATTTAGTGTTTTTCTGTGCACACAACCCATGGATTACAGAATTTATATACATGAAAGACTTTTATATCAGAAAACCAGAACAAAATTATCATTAGGATAAACTTACCTTTCTTTTACTTGCATAACCCATAATCCTACTGAATCACATGTTTACTTGTGGATAATATGTAAATACAAAAAAGCTGCATTGAAAAAACAAAACCAAAACCAAACCTACAACAACAAAAAAACACCATTCACAATGTAAAAAATGCCCGGTAAGACTCTTCTATTGTGGCAGGAATTGATGGGGACAATTCAACAGATCTGTTAGACATCAAAAGGAGCTGAGATAGCGCAGTGATACAAATATGAGAATTGTTATAAGCCTTTGGCTCTTAATTAGCTCTTTGTAGAACCAAGATTATTGTGGATTAATGAATGAGTCTGCCTGCTTGTACACAAACTGCACAAGTAAGAAGAAGAGTATCTCAAGATACAAGACATTTACTAGATCAATATAAGGAAGGAATGTACTCACATTTAAATGATAAAACAGCAGGAGACAGAATAGACGGAACAAATTCTTTCAACAAAGTCTCAGGGAAAGCAACCATGTGGATGAAACAAATATTCAGGAAATAAACATGACAATGAAGAAACATGGCCAGAAGAGGAACGAAAGAACTGTGGAACATAAGTTTTATATTAATTTATTCTAAATACAAGATAGTCAACAGTCCCTTCCAAAGTAAGCAATCACTATATCAACAATGAATGGGCAAGATATAGTAAAATAAAAATATATGGCAATGGAAAAAACTGAAGAAAGACTGAAGAAAAAAAATGGCTGAAGGTAATGACTGCTGAGGAGAAAAGTCACTTGTAGGAAATATTTTAAAAGATCCCAGTAGTAGCTTTACAATGTTCCATGGACAAATAATTTCAAAGTCCAAAGGGTTGAGGAAAAATAAGGAGCAAAATGCATTAAAAAATCCGAAATAAACCAACAACTCAAACACTAAAGCTCTTTTGTTCTGCCCTACCTTTTTAAGATACTTTGAAATTGTAAAGTGATCTATCACTTTAAAAAAAAACAGATTGTCAGTGTGATTGCCACCAAAAAACAAGAGGTATTTAATAATTTGCTTCAGTGAGCTTGTCAACTTACTTTGGGGCAAATTTTGGAAGTACAAATACTGTTAAATGAAATGTCAAATGACTAGCCCGACCGCAACAATATTGACCCTGCGTATGAGAAAGCCCTTCTTCTAGTGCCCTCTGCATTTGTATACCCATTTAAAGACAGATATTTCCTTCTCTCAGGGAAGATATCTACTAATATGAGCATGAGAGCATTCATAAGCACTTCTTACATGGCCCAGGAGGGAAGAAAGCCCAGTCTGGGCACACTTCGACTGACCAGAAATCAGAAGACAAGCAGAGAGGCATCATGTGGGTTGTGGGATGTTTCTTCCCAGGATTATCTTGGTGAACTGCAGCAATTAAGAGTTCATCTGAGCTCAGGAAAATATCACACTCTTAACCCTGCAATTTTTATTGACATTTTCTCGCTGTGTCATCTGATGACTGCATACTTATGCGTCTCCTTCTAGCTCTCTTCTCATCCTGCACTAAGGGAATCTGCAAGGGAGTCTCCACTACACTCACCTCACAGTTCTCTCCTATCCATTTCTCAGTGGGAGCAAAGCCAGACATCAGCCAAGACAAACCTGATGTGATCACTCACTTCTGCACCCCTGGACTTGAGAGAAAACGAGTGTAGTTTTCAACCCATCTAGTAGGTTGGGTTCTCAGAAATGGAGATAGTTTTCTTCTGCTTTCTACAAGTAAAAAGTTATCTGAACTTTCTCCCAAATGATGCACAAACAAGTTGGAAGAGAATGAGCAAAATTTCCAGCAATCTACAAGTTCCTCCAGGCATAGGTTTCTCCTTTAAATGTAGGATGACCTCCTGACATCAGTTACAATGAGGTAATTGCAATCAGAGGATTCACTAAGTTTTCACTGGGAGCAAGCAGGGTACCTGTACCATACACAAAAAAAATTGGGTCCCTGTGCTGGAATTGTTTTAATTCTTAGTTCCCTCTTCCTCTTGTTGCTTATGGAGGGCAGAAGGGCACTTGCTTGGGTTTGGCCTGTGTAAATATTGGCCCTGTGTTCATTTTATTTTTAAACATTTAGCTAAAAAAAAAAAAAAAGGCTCAAGATGATTGATATGAGGATAGTGCTGGAGAAAGTCACATTACAAGTTAACTGTAACAGATTTCACTTGGTGCTATTCTGTAGGAAATTAAATCAAATACACTAGCAGAGCAATCTGTCAAAGAAAACTGGTTTCACTGAGCAGCAGCATCCGCTTAAGAGTACGTAACTTGCAAGCATATGGAACAAATTACTTTTTCATTTCTTTAATTTCTCATGTCTTAAGAAAATGGGATCTAATTCATAAATTGCAATATACAAATCAGAAAAACTGTGAGTAAGAGGCAATGTGTATGGGTTAGTCTGTTCATTCAAAGTTGTTCAGCAACTTTACCTTCTTTCCCAAGGCTTATCTCTCAGCCACATTTGTCCTAGTAAGAATTACATGATGTGAAATTGTTACAGATTTAAAGAATGTGCAGGGGAATAACTGACTAAAGGATTAGTCATTGCACTTCTGCAATCCACCAACAATAACAAGGTATTACCTTTGCTGCTAAAAGTAAATTTTCAGAGTGACATTAAACTATACTAGGCAATTTGGAAGAAGGGCAGGCTGTGTAAAATACTGACTTTTCACAAGAACAATAGAAATAATTGGTCATTCAAAGTCACTTCTGCTGACTCTACAGTATAAGTCTTGCAGGAGAGTCTGTCAGTAAGTCATTTGGCTTGAATTTCTCAAGTTTACCCATGCAGAATAAAACAGTTCAGAAATGTGTAGACCTCCTGGGTGCCAATGTTGATTACTCAGTGCTATGAGGAAAATCATGCTATTCTAGTCTTTTTTTTTATTAGAAAAGAGGAAGCTTTAATTTTGTTGATAGCCTCAGGGTGTTAGGTTTCATTTGCATTTCCTGTTGGTTTCAATGGCCATGGTTGGGATGGACTAAAACTTCCATTCTCTGTGAGCCCTCACTCAAATTTTATCACTTTTAAAGAGGCAGAAAATCACAAAAAAGATTACCCAACAAGCTGAACCCAAGCAGTTCAACAGCAGTTTAAATTAGTGGGCAGGGCTGTGCAATGTGGTACCCTTTGGCAAGAGGGTGGCTGGAAAGGCAAGAACAGTAATCTCCTTAGCCACTGCAACCAGAGGAGGCAGGAACCATGGCTCAGAAACCTTAGGAAGTAATTTCCTTTTCTGCTACTCCACCTCACCTCCTTCCATGCATATTCTTTTCCCAGTCTCATTTGGACCTAAAGTAGCAAACTTAGTTTGTGGGACTTAAGTTGGTATTAAATTCCTAACCTGGTCATTCCAAACCACCAAAGTACCACACCCAAGCAGCAGCTCTCTCCAACTTGTTTTAATCTCTCCTCAGCCCCTCTGCCTTCTCTAGGCCTGCATTGCTTTGCCAAGTCATCCATGCAATGTGAACATGTACATCACACGTGAGACTTCTAATGCAAGAACGTGCATTTCTTATGGCTTTTCTTGTATTGATGATGTGTTTTCATCATGACACTCTGACTGTTACTTTCTGTTAAACCTGAGTATTACATTTCAGCAGCAAGGAAGAAGTCTCCTCAGTAGGAGAAGTATTTTATCAAGAAGAGAAAGTGCACAAACACATCAAGGATATCTTTCACTACAACATTTCCCATTACGGTACTATGTCATATTATTTGAAATCAATAAAATAATTTGGGGACTGTTTATAGTCAATATATAGTAACTATAGACTATATATATTAACGGCAGGCCCAACAATATTGTGGTTCACGATGTCACTCTAAAGCCAGCTAGAAATTAAAGACATTTAGATCCATGCTTTTGCATGATTAGCAACCTATCACTTTTCAGTTTTGCATTCCAAACTGTTTTTCTACTGCTGAATACGCATCAGAATTTAGTGCAAGTTAGCACCAAAAAAAAAAAGTGCTAAACGGGGGATGGAATAAGAGATACATTTTTTCTTGTTGTGTCCTTTACTTATATAAAATGTAGCACAAATGTATTATTGAGGAAAATACGTGCTTGAACGTATTTTCAGACACCAGAAAAGTAGCCCACCACTGCAAAATGATGTTGCTATAATTTCACATGGATTCTTTGTTCCAAAATATTTGATTTCTTGCTGTCACACTCAGCATATGTTATCAGGGCAATGAAATGTCTTACCAGAATTACTGGGGAAAGGATTAAGCTCTGAGGTGAGAAACAGTGTGGCGGTCCAGCACATGCAACACAAGTGGACATGCCTCACAGCTTGAAAGAGAAATCCATATTTCCCAGTCCTTGTATGTTCCCACTTATTAAAGAGCTGTACAAATCATTTGCCCAGACTGTGATAGATGTTGCACTTAATATTTACTCATTATTAATAGGTACTGTTCTCTTTGCCAGGTAGATCACACTTCTGCACTGCCTTTGTATCAAAGGTGCTAATGGTCTTCTTTGATATAGCACCACCACACCCAAGAGCATGAGGAAGAAACTTATCTGATGATCAGGTGGGAAGAGCAAAGGAGATGATCCAGACAACACTCCCGTACAAAGCTTCCTGCCACCAGAGTGGGAAAGGTACTCCTGGTTCTAGCGAGATTGCATGTGAGAGTTGTGATGGAACAAGCCCAGAAGTGGCCATAGCATGCAAATTCTACATCCTGAGGAACTGAACAGTTTTGGAAAATGTTTTCTTTTTAAATCTGAATGAGTGTTTGATGAAAGGCTGCAGATGCACACACACTGTCAGTGGCACTCTTCATGGCGCCCACTTGCTGGGAAGTCCAGACTGCAGCTTTTGTTATACCTGACCTGAGGCCAGATCAGGACCTGATGGTGAGAGCCCCTACTCCAGGGCTGCTGTCTGACTTGAATGTGCTCGTCTTCCCTCTCTTCACATTGCCTTTTGATGGAGAGTGTGCAAAGAAGGCTCACCATATGTATGCTATGTTCTTAACCTCTTTCCATAGGCATCTAGATTCAACCTGACAAAAAATAGGAGCTTTGATCTGATCCAACGGAGTCAGATGTATGTGCTCCTCCATTTCTTTCTCTCCCTTTTCTCTGGCACCCACTCATGAAGTTCCAATTCTTTGTGAGAAGCCTTTGCTAGCTATGCCTTCAACAAAGTTGCTATGTTTCTCAAGAAAGATTCCTTTTCAATAAATCAGAATTTTCCAATAATGTTTCTCAACTCAATCTTTTTAAGAATTTTCTCTTACAAAGGAGATGAGCAGAAGTTTATCCTTACATTTTGCTGATACCATTGAGCTTGTCATGCAAATAAAGTCTCCTTGACTCTGTGTGCAAGTCCTTGAAGTTTAAGCCCTGGCTTTTTCTGATGTAGTAACTGTTTGTCTCAGGCAGCAATGTTCCTGGCATCCCACCAAAGTCGATGGAAAAGTTGTGATATGTCTCAGGAGGCTCTGGTTTAGACTCTATCAGCATAAACAGAAGACTGGGCCAGTACAAGGTATACCTACCTCCCTCAAAAAAATCACAGCATATCAGAGCTTAAAACCAAGAGGTACCTTGACATTATGCTACTTTGACAGTTGTGTGGCTCTCTTGAAGAGATCCAGATTATTTCAAAAGCATTCCAAAGAAGATCCAGTCCTTGATACAACATTGAAAACAAAACAGATTTGTTCCTCAATGAAACTAAATGTCATGCTCTGTGTACCCATAAGGTGGTGGTGTATAGAGATGGAAAGTGTCCTGTCATGCTTCAGTCCTGGAGTTGGCCCAAGAACTGCAACTATAAGTCTGGAAAGACTGCTGCCCACACCAGCCTATTCCAGCATGGTCACAGTTCAGAACAGGAAGGAAACATAGCGCTGAGCTGTCACAGATGAGAATCCTCCAGGCATTTAGAGCATCAGAAAAGGGCTATATATATTTTAGGATCCCTTGGCCCTGAAACATTCCCTAGGAATGAACTAGTTTTCAGTGACCCAGGTAGCCAAACTTGAATAGATCAATTAATTATTCCTATGACATTCTCCAATAACCCACAACTCAGAACTGCAACTGTAGAAACTTGGTCTGCCTGAGCCTTGAGACTGTGAAGTCCCCAGATAGCCACAGCAGGCAATTTTGCAGGATGTGGAATAGTCATTCTAACCCCAGGCTCCTGACAGCTCTAGTGATGCCAGTTGCCTTTTCCCTTACGAGCCATGAGGAATGACTGTGCTGAAGGCAGTGACTACACCGAATGTATCTGCTGCCAGAGCAGCATTGAGCACAGAGTCCCACAGTGCACTCAGACTCGTAGGGCCGGCCAGTACCCAGGGGATCCCACAGTCTCTTTAAATGGCAAAAACAGCTTTTCCACAACTCAGCTCAATACATGTTCCAATTATCTCAAAGTATAAAGATGAAGGGGAAGTAAATTTTTGAATTGAAAATAGGATTCAGGTTCTCAGTTTTAAGGAAATCTTCATTGATGCAGGTATGACAGCATAGTGTTTTTCACATATTTATATTGAAAAAGAAGGAGGCCTTACAGAACAGTCAACAGAGGAGTGTAGGTCAGTAGTCGATCTGTTCTGAAATTACAGCCATAACTCTGGAATGCTATTCCCTCTACACCAATGCTGCTGCAGGCACTTACAAAGTACCTGTGATCCACCTGAGTGCACACAAGTGAATTGGCCCTCTGTGCTCTGCAGAACATTCTTCAGCTGCAACACCAGCAAGGTTTCAGTCTCAGTGCCTGATAGGATTGGGTTTTGAGAGAGGCCTCTGATGAGACTGTCATACTCCTTCATACTTCTGCTTGGGAGCAATCAAAGTAGACTGGTGTTGCCATTTCTGTGGGGTCTTCCTTTCTCTCTGAGACAGGAGGGACACCATCACCCTGCAAATGACAATGGCTTCTGCAACTGACACAGAAGGAAAAGCAGATTAAAAGAATCTGACTCTGCATGACAGTATTTCTCCATTCAGTATGGATGTATGTGTACATGTATGTGCATGCACGTGTTCAGAAAAAGAACAAGAGACAAGTCTCAAAGAGGTCAACTCTTGGTTTCAGCCTTTGCAACAACCCCTGATTTTTATTCTCCTAGATGGAGTAGAAGCGATCCTAGAACATGGACCCTACTTGATTTCAAGATGATTTTCAGATGGGGAGGGATAAAAAAAGGGCGGGGGGGAAATGGCCTTTCTTTCCATCAGTAGATTGGCTGCATGCTGGTGGTGTTGAACAAAATTAGAGTCTCACTCCTCAATCCTTCAAAGTCAACATATCTTGAAGTTGTCTTCAAAACAGTCCTGAGACAATTTATAACATTTGGAAGCCTGCAAAATAGACATTAACAGAAAAGTTAGGAGAATAGACAGTTGATTTTATCATAGTTAGACAAGCCATTCTTAGTGTCGTGGTTTGAAAAGTGTTGGAATAGGAAGTGAGGTTTTTTTGGACACGCCCCTGCTAAAACACCCCTGTTAAGCTGGGCACAGAGGGGGCAGTTCTCTTTTCCAGTGGTCAGCAGGTCAGGTAGGGCGGACTCCGTCTCCCGGCCTCAGGCCGGGGGAGGCCTGCAGGGGCTTCCCTTCCCTTTTTTCCCCCTTCCCCCCACCTCGGCACATTCCAGCATTCTGCCACGGGCCGGAGCCGAGCGGCAGGCCGTCTCTGCTCTGAAAACCGAGCTGAGAGATGGCAAGGTCTGCCCTTCCCCCATCCCATCGCAAGAGGGAAGGGTGGAGAAGCGGGCAAATGGGGGGGGGAAACTCGCAAGCCCCAGGCAGGGGCTCAGCCCAGCTGCTTCTCCGAGACCACTTTTCCCTCCTTTTCCCTGGGCAACAGCCCAGGAGGGAGAGAAGCCTCCGATCCATCGGCTCTTGTGCTGGGATCATGTGACACCAACCGGCTGGCCCAGAACTGAAACTTAACTCTTTCAATGCCGCACCTTTCCCCCCGTGAGAGAAAAGTTGAAATATGAAGCTATGTAAGAGAACAGAATGGGACTTGGAGGTCAGTGAAGGAAGATATCCAGGCCAGATGGGAGGGAAGAGGAGAGAATTGAAAACCCTTTTGGTGAATCGTGGGAAATGAAAAGACTCTGTTTCTTTGCAATGTATTTCTGAAAATCTGTTGGGGAAGGAGCAGCTTCAAATTCCAGAGCCAGGAAACAGGCTCCAAGTTGGAGCAGATGATGAAGTGGCTGTGATGGCTGTGATCCAATGAAGAGCTGGAATGAAGAAGGAGAGAGCAGGCCACAAGCATCAGGTGCCCTCAAACGAGGGGATGGAGGACAGAACCACCCTCCAAGAGACTTATGAAAACCTTGGCTCCGTTGAACTGTCATTTTTAAAACTAAGACCCCATGGTTTGGAAATGGCCCGTGAACAGCCCTGGGAAAGCTGTGGAATGGGAAGGCTTCTTTGCAAAGTTTCTCTGGGCGGGTTGCATGTGAAGTCAGTTGAGACCCACAAGGAACTCTGTTGTGTTTCCTCTTGTGGGGAGTTTTTCCTCATGACAAATCAGAAGGGACTTCTCTTCCTGAGGAAGATATGGACAGACTATTTCTATGAGTGTTAAACTGACTGAAATGTTTTGGTTTTGTTCTTTTGCATTGATGGCAGAAAAGGAAATGGTTTGGTGGGAGGGAGAGGTCTCATGAGGAGTTTTGTTTCGGTTTGTTTTCTTTTCTTTCTTAGTTATTCTTAATAAACTTTCTTTATGTTTTACTGAAGTTTGAGCTTGTTTGCTCTTCTCTATCTCACAGCAGGTAAATGAGTGAACTGGCAAATTGCCAGCACCAAACCTACCACACTTAGTGGTGCATTGGCCGAGAAACATTCTAAATTGGGAAATTCTAGATTGGCGAACTGAAACCACTACACTTAGTAAGAAAGGAAAATATAGAATGACTAAAATGGAAGTAGTGGAGTTTGTAGTGGAGTTTATAGAGTGCAGTTCTCTCCCACAGCAGAGTGGGAGAGAAGCTACTCTGAGACCAGTGAATTGACTGGCCTCATCCAAATAAAACACATGAGGGATCTGCATCCCTCTTCTCCCTGGAAAGGCATGGTTAGGTGAGACCAAGCTATGAGTTACTCTCAGGTAGAAGAGTGGTACACAACTGCCTTGAGCTCACTGTGTAGCACTAGCTACCCAACCCTAGATGCCCCAAATTTTCCCCCCTGCACATGGTTGCAAGTTGCTTTTGCAATATCAGTGACCTGAATATATGAGAGCAAAACTCTCAGAGACAATTAGATTCAAGAGGCTTGAAGCTTCCCAGGAATCTGAAAGAACTGGCATTTCGGTCTTCATGGCCCACTAGAGTCAGTTAAAAGGTCAGAAATAAAAGGTTATTGACCTGTAGATTTTCTTGAGACTCAGAGGGCACCATGACTTCAGCCCTTGAGTTCTTCTCACAACACAGGGATCATAAAGGTTTTGCAGGTCACTGACCCCACAGCATATGAAATCAGGAAAATAACTGGTAAATTTACTCTGCATTTTATATTATTGCAATTGAGTTTAAATAGATTACTAAGCAATATCACTGACTGGAAAAGCTTATGAAGGGCACAACTAATCCCATTGCAAGAAATACTAAAAAACATTCTTTAGCCTAAATTATACAGCCAGTCAAATTAGAGATCACAAGGTCCTATCTGACCTTACAGTTCATGAATCATAGTTGTTTCCCTATAGCAAAACTAAGTCCCTCTATGTCTGATTTTAGTTTTTCTTAAATTATATTTCTCATGGTCTTTCTAAAATCTATGCAGCTACCAGTTCTTCAAACAAATATATCTGTGCAACAAACCTTATTATTATATATTACGCACAAGAAGGGTTTGTTCTTGACATGTTGCCAAGAATGCTTGAGAAGACAAGTCTCTCTATCACTTTGATCATGAAAGACAAGTGGTTCCAGTTATCTGAAACTTTATTTGACAGGATGGAAGTAAGATAGGAAGTGAAATGTTAAACTCCACTGTAAAGATCAATGCTTGAGAAACATATAAACAAAACAGAACAGAAGAAGTGGATTTTCAAAAGGCAAAACAAATGAAGGGAATGACTCTGGTATACATTTTATCAAATACCCCTTTAAAAGCACTGCCCTTATGCAAGTCAAATCTTGATTGTTGCTGTGCCCAGAGCACTCTCGCTAATTCTAGAAAGCCGCTGGCTGGAAACAGCAGATTGCTAGTGCTTAACAATGCTAATCAGCATCAAAATGCTGCTGCAGCTTTATGAGCACCTTTTCACCCACATTCTTCCCTCACAGTGACTAAATCCTTGAAGTCAATAGAATTAGTCCTGATCCAGGCTGGTGGAAATGAGAGCAGAATAAGCACCTTGTCGCTTCAACTGATAATCCTTGTAATAGTCTTCTTCTAAAGGAAAGCAAAAGCCTCTGCCTGAAGAAGTTACCACAGCTTTCAGTTAGATTGAATATTTTACACACAAAGGAAAGCCTTGGAGAAATTACATCAGAAGTGGATGTTTATTTTAGTTTGGTTCTTCTGACATTACTGAGCAGCTCTAGTTTTGCCTCAGGCCAAAAGTATATTATATAGATGAAAGGCCAATAGCTTATCTAGCCAGCCTGATCACAATTAGGATAGGACTAAGCAAGAGCAAATTTATAAGATGGAAATACTTGCAGTATTTTAGAAGATTCAAAGAGCTGAGGAATTCTTTGCACTTTCCTTTGTATGGAGTATATGCTTAAAGACCATTGGCAGCCAATATTCTAAATGAGACAGTGCAGGCATTGTGGTGGCTGCTGTTCTTGTGATCTTCTCAAAGTCAGCTGGGTTAATAGCCCCAGAAGTATATACCTTTCCACTAGTCAAGAGAGAATGTATCTGAAGCACTAACCACTACTAGGGACCACCGCACATGAGACAGAAATGCAACACAGCACATCTGCCATAGGCATTAATATTTTCCAAACTCTGCTTTGTACTCTAGTGTATGATTCTGTGGAGAAGAACACATAACACATAGCCTTTGGATAGTAAGCTAGTAGTCAATTTTTCCCACAGTAACCACCCTTTTATGGATGTTTTCATCTCACAATATCACTGGGCAAATGAAAACTGGTTCATCCATTTTTCATCAAAGAGCACACAATTTCAAACCAGCTCACCCTGACCGTGGAGGAGAAGCAGGCGTGGGAACCTGCAGATCAGATGATGTACAGTAACCTGTTATCTTCAGTGACTTCTTCACAAACCCACTGTTCGAGAACTCTCATGCTGTAGTAACACCACTCTACTGGGAAATCCATTTTCAGTTTACATATGAGAAACCAGAATTCAGTCAATTCTAACTAGAGATTTATGAGCCCAGAGACTAAGCCACTAACCTTCCTGCTATAGTTTTATCTAAGAAAATCAGTTTCAGCTGTTAGCTTTTTTCTTCCTCTAGTCAAAACTTGATCATAATTCCTTTGAGACTAAAGTGCACATCAGTATTTGCAATATGAAGTCTGGAATAATATATTAGGACTTCAAGTGCTTGTTGAAGAGATCTGTGAGATAAAATCAGTGACAGACATCATTGCCAATACCTGGCTGGTAAGCCAAATAAGAGGCTGATGTGTCCACTGATCTGCTTTCAGTCTTTTTGATTCTGAGCAGATTTTGGAGAAAGAAGGAAAATAGAACATTCCCATCATATTCTCCCATAAGGAGGAATAAAAGGTCCGGAAATGCATCAGTAGGCATCACAATAAGCACTTAAGAATCAACAGCGACAGCCTGATGTCTGTAATTCCTCCAGAACACTGTAACAGCAGAGCCCTTGAAATGTACCTCCACTTGAGCTTTCCACCGTTTTTTTATGCTCTGACATCTGAAAACACTTGTTGTTTTCTTGTTTCTTATGCTGGACATCTTGCTCTGGGCATAGGTTGAAACATCTGCATGCTGTGAGGTCCGATATATTGACATATGGTATTACAATGATAACAGATTACATTTTGCTTTTGTTGCATTTAATAATAGATAGAGATACTGCAACCATTAACCTCAGCAGGTCTGGATCTTTTCTCTTCATGTTTTTCTCCACCTAGTACTGAATGCCTCCACTCTGTTCCCTTCCCTGTCTGTGAATTGTTCCCAATCAATAGCCATTGATCCTCTCTATCCTTTCCTTCTATAATTTGGTCATTACTAAGAGCTGAAAGCCTTCTCTGCCACAGCAATATTTACTAGCTGTTTTGGAATTACAACCAAAAGCAGAGCTGACTGACACACACCCTGAAGCAACAGAGAAAGAGCAGGAGAGTATTCTCCTGCAGAAAGAGCCACAGGATCTCATTGTATTCTTCCATAGCTGTTTCAGTTAAATATTTTCTTCCCACTCCCTTAGTTCTTCTCAATCCCATGCTTGTAGAGCTGGGAATTTGGGCACTGCTGCTGCTGACCCAGTGTTTGGGCTAAACCCAGGCACCAATGCTGCTCAATAATTCTTGGATCAGGGGTAAAGGTTCATCTTAGAACACTCTGGTGGTGACTGAAGCAATAAGGGTATTTTCACACAAATTAATCCAGCAACACTAGTATATGACTATTTAAACAGTTCTCTGAATTGCAGTAACTGGTCAAACCTGTTCTAACAACACCTTCTGGCATTGAGAGCAAGCAGCTCCAGTGAAGCTGCTGCTGGAGGGGAGCTGATGTTTCAAATGGAAGTATTTTACATTAGTTTGGACTTTCTCCAGGCAACTGTAAATGATTTTTGGGACAGGGTGAAGTCCTTCAGCTATCTCCCTAGATCAATCATCATTCTTAGTTTGCACCATTCAGTACATCTTTTTCCCACCTTAGCAAAACATATCATTGTAGGCAGATTGTGTATTCCCACCGTGTAGTTTAACACAAGCTGTTAATGACTTGTGACTTCCTTATGCAGTCAGGCAGAGAAGACTTGTTTCATACTAAGCAGGTAAGCAAAATTTAAACCAGATGATTCCAAAAAGGACAGGCATTAAGAGAAGTTAAATTAACATACTTTTATATACCTAAGTAGTGGGGACAAAACACGGGAGGAAAACAGCAATACATTGAGAGCCTTCAGTGCTTACTCGAAGACTCATGTTCAAGAAATGACTGGATGTGGCACTTACTGTCATAACCTAGTTGACAAGGTTGGACTCAATGATCTCAGAGGTCTTTACTAAAATAAATGATTCTGTAATTCTGTTAGACAGGAAAAACAGCTCAAGGTAGGAGTTCTAGAAAAATGTCGGTAAAAGAGTTCTCCAAAGTACTTATAAACCTAGAGAATTCATTTAATATAACAGGGTTCTTGGTCAACTTCTGATTTGTTCAGTTCGACTGTCAAGACACACTGTGAGACAGTAGTCACATGACAAGAAATCAGCTGTGAGAATATCACTTTAAATTTCACGAGCTGTCATGTGCATCCAACTTCCCCTGCCTTTCCAGTTCAAAACAACTGAACTACACAAACATATGGATGTAAACAAGTCCTCCCTTTATGCAATAGCAGTGTTGGTTGGAGTGAAGGGATGATGCAAATGAAAACTTTTTATAACACTTTACGAGAAACTCACTTCACTAGAACAGGGAGCAAACTGGTATTTGCAATCAATCTGGTTCCAGTAATTAGAGGGATCTTCTAAATCTACTCCTTAGTGGCAAGAGACGCCATTTACTTGTTAATTAAAGACTCCTTCTTAAGCAATTTCAGAAGAGAGAGAAAAGAAAGAAAGAAAGAAGGCAAGGGCAAGGCAAGGCAAGGCCAGGCAAGGCAAGGCAACGCAAGGCAAGGCAAGGGAAGGCAAGGCAAGGCCAGGCAAGGCAAGGCAACGCAAGGCAAGGCAAGGGAAGGCAAGGCAAGGCCAGGCAAGGCAAGGCAACGCAAGGCAAGGCAAGGGAAGGCAAGGCAAGGCCAGGCAAGGCAAGGCAACGCAAGGCAAGGCAAGGGAAGGCAAGGCAAGGCCAGGCAAGGCAAGGCAACGCAAGGCAAGGCAAGGGAAGGCAAGGCAAGGCCAGGCAAGGCAAGGCAACGCAAGGCAAGGCAAGGGAAGGCAAGGCAAGGCCAGGCAAGGCAAGGCAACGCAAGGCAAGGCAAGGGAAGGCAAGGCAAGGCCAGGCAAGGCAAGGCAACGCAAGGCAAGGCAAGGGAAGGCAAGGCAAGGCCAGGCAAGGCAAGGCAACGCAAGGCAAGGCAAGGGAAGGCAAGGCAAGGCCAGGCAAGGCAAGGCAACGCAAGGCAAGGCAAGGGAAGGCAAGGCAAGGCCAGGCAAGGCAAGGCAACGCAAGGCAAGGCAAGGGAAGGCAAGGCAAGGCCAGGCAAGGCAAGGCAACGCAAGGCAAGGCAAGGGAAGGCAAGGCAAGGCCAGGCAAGGCAAGGCAACGCAAGGCAAGGCAAGGGAAGGCAAGGCAAGGCCAGGCAAGGCAAGGCAACGCAAGGCAAGGCAAGGGAAGGCAAGGCAAGGCCAGGCAAGGCAAGGCAACGCAAGGCAAGGCAAGGGAAGGCAAGGCAAGGCCAGGCAAGGCAAGGCAACGCAAGGCAAGGCAAGGGAAGGCAAGGCAAGGCCAGGCAAGGCAAGGCAACGCAAGGCAAGGCAAGGGAAGGCAAGGCAAGGCCAGGCAAGGCAAGGCAACGCAAGGCAAGGCAAGGGAAGGCAAGGCAAGGCCAGGCAAGGCAAGGCAACGCAAGGCAAGGCAAGGGAAGGCAAGGCAAGGCCAGGCAAGGCAAGGCAACGCAAGGCAAGGCAAGGGAAGGCAAGGCAAGGCCAGGCAAGGCAAGGCAACGCAAGGCAAGGCAAGGGAAGGCAAGGCAAGGCCAGGCAAGGCAAGGCAACGCAAGGCAAGGCAAGGGAAGGCAAGGCAAGGCCAGGCAAGGCAAGGCAACGCAAGGCAAGGCAAGGGAAGGCAAGGCAAGGCCAGGCAAGGCAAGGCAACGCAAGGCAAGGCAAGGGAAGGCAAGGCAAGGCCAGGCAAGGCAAGGCAACGCAAGGCAAGGCAAGGGAAGGCAAGGCAAGGCCAGGCAAGGCAAGGCAACGCAAGGCAAGGCAAGGGAAGGCAAGGCAAGGCCAGGCAAGGCAAGGCAACGCAAGGCAAGGCAAGGGAAGGCAAGGCAAGGCCAGGCAAGGCAAGGCAACGCAAGGCAAGGCAAGGGAAGGCAAGGCAAGGCCAGGCAAGGCAAGGCAACGCAAGGCAAGGCAAGGGAAGGCAAGGCAAGGCCAGGCAAGGCAAGGCAACGCAAGGCAAGGCAAGGGAAGGCAAGGCAAGGCCAGGCAAGGCAAGGCAACGCAAGGCAAGGCAAGGGAAGGCAAGGCAAGGCCAGGCAAGGCAAGGCAACGCAAGGCAAGGCAAGGAAAGGAAAGGAAGAGAATGCCTCTAACCAGAAGAAGAGACTTTACACTTATCTACTTGCTCATATGAGCCTCTATTTTGAAATGTCTTGTTTCTTTTGATGGAGCTGAGGTTGAAAAGGAAGGTGCACGTATCCTAACAGCTTCATGAACACAACTGAGCTTACCAGAGCCCCATGCCCCAGCAGTGGTGGCACTCCTGGGCTCTCTCTCATATGTGCTGGCTGCATGGCAGGTCACTCTGTCATCATTGGTGCAGGGGACCTTCCAGGTACTCCTAGGCAGGTACTGTACGAGAGAGGTGGAAGGGCAGTAAGGGACTGATTAGCATAGGTGCAATATTAGCACAACTTTATGACTGTCAGACTGATCAGGGAAAAAGTATGCTATGATATGTCAAGATATTTCACTTAGAACAGATTCTCTTGTGTTTCGTTCTAGCCATCTAGCTCATTATTTTTCAGAGTGAGGTGGTCCAGAAGTCTGCATGCTATTTAAGGCTCCAGAAAATTAGAACTTGTTTTTGTCTCACACCACAAACTTCTTTTTTAACCCCTTGTTACCACAGCATAAACCAGTAAAAACTACAGTTTGCACAGTTACGTCCCTGTGACTCCTTCTACTCAAGTGATTGCTCAGTAAAATCACCCACACAAGATTCTCTGTCCCTCTTTGCCAATGCGTAGCATGAAGCCTTCCACTGTGGACTTGTTGTAAGAACAAATACACCAGAAACCATCTGTGTCAGTGGGCACAAAATAGATATATCAGATAGGGGAGCACGTTTGCGCTGTTCTTAGATCCTAATGTTAAACTGCAAAATCAGACTTTCCAAAGGCAAGATTTAAATGCATTTTGGTAAGTCACCTAATCAGTTGTGGAAAGTTCTTTCAGATTCAGTGCTAAATGGTGTGCTGGGTGTCATTCAGTCAGGTGGAACCAAGCTATCTTCCTGCCCCAAGCCAACAAGTAGCACTGGGCTCAGGTCAGTACTCTCAACAAGTTGCTAGTGCTTCAGCTAATACAGTCTGACCCTCTACAAGGCTTAATTCCTCAGATTTGGAATAATGTTATCTATCCCCACACAACTTTCTCTCAGTCCAGGCCATGAACAGAAAAAAATGATGGTCTAGCCATAGAATATAGCAGTAACTGTAAATTATTTTTAAGTCCAGTTTGTTGTTTAAAAAACGGTGCCACACTCTTCCTCTTAAATGTAATACTCTGAACATTTGCAGTAATTTACTGTACAATAAAATATTTAATTTGATAATACTTCTCTAGCTCACAGCCTGGGTTTGAAAGATTTATTCAAGTCAAATACAGATGTCTCTTCTGCCCTGAGCAACTTCTTACTCCATCCTTATCAGCATCCAAATGAGTGAATTCTAGCAGTGTGCTGAGCACACATGGGTGCTGCAAAGGACAGCTTTGAGGGCAAGGGTGTTTTCTGTGTTTACACGTATTTTTTTATATTGTATTCTGTATTTATACGCATGTATATACACACATGCTGGTAAGCTTTGATTCACATAAGTCAACTGAATGTGAACAAAAGTGCAATTTATTGGGTCTTTGATTCAAAGGAAGTTAATTTCACGGTTTTCTAAAGAGCCTGTTCTTACTTCTCCCTCTTGCATACCAGGTCTCCCTTCCCAGAAAAGTCCCATTTCCTCCCTATGTAGTCCTAACCTTCCTGTGGAAGGGCTTGGGAAGCAGATTCCAGCCAGGTACTTGTGGTGCTCAGTGAGCTGACAGAACACCACGCAGGAGTCACACACCATGATGCAACTCTATGAAGAAAGCCTTCAACTACTGTAATAGCTGTAATACCCTAGCAGATAGGTGTGGAAAGAGGGTAAAATCTGATATAAAAGCATATAGTAAAATCTGGTTGAGTATTTTGGAATAGAGGCTGCATAAAAGACCTCAAGGGACAAGTTGTATGGTGGTGCTCTCTATACTAGTTGTGTTCACAATCCTGAATTCAGCTGAAAACAACACTTCTGGTCTTCTGAGGACTGTCTGCCTTGTTCCCAGTTCTTGCTATCTCAGAGTGATTTGCTTGTCCAGCAGGAGTAGTCTTCTATCTCTGATCCCTGGTCTCCATATTGTTGTCACTGTTGGGAAGTTTCTTTCTCCACCAGTTAGGTTAGCTTTTGCAAAACTCTACCTCAGTTTCTTCTGTCCTTTCACATATCTCCTCTAAGTAAGTCTGCTTATTTAATCATCCCTTTGGACTCCTTCCTCATTCATAGGAGGGAAGTGTGAGAGACAAATAAATCTTCAGCTGTCGTCACTTCTCCCATAGCAAGAAGAAGAACTGGCAACCAAGGCTTTTCCCACGGCTGAGCAAACTAGAACCCATGGGCTACACGTTTGCCAGTAAATTAAACCACTAATCTGTTGTGCTTAACTGTTACAACAGGTCTAGGCATACTTTCTGCCAGGGCAAATTTACATTCTCCTAAATTTACTAACTTAGAGATATTACTGATTGAGTAGTAGATTCTGTTCATGTAACGGGATGTTTTTACCTCTTCATTGCATACTTTTCAATGGGAGTGATCTGTCTCAATTCACTGATCAAAAACTGATCACAACATGCAAAAGGCAAAACCTGCTGCGGTTAAAGTCAGCAAAGTGCAATGCCATGCAGCTTGTTCTGTTTGTGTAACTCCAACGCCCAGCATCAATCAAGAGGTGAAAGTTGCTGACAAAGGCCACCTTTCATGAACCTCATTTCCTCATCCCACCATTTTCTCAGCCATTTGTTTCTCCCCTGGGAAAAAAGGAGCTTTTTTGCTTTGCTCCCAGATTCTCCAAAAGAGTATGTTTCCCAGCAGTGCCTAATGAAGTTCCCTTGGAGCACATCACAGTTCCCCATCACCTTCTGGTGATGAAAGAATTATGAAACTTCATCCTTCCTATATTCACAGGGAAGAGCATAGAGAGGTCACAGAGCATGCCCTCTGTACAATGGCCTCAGGAGCAGTCACACACAGCCCAATCTCCTCCCTGCTGACAGCAGGGACAGTCATGCAGTACACAACTCAGCCAAACTCTTCAATACTTTGTCATTAACTGGATCCAAAACACGAGGCTATTCAAAGCATGTCATAGCCAGCATTTAGAAAGACTGCCTCCAGATGGGAGACACAATTTCTTATACTTCATACATTATGTGGTAGGACAAACTGTTGCTTCCACTCATTTATTCTTCATAACCAAAATTGAAGTTTTCGCTTGATTATTCAAGCAGATGTACCTGTAAGATTCTTAGCAATAACAGTTAGACTTGAATCTCATTGGCTTTGCAGTCAGGAACAAGTCCTGCAGAGAACACGGGCTTATATAGTGGTCTGTTTTCACGGTGTATAAACGTTCCTGTAGATTTAAAAACTTATGTATTTTTGGTAGACTAGCAGCATCAGAGATTTTTTAAATTTCTCAAGCCAATAAATACCAATTTGCATTAATTTAAATGCCAAATTCAATGTTGCCAGCAAGTTTGAGATTTTTCCATTGGAGGCAGAGAGATTCCAGTTTCTGAACACCTCTACCAGGTCACATTAACAAAAGGCACCCTGTTAAGAAGGCTGAAGAGAGATTATGTATTATCAGATGAAAGCAGGATTAGATATGAATATCTGAATCACACTAAGTGATACCTGAGGGAGGCTGGAAACTGAAATTCATATACAGATATTCAGCACTGATCTGATAGTCCTACAGCTCATTAAACCCTTTGTAGCTCAGGCCTGTTGCACTATGATCACAACTCTTTAATGCAAAGAGAAAGAAGTGAACATTTTAACTATTTTAAGCATTTTTTAATAGCAAATATCTTGAAGAAATAACGTTCAATTTTTTGGTTTAAAATATATTTTTTTAAACTGTTGTGGTCCAAAAACAATAGGTGAAACACTGTGGCTGAAATTCATGGAAAAGGGAAACAATATAAATCTAGTTGTTGAATGTGCCAGCGCTCTTCCTTACAAAATTTTCCCTGTTCTGGAGACATTTTTACCCACAAAGACCTGTTTGAGAGAAGGTTTGTGGGCAATAGCCACAGTCAAGGCACTTGCCACTTTATTTTTTGGGGGGGAGTAGTTTTGGAAGTGTCAAAACAAAACACACGCAACTAGTTCTCTCTTTCTGATCTATAAAATAGGTTAATTAATCCAGTTTTTAATTTACGAATAAACAAGAACTCTTTGGCTGTCTGTCCTGCCTTCACAGCAAACTGCTTTTGCAGCTTTGGCCTGATGATTTAGCTAATAATATGTGGAGGCTCCACAGCACTTTCTCCTTTCAGATTCTTACAGATGTAGAAGATAGCTGCTTACAGCAATTCAGTTAAATGAAAAATAATCTTTTGATCTTAAAAATCCCAAGAACACCATTGTTTCCATCCCTCAGTTGCACAACAACTTGCATGAGATTTTTTCAGAATGAATCCAAAGCAGAGGTCTGAAATCATTATTTTCATAACAGCTGATGGATGCTTTTCTGGATGATTTGTATTTTTCTTCTGTACACACTGAGCTGGTGAATAAACCATGTCTTTTACTCTCTGTATCAAACACAATACACTATTTACTCACTTGCTAATAAACTTATGCCTCCTGAAAATGCCTCTCATACAGCAGTTTTAGAATTTTCAACAACACCTTCTCTGCCTACAATATATCAGTGCCAAAAGAATGCACAATTAACAAGATTTGTACTTTGTTGGGTGTAGGTCTGCATAAGTCATGCTCTGTTTCACACACCCATTTCCTACTAATTTCTTTGTGAGTATTGCATTACCAAAAAGACTCAGAATCAAGACCCAGCTACAGGCACAAAGTGTCACTTACTGGGTAACAACAGGAAATATTTTCCTTCCAAACCCTACAGATTTTAACATATTTGCTAATCAACCGCCCGCCATCCCAGAGATTATCTACTTTGTCCTTTGGAAAGATACAGCCTGTCTATAAAATAACAGTGATTTTTAGGTGCCTTATCACAAAAACATTGATCCTTTCTTTATTGTACTTTAAAAATATATACATGCATATGGTGGAGAAGCAAATTCTATCTTGTATACATGATCAATATATTCAGGGTTCATCTTGTGAAAGAATCATAGAATTATTAAGGTTGGAAAAGACCTCTCAGATCACCAAGTCCAACCATTAAGAAGACACAGTATATGGAGTTTGTGATTTGATAGATACTGCCTGCTCCACAAGAGACTCTAAATTCAGCAGGTATGTGATATACATCATTCTTAATTTAGTATCAAATCTTGTTATATGGGTCAGAGGTAGCCTCTACAGGTTACATAAATCATACATATTCACTGCAAACTGCACTAAAACATCTTTTCTGCTATTGTGCCATTTCAGCAGATAATTTTTAAAAAAGAAACATCTGTCTATATTTAAAACATAGCTAAATTGAAGAGATATATGACCTGATGAGCGAGAGTGGAGACGTATGCGGACTCCAGAGCAGGGCCCAGTGACAGCACAAGAAACAATGGGCACAAACTGAAACATAACATATTCCACTTCCACATAAGAAAAAATATTTTACTGTGAGGGTGGTAAAACAGTGGTACATGTTGCCCAGAAAGGTTGTAGCATATCCATTCTTGGAGATACACAAATCTGACTGGATGAACATGGCCCTGAGCAACCTGCTATGACTGACCCTGCTAAAGGCTGGGCTGGAGGTTGGACTGCACCATTTCCAGAGGCCCTTTCCAATCTCAGCCCTCCTGGAACATGGTGATTGTATGATGCTTGAACGTGCTGGATAGGCACTCATTTTTAGTCTTCTCACCAATAAAACTACAAAATTATTATGTGCACCACTTTCCACTTCAAGATCTTCTATCCGTTACTGCAGGCTCAGGTGAAAAATGAGGTGGTGAAAGAGCATTTCCCTGAGCCATGGCTGCTGGCAGACATAATAACTCTGACACTGGTTACAGAGTGCTCTGGGAGAGGCAGTGCACAGTCTCAATTACTTCAAGGAAACTCTCTCATACGCAGGAAAGCAAAGAGAATCTCCTCTGGAGGGTTAGCTATGTCACAGGTTCCTGCTGCAGGGTTTCTCACAACTGCTCTGATGCATTTTATCAGGTGATTTACCCATGCAGGATGCTGAGCTGGAGTAACAACTGTCTGCCCCAGCCTGACCGTAGCCCTAGACCAAGCATTTGATTCCAAGATATGCTCAGTGCTAACAGCACATTCACAGAGCATGTCTCCATCAGGTGTTCCTGGTGTCCAACAACAGCAGAAAATGGGCATATCACTAGTTCTCATCACCTTAAGAAGATAAGGAAATAAATTTAGGATTTTTGTATCTAATTCTTTATAAATATTGTGAATTCTCAGACTGGGCTTGTCAAGATCACTAAGTAGTTAGTCTCTTCCTATTTATTCAGAGAAGAAAAAAGAAATATCATCTCCCTCTCTTCCAACAGAGTTCTTGGCAAACTGCTGGAAAGTATTTCATAATTTTTTTTTAAATGCACACATCACTGTCTAGACAGGGGAATATTCAGTGAACACATGTTTCTGCATTTTATGAAACTAATAAAGCATATTAAAGAAACTAATATAGTGTAATGAGAAAATAATGCTGGATAAATTCTGACAGTGACAATCTAAAAGTATTAAAATTGTACTGTTTAGATAGGATTTTCCAAGTCATTGTAGTTGATTTCTGCATATTGTGTTGTTCAAGCACCCTTAAGTGAAAGTAAAATCTGTTTGTCCATGGACCAATCTTTTCGATGGCCTCAATAAAAAATTACACAGTTTGGCTCTTTCTCAACACTTCATTTTAGTAGTCTGCAGTGCTCCATCATGAAATTGTTTCCTGTTAGCATGTGGCTCAATCCTGCAAGTGATGCACACTAACATTGTGGTCTCTGAATTAATCCACCGGACTCAAAAGGAATACTCAGGCTGTGTGAAGTTAAGCACACATAGACATGCTTTCAGGGTAAAGACTGTATTTGAGATGACAGGGAGAAAGCTAAGGCATTTTATAGGCCAGCTGTTAACCAGATTAGCTTAACAAACAAAGGGGGGAAAAAAGGTTTTGTCTATTTTAGAGATCAAAATTAATCCATTATTTGCCTTTCCAACAAAGTTTAAAATTACTGTTATGCCTTTTTATTTAAATATTCTTATTATGGGGGCTTGATTATACAATTGTCTAAACAGCCAGCTAGTTTGTCTCTGAATTTATAAAACCTATACCACAGTTTTTAATGGTTTGGAGGGTTTTTTACCACAAATACTATTTTCATGCTTGTAACTTTGAAATGAGCTAAAGCAAGAGAAAAAAATTACTCGTACTTCTAAGGCCCAAAATAGCTGCAAAGAGTGAGAAAATGTGCCTTAGCTCATTGGCAGCTGCACCTGTAATTATCTGAAGCTGAGCCTCAGGGTAGAGTCAGGATCCAGGTCCATGTCCCCAGTTTCTGGGGCTGCAAACAGCTCTGGTCATTTTCCCCATAACTGCCTGTGGTCTCAGTTAAGAAGCACCAAGCAGCAGCTCAACACAACCCTGCATGCAGCTTGAGGTGAGTGTGCCCTACCCTTTCATGACAGCAAGATGGACCATAGATGTCTGTGGGCTTTTTGATCAAGAAGTTAATATCTTAATGCAGATATCTATTTATTCTTCTGTAGATATTTATTTGTCAGATAAAATAACTTCTAAGTAGAAACCCAAATGCACTATGTAAGGTTAACAAAGTAGAGTTGCTTGACCACAAATATCAGGTTGTCTTGGACAGAAAAATTCTTTTTTTTTTTTTTCCCTGTCCAGTCTTGCCTAAGTCCAGCAACTGTGAGCACTGAAGAAACCCCACAAAATCTTTTCTAGGTTCCTAGAAAACTTCCTCTAGCATCTTGGAGGCTATTAGGTCTGTTCCAACTGGAAGAAACTTCCTATGTTTCTTAAGGTGCCACTCTCAACACTTTTATTATCAACACCTCCATCCCTGGACAGAACCAGAGCATCTCCCACAAGAAGCTGCTTTTAAGCCAAGCAGATGTCCCTTCATCCCCCAGTACCCAGTGCATTGCAATGCTGTGGCCAGGAGGACACAGACAGGTAGGTTTCCCAGCCACTGTCAAGTAACACTTCAAAAAAAAATGTTCCACCTTTGTATAGAAAATCAAATAAACTGAACCTCCATCACAAGAAGACTGGCAAATAAATCTGCAAAAAAACCACTGGGTGATGAAGGACAGATTTCGCTGCTCTGTAACCAAAAGGGAGGTATTTTCACCAGTGTGGGAGGTGAGGGAAAGGGAATTGCTCGTATCAAGTCAAATTGTTTTGCTGAAAATGTAAAGCAGCCAATAAATCAAGACATACAATACCCCCACTAACCGGGAAAGTGTTTGGAGACTCGCAAGCACGGTGAGGCATCTGCATCCACCCAGCTGTTCCAGAACCCCATTTGCAGGATCAAACATGAAAGGCATGCTTCAGCCAGAAGAGGACATACAGAGGACATCAGCACTAATAACTAATAACCCTTTTATAGCCAACAAAGCCCTGGCTAACACATCACATCAAGTGTTACCTTATGACACAACTACTTCCAGGGTTTTTGAGAAGTTAACCAGAAACAGCTAAGCACAGGTCTGTGCCACACAGGGCTGCGAACAGCTAATAGCTACAATCTGTGTGGCTGAGACATACAGGTAGAGCAGGGCAAAGGCAGATACTCCACAGGATTATCAGGCCATGGTATGGTCCATATTCAGTGGCAATATTTAAGCAAATGGCTCCAAATGTTTTTTGCCTCCCTTACTCCTAATTCTGCAATATTCACTGCTCCCTGTCTAATTGTAAGGGCTGGGGCAACAGCTCCCTGGGGAATTTACACGGGTATGGACAAGAAGAGCAAAGATGCGGTGAGGGAAAGTAAAGGGTACATTCACATGAAAATGAAAGCTGGACCACTATCCTGTATACTCAAGGACACTTCCACCAACCACTAGTCTCCTCTCACACAGCTGCTTCCCAAACCTTGAACCAAGACACTCCAGCCAGCCAATCACCCTTGGGGGAAGTCCACATTGATTGAGTCCCTTTATAGGACCCCCAGGCTTTAAAACACTCTTTCCAAGTGTTTTAAGATGAGAAGTTTCTGTTCTTGGAATGGAAAAGAAAGCCTATTGCCTCTAAGATAAAAGGTCCAATCTGCATCTTTCTTTTCCTCAGTACCTTTCCATACTGGGAGGGATGCCAAGGAGCAGGATAACATTTTAAGTCTGTGTAAATACTCTGCTACCAGCAGTTCCCTAAATTTGTCTGCTTCCTATCAGCACTCTTTAGGTAAAGAATAACCATCTGCCTGAAAGAATTATTGTTCCTCACTGCTTTGTAAAAAGCCATGTTGCTTGTGTTTATCTGATGGCAAGTCCTTCCTATTTCTTTTAGACTTAGTTCTGTTAGTTTTGGGAGAGAATATCTCTGTAAATAGTCTAACCCTTCTCAAGCCAATTAACAACATGAATGAGATTACGAGTTTTCACAGCCAGTCTCACAAAGCAGCCTGACATCTTGCTGATTGGTGCAGTGCACCCGGTGCCTCCAGGAGAAGGTGCTGGGAGAACTGAGGAGGCTCTGCTACTACTTCTTTGCAGCCTTCAACGAATCCCCCATGCCCCAGTTCTCAGCCTGAGGCTGGGACTAAGTGTTTTTGCCCCTTAATGAACCTGTTGTTGGGATGAAATGTGATGTAGTATGTTAAAATCTCCTGGAAAGAGCTGCAGGTTTGTAAAATCTTAGTTTGCATTTGTGGCTTTGGCTCATATAAATATGTAATTGCAATTAAGTAACACAGCCAGAAAGTTTACCTTTGAATCAGAGCATGGACTATGACCCACAAATTCCAGAGTGATTACAAAATATCTAATGAACTTCATCTATTACCAAGCGCTAAGTAATTTACTGAATGCTGATAACATAAAGAGAAGGATTAGGAGGGGTATTGGAAGAAACTCCTGTGGCTTTGCCTCCTTCACAGCTCCCCATTGCTTCAGAGATACAGATTATGGTTTCTAGGGTAACTAGACACACACACACACACAAAAAAAAAGGACACATTGTCTAGTTTGGTTTCCTGAGAGCATCAGAGCATTGTCAGGCCAGAAGCATTGCCTAACATGATTATGAAAGAGATTTGTAATTTATTTAGCCACTTATTTTAATTCACAGTCACGCCTTATGTACCATGTTTTGTTTTAAGAGTAATTCTCATATTTAAATGTTCAGTTTCTAACAAATAGTGAAACTTTAAAATTCACAGACCTTTGTTAAAGACACAGAAGACAGATGGTCTTTGTGTGCATTGTGTATGTGCATATGTTACTACTGAGTGAGTTTGTATTTGGCTTCATGTCACACACAAACATAAAGATTTGAATAAACATATGACTTTTCTATGGTATTTATGTTTCTGTAGGGTTTACATGCATACACACACTCAGATGACAGACCATTTCAGGTCACAGCCTTTCACACTGTGGAGGGGAGTAAATGATGTGTGTGTAAGGGCCAAAAATGAGGCCATGCTGGGTAAAGCTGGGGACTAATGATCCTTTATAACAAAAGTGACTTGTCTGGTGTTTGCCAGCCAGGGTTATGGGCACACGTATGTGTTCCCACGTGCACACTTGTGCTGTGGCTCTGATAGAACTCTACTCCATTTTCTTTATTTGAAATCAGGAGACACCATGCACCTGCTGCAAAGCTGACAGGGCACTGTCACCAAGAAGGCTTTGGGAACACCAAACATTTTTCACCTACACTGTGGACACACCTACCCTCTTCCCTCTGCACTTCCAAACCTTCATGTCATTGCATCTGAAGGAGCTGCATGACTCCACCTCTTCAGGACCCATCTTTCCCACTTACCAAGGTCTGCATCACTCAGAGACAGTATTCCTTCCTCCCTCCATTTTCATCAGCATTTAGGTCACTGATGCCAGGTCATGCAAACAGTTATCAGCCCACCCAGCTACCAAGGACCTAAAGGTGATGTTACTCATTGCTCCAGCTGGAACAATGGCAATATATCAAACTGTATTCGGGCATGTTCCCAGGCACAGAACAGACTGTCAGCTCTACTCAGTCATTTGAGGAGCCCCAACGTGGTTTTGGTCCATGCAAACTTGCACTCCCCTGGGGTGTTCCTGGTTAGGGTTCAGGAGCCAGAGCACCCCAGCAGCCACTCCAAGCAGTTTGCATGCAGTCACCCTGTCTTGCCAGGACAAGGGGCTGCTCAAAGTGCTCAAGGCTGTTTCCTGCCAGCTGGCCTCCATGCCAGACCATCCCCAGGCATATTCAATTTACTAGCATAAACAGGGCCTTTGAGACTTTCAGAGGTCAGGGATGATCACCCCAGGATGCTTGATGAAGACACAGTCAATGCTAATGAGCTGATTTTTTTCTAATCATTCAAGGCATTTAGTTTCCATACTTATTATGGATAAAGCAAATGCCTTAGAGATGTCTTGTACAGATCATCAGTTGTTTAAAACCTAACTCTAATCAATTTTTACATTCTCACCATAAATATCAGAACCTCCAGTATGAGAAAACTTCCAAGCAAAGGAATTTGAATCCATGACCAGACAGAATAAGTAACCCAGTGCCCTAAAATGACATCAGTTTAATCACTCCACAGCAGTTTGTTCATGCCCAGTGCTGCTGTAACCATCCCATGCCTTGGTGAAATCCAAATAAAGGAAATTAACCCAGGTTACTGTCCAGCAAAGAGCTTCCAATAAGCACTGAAACTAATTCAATCTTACCTTGTTCCGTGGAAAGGCTGATTTCTTCTGGTATTCTTCATATTTAAAGATTCTCTAAGTGTCCCACTCCCCCAGCCAAAACTGATGGCAAATATCTCCAACACAGGTTAACCAAGCCATGCCAAGGCCAGAAAGTCATTTAATACTATGGCCCCAACTCTTTGGAGCAAAGAAAGACCACAAAGAAACCTGTGGCTTTTCACAGGTCAGCTGCAGGGGTTTTAATAGAGGTAATTTAGAAGCTGTCAGAAAACTTGCTATTTTATATCTGGACAGTGTTCAGCAACATTTTCAGGCATGACGGGTGCTAAGCCAACGTAAAAACCAAAAAAAAAAAAAAACCAACAAAAAAAAACCACCAAAAAAAACCCCCAAACCAAAAACAAAACCCAAAACTAAGAAAAACAGCACAACCACGTACATGCAAAAATGTAAAAATGTAAGAAAGATGAAAAGTTCAAAGAGTTTGACTATACATGTATATAGAACAATTGGAATATTTGACACACAGACAGCATTTTCTGATTTGAGAATAATTAGAAAGGATTCAAGATGCCTAATTCCACTTCCAAGTGGTATCAGGCACTAACTAAACTGTACTGCAAGTACTATCTAACTTGCATTTCCTGTTCTTAAATGTTTTGAGGCTCTCTGAGTTTTAACTGCTGAACTTTGAGATAGAGATCACAGTAAGAGCAGCAGAAGAGAACAAAGGGAAGGAAAGTGCAGCTGAAGCAGAAGCTTAAACCAAAGCATTTAATTGCATGTTGCTGATGTGCTTCTTTTAAGAGGACATTTAAAAAAGGCATTATAAAGGATTCAAAGCATTTAGTGGTGAGGAAAGAGGAGGGGGGGAAGAGACAACACTTCAAATAAACATTCCATGGGGAGGAAATATCTAATAATTTATTGACCTTCAGTTTCACATTGTGAAAAAAGTGAGCTTTACAAAATCTTAAGACATAGTAGCAAACAACAGAGACAATTTTACTTCTTCACTTGCAGTTTTCTTTCAGCACATGAACCGCATCTTCAGTGGCCAGGAATGGGAACATTATTCTGTTCTAATCACTCTTATTCAGACAGGTGTCAGACATATAGAAAAGAGGCTGCACAATTATACCAGAGGAGGAAGGCTGTCCTTTGTCACATGTTTCTACAGTAACCAGCCTGCAAAATAAGAGGAACCTTCCCATCTTATGCCAGGGTTTTTGTGTGCACTCTTCTGTGAACTGCATTTGCTTCTAAGTCTGGGGTGTTTCGCAGGACTGACATGGTCAAGCCGTCAGCCAGGATTCCCACAACAACTCACAGAGCAAGAGCCCAGCGTAGCCCCTGCAGAGCCAGAGGCCCACCCTGACTTCAGTTTCCTTCAGCCTACACACAGGAATTAATTGAGGACTTGAAAGCAGACCACAAGTTTGGAAACAGCTGCAGAAAATTCATCCCACTTTTGGAAGCTGCATGGTACTACAAAACAGATTTCATAAGCAAAATAGTCAGATGCAAGGCAGCTTCACCTCTGGACTCTGATCAGATTGACAGAGAACACATATCTCAAAGCTACATGTCCTTATTCAAACATGGGGGCCCCTGGGGATCCAGTTCTTTACTTCCTTGTACCTTATGTAATTGCTAGTGCCTGGGGAGAGGACATGCAAAACACAGGAAGTCTGATTTTATGGCTCCCTTCACACTCCTGAGACTGATCCACAAGATGAAAGGCCAACAAAAATTCAAGGCTGATTGATTCAACATGGTAACCTGTGCAGGTACAGGGATATAGAAAGAAGACCTATCCTAATATGTTTTCCTATTGCTAAAGGTCATCTCAGGTGGGGGACAAGGGTAGAGAAGCTGTGGGTTTAAATACTTTTTTAATCTACCACTTCAAGGAATCAGTTTCATCAGTGAAACTAAAATTTTATCACATCTAGCTGGAACTCACCCTTTTAAAAACTGCAAATGACTGCTTATTAATCAATGTTCTCTCGATATTCACAGAACTCCAAATACTTTATTTCTGAAATGTAAAGAGTCTACTCCAAACAGCAAATCAAATGTAAGGCAGCGCAGAGAAACTTCCAATGACCCACATAAACACTTTCAGATGACAAAGCTTTCACAAATACAGCTACATCACTTTCACACAGAGAAAGGCAAGCATCACCAATGTGACTATTTTTGTTTTGCATGCACACATGCAGCTGTTTACTTATACCACAGCACACACCAACCATGTTACTGAATGTGCCAGTTAAAGTGGGCTCCAGAAACATTTAAGAAAAAACACAATACAATACAAGCTTCATGACAGGATATAGCAAAGAAAGTACCTGTGAAACACAAGCTTCTGATATTCCTAAGAAAAAGAGTAGCTTCATCTCTGTCCAAAGACCAGAATAATACGAAAAAAATTTATTTAAAAATCAAAGTTTGGTTTCTCAGGATTATCTGAGGCTTCTGAGTAACCAAGTGATTAAAGACACACCCGGATAACAAAAATAAAAAGCAGCAGAGTTTGAGGGCTTTTTTTTTTTTAAGATAAGAGGTTTGAAATTCATTTTCTATCCCCATAAGAATTTTTCTAGAGCACTTGGGTCTTTGACATCTGGCCACTCAGATGATCTGAAATCCAGATGGATGAGGCAATCCAGTCAGTGCAAAATTGCTGCTCTTTCTTCTTTTTTTTTTTTAAGACTTCATCATTAACCTATGTTGAGGTTTTTTTTTTTGTTGTTTTTATTCTTGAATCACCATTCTCCACTCCTTCAGGACAATGTGGCTATATTGTAGGTAACCCTCCTCCAACCCAATAAATAAATAAATAAGTTTGGAAAATGACTTCATCTGGGCTTAGTATCCAGAAGCTCTTCCACAGTATTGGTGTTGCAATCAGGAAGCTGCACAAAGCGAATGTTGCAAGAGACTTTGGCTATTTCCAGGTTAGAAATTGAAAGGCATGACCAACAAATGAAATGTTGCAAGGACACCATCTACAAGACACACCACATGCAACTTGGGGAGCTGGTGGCCTGAGAAAGTGACCTCCATGGCTTCTTCCTTTAGTACATGTGTAATTTAAAATCCTGTCTTGTAATCCTTCCATTTCCGACTGGGAAGCCACTCCTCCCTCCCACCTCCGACTGTTACCCAATAGTTTTCTTTCTTTGTGCAGCAGAGCAAGTCAGCAATCACAATATGTGCAAAACATACAATTCACACAAGCCCTTGCAACATGAAGACAATTGCAGGCATTGTTTCAGCATGCAAGCACTGAACAATAAATAACTATATCTACAACAAGTAACATAATAGGAAAGGGACAGACTGAATTATAAATACAGGGAGGAACAGGAACAATGAGCATTTTGGGGATGTAATGTTTGTTCCCCACTGTTGCAAAAACATTTCACCACTGGACTGGTCCTTATGAAGCAGAAGGTCACTGACTGCACACAGGACAATGCAACACAGGGTGTAACAGATGCTGTAGGCACTGCCCACAGGCAAGCACACTGCAGTCAGCAGAGTTCAGCAGCAATGCCGCTGTATCGTCATTCACAGCAGCATCTTGCTGTTTCAGACCTGCCCCGCTTCCCCTGCAGCTGGCGCTGGCTCTTCAAACTACCACAAAGAGAGGTGACAACCATTTCGAATTTCACATAAAAACAGTGGGGTCCACGGAAATCAAGTGATGCGTGGTGCTAAGAGAAGTTCTGTCTCTGTTTTTTTCATCTTTGATGGACTGATTAACATTGGCATTAATCCACAATCACTAGCACAAGGAGCAGATCAGAGGTTTGTCCATTCATATTTAAACCACGTGTTGAAGCACTGAAGACAGGAGTTTCTTCTCCCATTCCTTCATGTCTAGGTTGGATAATTTACAAGGTGCAGATGATTTTCTTCAAATGCAAGAAATGCTGAATGATTTTTCTTCATAAAAGCTTCTCCAGATCTGAGGTTCCAATTCTCTTCTCCAAATAAAGGAGTAAACTAAAAGCATGGGAAGAGGTGGAGGAAAAGGAGAGAGAAATTACTTAAAAGGTTTGGCTGCAACAATATACCATAAGGTTTTTGTTAGATGTCAAAGAAAATCTAAAAGCTAGGCTTAGGATACAACCCAGTTGATGGGCTTCCCTGCCCGCCCTGAACCTCAAAGCTCTTGTGCAATGCCCAACTACTAATACATAAAGCAGTCAAGAACATAATTATTTAGGGTCAGATTCTGACTTTATTATACTATTAATATTACTCTGCAAACCATCCTATTGACTGCAGAAAGACTGACTAACTCTTTGGGTATAAATTCAGTACTTGAAACCTGAATCAAAGTGGCCTGATACACTTCAAAGTTATAGACTCTGCATCTTGCATACTTCCACATGTTTATGTTCCTCCAAAATCTTAAAAGTTTGTGGACTTGTTTTAAGCAAACAACCTTTTGTAACTTCTCTTTCACAAAAAATCCACGTGAACAGTCAGTGCAGAGGTTTTTTCTATATCTCAGCCAAAACAAACCTGGTTGGAACAAAGCAGAAGAGAAGCTGAAGGTGTCTTGCCCCAATGCTTCTGTTCACTCTAACAAATTCTGAATTTAATTTACTCACAACAGAGAAAGGGCCATAGAATTCCCTTAGTTAAAACACATCTACTCTTCATTTAAGCAGAATTCTGCTTAATTTCTTTTTACACAGCAATATACCATCCATCAATAAATCCATCCTAGAGTCCTTTATAAAATCAATTATTCAATGAGAAACTCAGCCTTTGGATGCTGAGATTGTGCTTTGCTTTATCACTGTGAAGCTGTATCAAAATTCCAGCTTCCAAACCATCATCAGTTCATCACAATAATTTCTGACAGCACTGCTAGAATTTTAGAAGGCAAATCATACTTCATACAATGCAAATGAGCTCTAGTGCACTCACAGATCCTTTGAACACACCACATCTCTCTCAGGCTGTGATGTCTAAGAACAACAGAGAACATTCACAGGAAACAACCCAGCCTACATAACCTACATAACCCAGCCCAGTCCATAGTGTTTTTGCAAGTGTGGGCTATTTTTTTAATGTCTAAAGAAAGGGTACACTCAGTGCTGATTAGCCTTTTCTAGGCACTCTTCAGCATAGCATGATATTCTTCCCATCAAAACAGACTATCAACACTGAAGTCAAAACAGTGATTCTTGTCATGGGATGAACTTAAAAAAAAAAAAAAAAAGCTGTAAATAATTCCAAAACAGAGGGGAAAAAACCTGACCCAAAACTCCCAAGTTTGAGGAACAAGACAAAGCAGACTGAAGTCTTCCTAAAAACTGTCAGATTGGGGCCACACAGCACCATGAAAACCGAGTAATCACAAGTAATTTCCTTTTTGGCTCTCCCACCCACGGACAAAGCAGCAGGAGTCAGTAGGAAAAAAAACAACCTACTTGCTGGATGAGCACACAGCACTGGAGAGATTTCAGTCTATAGCTACATTCAGTTAGCTTGTGTGCTAGTTAAGCCACTTATCTTGTGTGTTAGTGAAGATAAAATAGTGGCTTTTAACAAGATACTGCAGACTAAAGGAAAGCTTTTTGCACCGTTATATTCAGAGAACTCTTTTTCAAAATAAAACACTCCCTCATGCACTGTAAACTCCAGAACAATTAAGTGAGACTCAGAAGAGTAAGTCAATATTTTTCTTGGCACACACCTGAGTCCGGGCATTCAATACTGCTGTTCTGATAACACTGAGAACTGCATAAAGTCAGTAATAATACAAATTAACTGAAGATATCGAGATGTAGTTCCCAGCTAGGGAGGAAGCTGACACACAGAAATGAGGGCTTCCATTTGCTGTCAGGGGGGCAATTATGGCCAGTAACCAGGACCTGGTAAGTCTCTAGGGTTTGGTCTACTTTCTGAAGAAAAGTCTGGAAAAACAAAGAGGGGAGAGGGGAGAGTGTTTTCAAGGCAAACAACCACCTAAGAGAAGAGCATCATGGCACAACACTGCCCAATTTCACAGTAGATTTCAAAGCTGAGCTGCTGCTTTGCGTGGGCCCAACCTTGTATTCTTTACTCAATCAAAACTCCCAGTCAACCAAAAGGCAACTACAGGAGTAACTGTGTGCTCTATCTACACTGCTTCAAAGACCTTTGGGGTTTGCATTTACTGCAAGAGTCAGGCAAATGTCTACTGCTGCAAAAGAACACCAAAAAACCTCCCCAATTATCTGCCCTGAACAGAAGAACCTAGACACAAGTTCTCTTCCTATATTCTGGGGAACATCTTCAGTCTGAACTTTTAGGTAACCCAGAGGCACATTCATAGCTTGTTTAATTACTGCAACTGTATTTATTTGCCTTTTTCTTATAACCTGCCTGTCTTCATGGGCACAATATACACTACTCAAATCCAAAAAGAAACTACAATTCACAGGGCATTGATTATTTAGCATCAAGGACATCACTATATTTATTTGGCTGAGAGTAACTGATTTTGTACTAAAGCCACAAGGAGGAAGTGCAGAATAAAAGCAACACAACACAAATGGGAGTCTGCCATGTTTGTTGCAAAATACACAGATTAACAGCAAAAATCTTCTCCCCTCTTCCCAAAAATAAGAAATGCACAACAACCCATCAAGCAAGACTAAATTCAGACTTGCTTGTGAGAAGGTACAATGCTGAAGTTCCATCTAGTAAGAACCTGGCCCATTATGTATAATTAAATTGTTTTGGAACAGTGTGTGCTATAGACTAGTAATTATTTCAGTCTGCAATATTAATTACACATCTTCCTGACACTGTACCTAGTTTAACATATATAAGCATAAGTATTTTGAAAAATCTGTATTTTAAAGTGTTGCAATGGGGAAAATGCAACCTTAGTCCATGCAGATGGAACCCGCTGTCTAGCTGAGATTGAAAATTAGGCCTGAACTTCCTGTAAAACATCTATCATAAGACAGCAGCTTTCTCTGAAGGCTGTCTGCATGGAAATTCAAGTGAATTCACTATCAAGCTTCAGATCAGAATTTACTGTATCATTTTTGGGTACCGCTATTGGATGCAGAGTGACCTAGTCTCAGTCATCAGAAAAATGGCACTGGAACCTTTGTTTAGCATGCATTTAGTACTTAAGACCCAGAGTCAATTTCCAAAAAGACTATCTGCATTTCCCCAGAAGTTGAAAGTGTTATTTTTCCTCAGTCCTTTACATCTAAATCATACAGGAAAAGGCCTAGTAAAAGCAGGTGCACGATATGTGGCAAACTACTTTCAGGATCTGGTGTTGCCACAGACATGGCGCCTGGCTTCCAACAGCCCATGTCTAGGTGATCCAGATGTAAAATTGCATCAAACATACTCACCCCTCCTCAAAGCTGCTGCTGAAAAGTTTTTTGAAAAGCATTATTACAGTGAAACTCAAAGGTGTTATTTCTTACCTGATAATTTGTAATTGCCAACATATACACAATTAGGAAGGGAGGTGCTTCCATGTGCTGACAAATGCTGTGGGAATTAATGAATAGGGCACAGTTGTTATGCTGTTCCATACATCTAACGTGGGATCATAGCAGTCCAATGTTTTGCACCTCTGAATGCCAAAGTAGCCTCCAACCACATACAATTTGTTTCCAGATGCCACTGCATGGCAGCTCATTCGCTTCGCTGTCACATCTCCCACCTTAGTCCACTGGTATGCCTCACTGTTGAATTTATAAGCAGAGCATGCAGAGAATTCAGTATCTCCACCCATAATAAAAATCTGGTTTCCCAGAACAGCTGCAGCTGTGTAGCGCCAGGGCTGGGGGCAGGTGGCCGGTACAGTCCATCTGTTTTCACACTGATCGTAGCACTGGACTTTGGGAAGCTTGTCATGGCTAACGCTGGTACCACCGAAAGCAAACAGCTTCAGCTTTGCACTGACTACAGCTGCATTGCTTACTCCCTCTCGCAGCGGGGCAACCATGGTCCATTTGTTGGTCACGGGGTCATACTGTTCTACTTGCTTTAAGGATACTGAAGGGGAAGCTGGAAGGCAACCAGTTGCTGCAGTGTGCCCTCCTACTACATATAAACAGTGCTTGAGTTCAGCAGAGCCGTGGCCAAACCTAGCTACCAGCATGGGAGCAGCCTTCGACCATTCCTCATGAAGGGTGTCATACACCCACACGTCTTTGGAGACTCCATTTTCTGATCCTCGTCCCCCAGTGATATATACTTTGCAGCCTATGGCACAAGCACTGAACTCTTTCCGTGGGCTTGGAATATCAGCCTTTGGAATGATCTCCTTTGCCTTTTGATCCACCAAATACAGCTTGTCACACATAAAGGTTTGGCCACCCAGAAGAAAAAGTGAATGACCAGTTTTTCGGGGTCTGGCACACAAGCTGGTGACCACTCCATCATTCTGTAAGATCTTCAACTTGCATCTTATTGATTCTTCTACAATCTCCTTGCTTTTCCTTTGCTTGGTGATAAGTTCTTCCATGGCCACATTCTCCATAAGGTATATGGCTGGCAGGAGGGCCAGTCTCACTGTCTGCAGTAGCTCTGGCAGGTAACAGTGACGCTTAGTCAGGTCATAGTTGACCCAGTTGATTGCCGATTCATATACCAGCCTTTCATCTTCCGTTTCTAATTCTTCACTGGAAAGGAGTTGCACTACCATGTCTTTTGGCAGTTGGAGGAAGTCTTCACTTTTACTGATACTCTGGAAGTTGCTAAGGCACATCCTCCAAGAGAGCTCATACAGCTTGGTACACTGATGAGCATCCGACAACAGCAGCATACCAAGACAGTTGGTGGGATGAAGGTTTTTCTCCAGAAACTCTGCACAAGCATCCCGAATGTCCTGAAACTCCAGCATGTCACCAGCCTCCAGCAGTGACTCTGCATTTTCCTCATTGATGATAACTCTGGAGGAATATGCATAGTCCAGAAGAAGCTCCAGGACTTCTGGGTGAATAGAATTGTGAAAGTTGACTTCACTGTCCTGGCTCTCTTTCAGGCCTCCGCTGAACATTGCTTCGAAATAGCGGCTACAAGCAGCTAGAACTGCTCTGTGGCAGGGGAACGACCTGTTTCCAGCATGGAGAAGTACATCTGTGAAGAGACACTGCTGACGCAGGAGGTTTAGGTGAGTGAGTACGCTATCAGCATAGGATGACTTGTGGAACAAGTATATGTTTATGGAGCCAGTACTGGCCCTAGACTTGCGATTTTCGTGCGTGCTGACCGACATTTTCTTTCACACCTATAAGCAAACAAAAAATTTTAAATAAATAAAGGTCAAAATCATTATTAGTTTTACATATCAAAAAGTATGTCACTATAAGATGGGGAAGAAAAAGCCTTAATTTACAGCTGAGTGGACAGAGAATTACATCTACCTTTGGTATGCATTTATTTTTTTTTGTAAGCTGAGATTCATAAATGACATAGTCTAAATTTGTTGCCCAAGAGCAGGTTTATCTTGGGAAACCTGATCTCCAACTTTCATAGCAATACAGTAAGCAAGTAAGTTGGAGAAAGAAAATGAACCAGGACTGATTTTCTCACCCTTCCCCAACCTAGACCAGCTGATTCATTACATACATACACATGCACGCGCTTGAAACATTCTCCTGTACTGAATCATAGCAGGAAGAGCTACCAGACAGAATACCTAAGGAATGTCAAAAGCTGCATAGGGAACAAAAACCTACTAATCCCATTAGGAAGCTTCCCTTTGGTATAGTGATTCCATATGAACCAGCACAAAATGAAAAAAAAAAAAACAACACCTCAAACTTTAAAATAAAACCCTGGTATCAACTGTACATTTAGACTTGTGTAATTGTAAAAAAATTATTAGTAGTAAATCCTACAGATTCCACCCTTATCCCACAGAATTCAGTGTCTGCTTGCTATAGTGATATAGAATATGCATAGTCAGGGGCAGCAGAAAAACATGTTTTGACTACCATCTATAGTCACTGAGACACTGCCTCTGAAGCCACTCAGAGAGTCAGGTCCTCAGAGCTTAAGCCATTGTCCATTCTGAAGTTTTAAGGAGGTAGAAAACAGAAGACATATCCGATCCTGCCCTATTCCTAACGAACAAAACACTACTCAGATCCTATTTAGAGGTGAATGTTACTGTTACCTGCCATGATATGCAGGTCTATGTATAATTACAGCAAATTTCCAGATTTAACTAAGAGTCAAGTCAGAATAGTATGGACTATAGGGTAAGGGAGGAATATTGACAGCGATATAAAGCTAATGGCCAAAGAGCCACAGTGCAAAGAGTAGGAGATGAAACATAAAGAACTCAGTGCAAGCTGTGGCTGTGACTGGTACAGTAATAATTTCACTTTTCTCTCTTCAAACTGTAGAGAAAATTCAGCAAAGGCCAAGAACCAAACTTGACTAATTACTATGTTATTTGCATGTCCAGACTACCTTTTACTGCACCTTCAAATAAAGAACTGGCCAAAAGGTCTACCTGGAAAGCATACAATGTCCTAAGTCAGAGCATGACCTTGGGTCACTCGTGAAGGTTGTTAATGTTTTTAATGACTTTGCTCTCACACAGACATTTCCGTATACTTGAGCATCTTTAAGCAGTACAGAACTGCAGAATTTCATTCCCACATTTCATGCTTCAAGATGATACAAGAGCTTTTCAAGCTTCAAAAACCAGCATTTTTTTAACACGTGTTTTTCTAGATTCATATGACCAGAAACAAAATCAAAACCACATGTTTAATTTGGACAGCAGACTCCATTTCAGAACAAGCAATGTGTGTATACGGAACATGCAACACCTGCAGTCTAACTGCAGCACAACCACTACCATCCTCCTCACTATCTGTGCTAATATAATTGATTCACTATACTGAACAACAGCAAGTCTGTGATGCACCTTTCCCTTCAGTTACAGGAAAAAAAGCTCTTAAACCCAACTTGAAGTGAGGAATAGAGAGACACCTTATAGTAAAACTACCATAGCCCACTTCCTTTAACATTAAACAGAATTTGCATGATGAAACTTAACTGGGATTGAAAATAGCAAGTAACACTGCCCAATATATGGTGCACAATCCAAAGTCCTCCAAAACAGAGAGGAGTTCTACACATCAGAGCTACAAGGAAGAGTATTTGTCTCACTCTACCATGCAAAAGCTTAGAAAGGGATCATACCAGGGCTCCCTAGACCAACCTATTAAATGCACTAAGCATAGAACAACTTAAGGCAGCTGGTATGTCTTCAAAACACAAACTCTTTTACAAGGAAAATTAAATGACCTTTAAGGAAGTTGTATTGTCTGGCAAAAAAATACCCAGATGGCATTTGAGGATCTTGAGCACTAATCTCAGACTAAAATAACCCACTTAACCTATAGCCAAAAATAAGATGTTGACCATTTACAGGTTGAAATCTCCTGGAACTGAAGGATTACAGAAAGGTCATGGCCTGAAATACTAGTATACAAGCAATTTGAAGACACAAATAGGAAGCTGAACACTTTACTGTTAAGTTTTTCCAGGCACTTCAGCGTTTTAAATCCTGTTATGATGCAAGGCACAGTATTCACTGGATCTCTACAGGTAGGTTTGCCTTACACTGAGGACTTACTCTTTCAAGGTTCCTCACCAGGGAGCAGGATGGGAGCTAAACACTCCACTGATCAGAGACAACAGAATGACCAGTATGTGAATACGCTCACTGCCCCCCACCCTCCATTCTAGTTAACTGCATGTGTAGACATCACAGTCTAGGCATGTCAGGATCTCTATGAAAACACAGGTTCTCTTCTTTGCCCGCACATATTGGGGGAATTCAGAGTTTACTGAAAACTTTCTTTCATCATGCACACAGGGTTCAGAAACAGGGCAGGTAAAGTTCACACCAGAGACTGCAGATGGCAGGGATTTAGATCTTTCACCAGGCTGTGTACTCCCATGAGCAACGCTTGTTCAGCACCATTCAGAATGAGCCCATAACCACAACAAAATAGAGGCAAACAAAAAAACCACCCTGCAGTTATGCATACAGTGGAGGCTACTGAACTACAGACCACATGCAGAGGGGAGGAACACATCGCTGTCTGTTACCTGAAGCCCACTCACAGCCATGATAACAAATACCACTGTAAAAAAAAAAAAACTAAAATTTGTATAAAAACCCCTCCCAAACAGCTACTGAATAACGCACTCAGCATTTCACCCCACTATAACAGAAGACTTAGTCTCTTGGTGAGAAGTCGATTTTACATATGCTGGTCTTGAACTGTTCCTATAAGACTGCCTTTATCATCACAATGTCATCTATTGAGAGGAATTCAAAATATGCCAATTCACATTTAAGATAAGCTAACATATTTCTCCAAACAGAATAAAGATACATATCCATACACATCTTTTTCCTCCAATGTGGTGCTGAGATGAGTTTGCACATGGATTAGCTGAACAGACACCCTTAGAAGCAAGTATCATCATTCACTAACAGGCAGTGTTTCTGTAAATAGCCTGAGTCTCTGTAAATTAGGTCAATCCAGAATCTTGTAAGAATACTAAAATGTAAAAATGACATCTCTAATTTCTTTGCTTGGTTGGAAATTATGCAAGCCTCAAATACTTCAGCAGACGTAATTTACAGTCAGAGATCAAGTGTTCATCTTGAATAATATTAGCCAATTCCCTTCAGGCATTTCTTTCCTTAGAAATAGTATTTGTATGTAAAAGACAAGAAGTGGTCAGTAAATTACAGATACAGATTTTATCTAGGAATAGAGGTTGAACCAAGACTTTGATTTATAATTACACTTCAACAGGCTACTTGTCACAGCAGCCCAGTAGTAAACACTACTTTAAGATTAAACAACAGGCTCCTTGTCCTACTTAACAGTTCTACAGCATGCAGGTCTCAGCCTAAATCAAATGAAAAATTAAGTATTTTCAAATTACTGACACATCCCTGATGCATGCTCATTTTAATACGACTGTGTAATTACAGTGGTGGTTGCGTTTTTCTTAACAATCAGTGAAACAGCTGAAAGAGAGGAAATCTACTAATTATCCCATCGATGTAACTAACACCGCTTTCAATTGCTAAATCTGCACCGATGCTATCAGTGTGGCAGAGGCAAACCGTGACACTGCCTAAAGTCTTCAAACTCAGTGGCTGCCTAGGATCTGCAGCGAGACAGAAAGCAGAACACGCTGCTCCTGCTAGGAATGTACCACAGCTCACCACATGCAAACAAAGAAACGCAACTCTAAATTCCCCTTAGTTCGCCCCATCAAAACGCCTAAATAACTCCGTCTGAGAACAAACTTAAAGAGCTTCTTCCCAGACCGATATAAAAACCAGTGCAAGAAGCTAAAATGCACTTGGTTTGCTATATAGAGCAATAACCACGTGCAAAAGTTTCTGTACCGGCGCAGGGAGAGCAGCGCCGCAGCCAGCTCAGAGAGCAGCGAGACGCTCGCTCCTTCCCTGCCCTGCCGGACGCCCGCTGAGGGATGCTCCGGACCGCCCGGGGCCCCAGGCAGGAAGCTCAAGCCCAACGGGGAGGCTCGCAGCCTCCGTAACAGAAGCCCACGCTTTCCAAGGGCAGCAGAGTACAAGGCAAACTACCGCGAACGCCTACCCACCAGTGCCCCGCTGGTACCTGGCGTTCCGGACAGGGCGGAGGAGGGCCGGGCTCCGCCTGTGCCGAGCACCAACAAGGCAGCCCGGCTCCAGCCGGAGAAGCATCGCCGGCAGCGCGGCGGCAGCTCTGCTCCCTAGCTCTGCCCCGCCGCTGCCCTCCCGCCTCCCCTCCCTGCCGGGCGCTGCACCGGGCCGGCGGCACCAACTTACAGCAGCGGCTCCCGGGCGAGCGCGGAGGTCCCTGGGCGACGCAGCCCCGCGCATGGGAGAAGAGCTGGGCTGTGGCGGCTCGGCGGTGCCGCGGAGACGCGGCGGGCGAGCAGCAGCGCCAGGCGGAGCTGGTGCCGCTGGCGGGAGGCGGGTCGCGGGAAGGAGGGCGGGAGACAGGGAAGAGGGACGGAAGAAAGGGGAAGAGCGGCTGCTGCTGGCACGCCGACCGCACCTCTGCGCCGGTGGCGGCGCNTCCCGGCCAGCGGCAGGGAAGGCGTAGTGGGCGTCTCGTGTCGCCCCGGACGGGGGCTGCAGGATGGCCTCTGCTTCCTGCCCTGCCTGCCTTGTCTACCCTGCCCCGCACCCGACCGGGGCGGGTGGGGGCCCCGCGGGCCGGGCGGAGCAGTCACTCGCTGTACGAGCTCCTGCACCCCGCTCCGGGTGAACGAGGGATGCGTCCCGCCGCTCAGCACCGAAATAGCCGCGCGGGACGGGAGGGGTCCCGGTCCTCCCGGCGTGTCCCGTTGGGTGGCGAAGACCGAGCAAGGCAGACGGTGGGAAACTCCTCCTCGTCGCCCTGGGAGCGGCCGGGAGGGCGCGGAGGAGCCCGGGCACCGCGGGCTCTGAGCCCGCCGCCGGGCGCTGCTCCTCCCGCGACGGGGCGGTGCCGCGGAGCTACCGCGGGCCGTGCGGCCGCTGCGCTCTCGGGAGGCCTTCACAGAGCTGCCCAGTGGAGTGCTCCCGCAGCACAAAGAGAAGCCTGGCTTTAATTATTTCCCAATTAGCAAAGTATGTGAAAAAAGCATTTGTGCAAAAGGCCGATTTCAACCATAAACATCTTCTAGACATAACAATAGTGTTTACATAATGGTATTGTGTGGCTCTGTACAAGAAAAACATAAGGTACCATAAACATTGCACATATTGCTAGTTTACTATTTGCTAATATCACTTAAAGCAATGGTATTAGCCTAAAGAGTCTTTAAGGAAGATAAGAACAATTACACCATTAGAAAGCTTCTTTTTGAATATAATAGTTTGGAGAATTTGCTCATTCTTCATAATGAAATGTCACCCAAACTCCTCCTGTTGAAAAAAAGACTGCCCTGCCAGCAATTTGCTAACATGCAGAGGGTTATTTATGTTTGTATTGCTGGACTCCAGAGTCTGCAGATTAGCACACACTTAGTGTACAGCAGGACACATCTGTAATTGTAGACATCCTGTGGGCATATGCAAACCTGGAGAGCATAGCTGAACAGGGAGCAGATTAAATAGTAATTTGTTTCATAGATTATTTCTTTTTACAATATAGTTTTATTACAACATGAAGAATTGCAGGTTGCATGGTCTAAAAATGTTGCACATCTGTATGTAATAAAGAATGTTTCAAAGTTGTTTAGGTGTGAGAAGCTGTTGTAAAGTGTAAACAACCTTGTACAAGGGCTATTCACGGACACCAATGTTCACTTGAGTCATGTACCTGTAGAAGATTTTGGATTAGGCTGTGAATGTTCAACTTTTGTTGCACATTGTATTGTCCATCTTATGAGTCCAGGTTTTTCCTTTCATTGTAACACAACCATAAAATGCCTTGATCCTATTTTCCCACATTTCCTCCAACTAAACCTGTAGAGATTCCACCCAGATCCTGTCCATTATGGTGAATCTTCCACAATCTGGTGTCAGAAAGTCAGATTATTTCAACGTCCTGGGGTGACTTTATAATGCTTGTCTGTTTAGCCCATTTATCTGTTTATCTCAGAAATAAGTTTTACACCTTTAAGACCGGTTCCAAGAGCAAAGGGGAGGAGAGAAGAAGTGCGGAGTTTGTTATCAGAAACTGCGCTTGCTCTCCCGCATCCTTCTGGACAGTGTTGGCTGCAGCACAGACAGAGGGACAGAGCTCTCCTTTGCTTTTTAGATGGTTTTTAGCTAGCTGAGACAGAGAAGTTCCCTGGACTGTAGTTTTTCTTGGAACCGTCTAAACCTGCTCTAGACTGAACACCCAGAAGAGCACCAGCAGCTCGCACCTGTGGCCCATCAGGGCCTGGCCTGGGCTGTGGCATTTCCAGTGCTGGAGGGACTGATAAGAGACCGAGTGAGCCAAGCTGCAACCCATGAAGGGGACTTTCTGAGTTTGTCATCTCTTCGGAGCAGCGAGAGGTTTTATTGTTTAATATTGTTCTATTTTTTGTGTGTGTGTGTGTATGTGCTGGTGAATGCTTTACCTGTTAAATAAACAGGTTTTTTCCACTTTTCTCCAAGGAAATCTTTTCCCAAACCAGCTGGGGGAGGAGCCGCATGGATTTGCTTTCTAGAGTAATCCCAATTCAGAGGTTTCCTCCAAAATTTGCCCTAAACCAGGACACTCATTGTTTGCAACCAAAAACACAGGGACACATTACTTCATACAGTGTTAGGACAAACTTTGAACAGGCGTAGTTATCACTATGGGTGATAAACCAAAATGATAGAGTGATGTTACCTATCTATTGCTTAGCAACATCTGAACTACAGCTGTAGGGAATGGTCAGTGAAAAACGAGATTCACAGGGAGGACAACATATGGGATTTACGTGGATGCCCAGAGTGTGCAGATTTGGGCAGTACCCTTCATGAAAAAAAATGGGGCAATAATCCGGTAAGCAAAACAACCAGATGAAGTACTGATCTTCCTATTTTTCCACAAAATGAGGAACCTGTTGAAGTTAATCAGGGCAGAATGATTGGATGAAGCTTTAAGTCATCTGTTGGGGAAACAAGTACACAGCCAGACAGATCCTTCTATGTGTGTAAAGCTGTGGTACTGGTGAGAGCAGAGAGAGAATGAGGAGAATAAGGAACTCCACAGTCCATGTTTACAAACCACAGCAGTTGTTAGTTTGGTTGTGCTCAAATTAGCTCTTTATGCTTAAGTGACAAAACACCTCAAGTGTTCTTCTCCCTTCTGCACAGAAGCTAGAAGTAGAGAGGTTTGTCTGAATACAGCTTATAGCATATTTAGAATAAGAATGCTTGTTTTGCTAGCATGGAAAAAACACTCAAGGAATTAACTTGGTCCAAGCAAATCTTTGGCCTGGTTTATGTTGGTCTGAGAACTAAGTCAGATCACAGTCAAGCACTATTCTGGTTCAGCCAGTTTTGTAGATGGGCCAATCTGTATTTTGACATTGCTGAAAACAAAGCTGGCCTAGCCTATTCCAGGACATAGTTTAACATGCCCGCTGAACTAGTTGAAACATGTTTCTCCAAGTATTAGTTTGCCAGGATAGATATAATCTTTGCAGTGTTGCTAAATATCATGATTTTATCACAAATCAAGAGATAATTGGCCCTTTTCTCAAAGCCTCAGCTTCTAGAGTCATGTGAAATTGATAATCTCTTAGGGCTGGTTTTGTTGTTTGTTTGTTTGTTTGTTTATTTTTAATAAGAAGTCTGAAAGAATAAGTATGTCAATATAAACCCCTAAATATTTTCATTTTAATCTCTAGAATTAAGTTCCACATTTGACTCTGAAAACATTGGGGTAGGAAAATCCTCATTCAACTCAAATCCAGCTTGCTTGCTATGCAAAAAACACTGCTGTTTTAAGTAAATTATTTCACCTTGCTCTTTATTTAAATTGGTTTAGCTTCTGTGTTGAGACAAGTTCTTGGAACCTTGAATGTATAGCAAACTTCATCATATGGCTTTATTGACACTTAAATGTTTTGCAGGCATAGCTATGTAGCTAAAAGATCTCCCAGATTACCCTAGTAGCACCAGCAGGGGTTCTAACACTGTCAGAGCCATACTGGTAAAAGAATCCATTTACCAAAGCAGATTATTTCACTTAGGAGATGGAAAAATGTATTTTGTTTTGTTTTGTTAGTATCAGCAGCATCTAAACTAGCAGGGTTTGTCAGTACAGCTATCTTGGCAAACCTTTTAAATGCAAGCAGGCAGTATGTGCCTGCAGCACAGTCTGAGATCTCATTTTTAATGCTATTAAACAGCTGTGTCTTGGGCTTTTGCCTTGTTAGACTCTTTTTAACCACATTATTTTGTTCAACTGCTAAATAAACAGCATGGGGTTAAATGTATTAGTGTAATTTATCTTCTTTCCTTCCTAATTTACACTCTGAATGAATTAATTAGAATGATTTCATTAACAATGTACAATAGCAGTACCAGTGCCAGAGCTCTCCCAGGGGAATGGGGCCTGGAACACCCCTCAATGACCCACACCTGCTTTTCTTATCATTTGCCTTTGATGTGCTTCTCCAGGCTGGCCTGCAAACCTATTTGTGTGGATACAGTGCAATGCATTATAGTGCTTGTTTAGTCCTAGAGACATACTAAAAGGGTTTGGGGAGGTCAACATTCAGTATTTCTTAGCAGCAATTACACAAGTTTGTCCACCAGTTCTAGGGGTGAGAAATCCCTCTTTGCCCAGTTCTGCCTTTCTCATCTGTGTGTGTGTGTGTTTGTTTTCAAAAGGATTACATTCAGTCAGGCTGGCCTTAGATGTCATTCCTTCATGTCATGGCAGCTCAGACCAAAAATAAGAGAAAATACCTGCTGTTACTTAAACCGGCAGCACGAAGGGGCAAGTATTGTTGTATGTGACACATAAATGCTCCTCTCCAAAATATCAGTGTGATAAAATATCAGTGTTGTGAGGTATGAGTCCCTTGTCACTTTTGATATATGAGCACTAGCCTATTTGAATTCGGTGAGTTGTATTATAGGAAAAAGACAGGAAATGTCAGGCCTCAGTTTCCATTCCGTGAATATGTTTTGTACAAAAGATTTTTCAGAAGGATCAATTTGGGTGTAAATAACATAATAAATATGAATAATGTCTGGAGTGAGAAAGATTTCCTTTTGAAATTTCTTGATTCTTAGGAGAAACCCTTGTAAAGCCCGACTATTGCGTCTAGTCCAGAATCCATACTTCCAGCAGTATGTACTTACAAAGATAAGTATTATGGAGAAAAAAAAATGTCTCAAGGAGGCTTCTCCTTCTCCAAGGAGAAGCCAATCACTTTCTCCTCTGCCCATCTTATCCTTTTCCATTTTGTCTTGCTCTGTAATTACTCCTCAAAGTCTCTGCCATAAAAACATTTTTACCTATTCCATATTGTCTTCTTCTTAACAAGAAAAGTGATTCCTGTTCATAGAAGACAATGACAATGATGACCCATTTTTGAGCATGTTTGATTAGTAAGGGGTACCAATTATTACTGACTGATATGCAAGCCCTTCCCAAAGATACGTGGATCAGCACAGGACTGGGAATAGCACTGCAAAGGGTGAGTGGTTGCTGCCACTTCTGCTATCACTCATGATGCCATTTGGCAAAAGTCGTATATTCATTATCAGGAGATTTCAGTTCCCTGTGCATATCTTTGCTGGCTATTCCCATCTCTTAAGCGACTCTATACTGGCTCATTTTCTTGCCTCTCTATAGGAGCTATCTCCTGTAGTGCAGATTCCAGGCCATGCAGCAGCTTCGTTTTCCTTCTCTTGCTAAGTAGCAGTGGCCCCCAGTGGTGACAGCTAAGCTGGCTCCTTATTTCAGGTTTTACGCTGCACTGAAAAGGCTCCCTGCTATAAAAACCTTGGCATAAGAACTTAGGAGTTTCCCACATCTTTCACTTCTGCAGGGACCACGGGCCAGTTTCTCCTAACCACCCCTTTTCTCCCCCCTGAACTGACCAACACTGATGAGGCTTTGAGAATAGAGGTCTGTATTGTGTTATTCTCTAAGATGTTTAGTCTTTAAGAAGGAACTATATAATTTAAATGGTACAGCATGTCATCTAGAGACACCCCTAAATGATGGAGACATTTTTCTTGTCTTCATCTTTTATGTTAATATTAAAAGCAAGAAGACAAAAATATATTCATTCAAACAATTGCTTTGGCATTTTAAGGACAGTAATGCACCTCTAAATAGCTATTTTTACATTGCTGACTAGCATTACACATTGAAATACAATTGAAATACAATACAATTTTTAATACTTAAGGAGTATTTAAGGACTTCATTGAATGTATTTAAGGACAAGGATTTCTGACAAGGATTTTAGATGGAAATACATATATTCTTTTGGAGGTGCAACTTTTGAGTCACTGAAGTCGGCAAACACAGACATGTATGTCTCAAAACACAAAAAAAAACCCAAAACATTTTACCTAGGAGACTTGTTTCACTGTTCTACTCATTAGAAGATATTTTGGCCTCAAGTCAGAATGGAACAAGCTTTTCCCTTCTTCAGGCCTGCTGAAGAAGACAAGCCATACACGGACAGATGTCAGAGAAAAATAAGGCAATGCATAGGGGCTGAAGTGCCCTCACTCTGTCTCATACTTAGCTGAGAGAGCTTATCAGATTTATTCAGGTGAATAAGAGTAAACGTGAGAGAAAAACTTTGTTTGTTCCTTCTGTTTTTCAGCACCCAGGAGACTTCGAGTTAATTTGTCCTTATGGATATATGTATAGGTAGATCAGGATCTTAGGTATAAGTCCAGATTGTTGCTCACCTGTCAACACTCTATGCCTCAATGCTATTATCATCCACTGTACCAAACTAAAATGAGAGCAAACAAACCTCCTGTAGTCATGCTTTCCATTATCATATACCTAGATCTAAGTTTTCATGAGGTCATGAGCTTATGGGAAGTGGTCCACAGAACCAAAGAAAACTGTAAAGTATATACTGTTTCCAATTATAAAAGTTTGATTATAAGAATATATAAGAATACATAAGAAATTAGGAAGCTTAACATGATTTGTTGGAGACCACTGCTTTAGGGAGAAGAAGAGTACAGAATTCTCTGATTTTAGCGGGTTTAGGACAGATCCAGACAAGTATTTTAAAGCAAGCTTGTTTGTGTAAGTATGACTTTATTAATTTTCCTGCTCAGTAATTCACCACAAACATCTGGAACAGCATTATTAGTAGTTTTGAGGTCACATTAATTCTAGATGTTCTTAAATAGCATTTTTACAGATACTTCACAGCACTTAAGAAAGGAACACTTTAGAAGGCTCTTGGCAGAACATGAGAAGGTTAAAACAGTCTCACTCGCCTAGTGAATCTGTGAAGTTTGATGGTTGTGAGGACTAAGTAATCTGATTCCAAACTCTTTAACAAAATGAAATGTGTCCTATGGAGTTGGTATTTCTGTGGTTTAGATCAAACTTCTGAACATGTTGCCTACAGCAGGGGTTGTTTCTCAGGCACTAAATGCACAAGTAGTCTCAGTATCCTCATCAGGCTGTGCCTGTTTAATGAGAAGGACTTAAAATGACACATTTGTTTGTTTTAAAAGACTTGTTTATGTACTTTGACACTTCATTGTTCTTGTGTACAAAGGAAACCAGTGAATTTTATTCTGCCACAGAGCCCATATGTTATACAAAAGTTTAAAATCCTTCATAGTGGTGGTTTGAATTATTTTATCTTTTTAATGACCAAGCCTTTGTAGAAGATTAATTCACTGTTGGTGCAGTGTGATGAATTTAGCTCTGCAGCAAACCTTTTCCTAAAAATAAAAATGAGCTTTCAAGTGAAGAAATGTCACATTATAACACGCAAAGCCTTGCAAGTTACATGTTCAACAGGATGAGGAAAATAGATCTCTTAGATGAACTGTATTCCAAAAAAGCCTATTACTCCTCTTCTCTAAATGTTAATTTGGATGATTCAGTTATGGCCAAGTTAAGTCAGAGGGCTTAAACTTGGAAGAATGTGTAGTGTGGGCAAAGATTCAGAAGTCTCTTAACACAGTCAGTGTGGCATTTACTCCGGTTATTGATCTGTGTCTTCAAAGCTCTGCCTTATTTTAGGCTAATGGAATTTAATTAGACATCTGATTGCTGCTGAAAGTAGTAAAAATGAAGCTGTTGATGCTTTATTTGAGCTAAACATTTCCTGGCATTTTTCCCAAACTCCAGGACATGTCTGAACATGTTTTTACTTTCCTAGCTGAAGAGCCACTTGGCACATCAACGTATGTGTATTTTGGCTTAAAGAAAAGACAGTAGTTTGGAAATAAAAAAGACAGCAGTTTGGAAATACAAAAGACAGCTTCTGTCTTCTCTAACAAGTCTTGTGTGTTAAGATGTAAAAGAGGTAACACATTAAATTAGAAAGAACTTGAAGTGCATAGTTGGAAGATAGCTGACTGATCACTTGTGCTTTCTTAAAGAAAACTATTTAAGGTTTCAGTTAACAAGCAATTTCCTTTTCAGAGTCTGCTTTCATTTTCATGTGAACTTAGAATTTTGCTCAAATAGAATAACAAAGCCTAGTGACTCACCACATCCAAATAATCGATTGGAAGAATCTTGGATTTTCCTCAAAGGCCTAATGCAGATTAAGCTGTGGAAGCAATTTTATCCTGTGATGGCTAAAAGATTAGAAGATTTCTACTCATGCATTCTCTAGACATCCCTGAAATTCATTGTTTATTGTGATAAACTGCACATATCATAAGTATTTTGGATAGAAAAATATGTGGAAGCTTTGTCATATCGCAGTAAACAGATGGGAGTTGAGGCTGACAGCCCTGAAACATTGGTATATACACAGCAGTGGTCAAATATGTGTAAATGGATTTAGTAATTCAAAAGTAATAGTTAGCCAAAATATCTAGGCAGATATCTCTAGTGCTCAGCAGCTTGTGTCACATGCCAGTACATATATGGTACACGTGCACACACACATAGAGTCTATTGTACGCACAAGCCCAGCCAGAACTTGTGCTTTTACATGTGTAGTCACATTTTCTTATTTAGAAACAAAAAACCGCCGTAATTTATGGATGACCAATTATACGAAAATTCACCAGAGTTGGAAATCTAACATCAAAATTATCTCAAGCAAATTTTACATGATCATTGCTCAAATGAAGATTGGAAATAACTGAAAATCTCAATAAGCATTAATAGAACTACCAGATTTTAATGCAAATGAAAGCTCCATTCATATGCAAACAGAATCCTAAGATTTAGCTAGAGTATCACCTGAGCTCCTATGACTAAGATAGTTCAGAAAAAGCCTCTATTTCTCTTCTGCTCAAGTACTTTTGAAGAAGCTTTCCATTTGCTGGGGGTCTTTGAGATTCCATTCTGTTAAATGGGAAAAAATCTTAGAGGTATAAAATGTCTGACAAAAATCTTAAATAGTTTCATTAGATGCCATTGTTCATCCCAGATCATAGGCAGAGCAAAAGAAAAAGATAGATTAAAAAACAAAACAAAACAAAAAAACTCCAACAACTTAGAATTATTCTTTATGATTGACATAGCAGATTTCATTTAGTTGCTATAAAACTAATAAATACAATTATTTTATGTTGCTTCTCTGAACAGTGTAGTGAAGAGGTGTTTCTGCAAGAGTTGTGTTGCCTGAGAGCAAAACAGTTTTAAATTTTCTAGACTTCCTTCATCTCATTTCCCACCAAACAGCATTAATGTATGAACTTCTAGAACATGTAGTAAGTAATATGATGTGGTTTAGCTTTTTCATGCTAATGCACCTCAATAAACAGACTTTAGAAATGAAAATACATTTATAACACAGGACTCCCAGCCCATCCAAATAGAAAGCATAAAATTTTGTCCATAATCTTTAGAATAAATTTAAACAAGGAACAATCTTTAGATATCTTGTCAAATTTTTCCTTTTACTATAGTCTAAATGTTTTTATATTTCAACTTATCCCAATATATTCCTGTCTAAGAAATTAGCTAAAAAAACAATCCAGTCCATTGTTTAAGGAGCCAAAAGAAAAAGATACTTTAATCATTTATTACTTCAACAAGGCTTATAAGAAGAGGAAATCTCTTTAAACCTTCATTCTTCTTCCATTGTTAGTTACTGCACGTACTACTGTGGAATTAACATCATCTTCAACTGTGTACTTGTTAGGCATAATGATTTAGACCCCACTTTTTAAACTGTGATAGCTGTAAAATCTGGGCTGAGTCCTGCAGTCATCTCTCCCCACTCTCCCTGTGGTGAGGTGGCCTGGCCAAGTCAGCATCTTAGCAGGCAGGGCAGGACATGAACACCCTCCCTGCCTGACTAGGAGACAACCATATGGCACCAGGCAAGGCAAGAGACTGCCCAAAGCTCATGAGAAAGGATGTTAAACTCACTGTTTATTCAATCCATTATCATGAACAGAGACATCTGAAAAAGGAATAAGTACATCCTGGCTTTGTTGAAGGTAGCAGACGGATGATTAGGAGACGTGGTTATGTCTCCCTAATTATTATAGAGTTAGGCAATAATGCGTAGTGAAACAGACATGCATTTATATTACCTAGGCTCACAAATAAAAACAATCTCCACCCTTCTCTCTTTAAATACATTCCTTTCCCCTTTTTTTATTACTTATGGTACAATTACTTATTTTTTATAGATAAACACATTCCTAAGGAACTCGTTATAATGGCATTTTTACTTTTTTTTCTGCATGTATTTCTCTTTGCACAATTTCTGCTTTGCTTCATCTTTGCACAGTGCAGTCATGTACCTTAACTGTTAAAAACATACATTTCTCTTAGCTGCCCTCCTAGCTTAGCAGTATTTGTCCATAAAGGTAAAAGGAACTGCAGAGAGAGAAGCCAGCCAATTGCACAGCCAAAATATACTCAGTCACACCCTCAGAATGGATGGATTCTGGAAGGATTGCACAGATTCCACCCTGATAAGTTTTGGTACCACACGCCCTATCTGATCCACTTATTTCAGTGAATCCCACAACCATGAAAAGATAGGTCTGACCTATCTTAATTCCTGCAGGCATAGTTATCCACTCTACCCTAATCTGAACCAACAGATTTACCCAAAGTTTCTGAAGCACATTTTTTCAACATTATTTATTTAAGACTAAAACCCAGCTCCTGTGAAGTCAGAGGGAATTTGCCAGTGAATGTCAACGCCTCTGCTGTTTTATTCTTTGGCTTCCTAAGCAGGAACTGCCAATCATACCGTATTACACAGTCATTTTATTAGGCATCCAATCATGCTTTCATGAAGTAGAGACAAGTTACGGTTTGCCTTTGCCAGCTACAGATTTGGGCGCCTTCAGCAAACCACCACATTCTCTACATGTTTCTTTTCTTGGAAGACACAGTGCTAAACTTCAAACCATTCTGCCTTATGAATGGAAAAAAAACCCCGAAACATTATACTGTCATGTATATATAGTATCAAACTCCTATCTGCAAGCCTATTTCCTGATATTTTTCCCTTCTTTCAGGACCTAAGTGTTTTCCTGTTTCTTTCTGAATAGCAAAGCCTGTAAAATAGACATTGGAAGATTCAAAGTTATATAGTTTTGCAGAATTAGAACAAAGAGTCAAGGAAACATAATATATAGATCTAAATCTCATTTTTCATCAGAAAATCAACTTGAGCTGTATAAAAATGTAATTTTGACCAGATTTTTTGTCTAGAGGTGTTTATTTTTGACTGAAGAGTATTTTTGTGTGATTATTCTTAAAAACAACACGTCTACATATAACAAAGCATATGCCTAATAATTTTAGGAAGATTGCCTAAGAAGGCAATCTTCTTAAAATATTGGCATGTTAGCATAGCAGCTCTTGGCAGAACTGAAAGCAGCAGACAGATATGGCTTAAACTGTCTTCCTCTCTTTGTTTCCTTTTCTCCAGTTCCAGCTACAGCCAAGGCAAAAAAGCCACCTCCAAGCTTCTTTTAACATTCAATAGCCCTTGGGGAGGGAAAGCAGAAATATGGCATATGCACAACTAAAGGAACACAAAATGGGAATAATACAAGACTCCTCCACCTAGGGGGTTGCTTTAAAGCCATTTTGCACTGTCAGCATCAGTGGCAGCAGCTCTAATCACAATCTCCCTATTTACACTGTTGACTTGAACAAAGATGGCTTTCTAAGCACTCTTCAGCTGACCAAAGTGCTGAAATTAATAATAAAAGACATTTTAGATTAGTATAGTCCAGTTTTGATACCACTTATTCATAGCAGTCCTGAGGAACCTTTTCACAAAGCATCCAGGTCATACAAATACTAAGGACCAAAAGAAGCAGGAGATGAATAATATGATATGACCACTTCTGACAAATTAAACTGCAAACACAATACACAAACCTTAGAGCTCATTGAACANATCTGTTACTGGGATCTATACAAAGAAAATATTACTGTTTAACTGCAATCAAAACCATTCTGTAGATCCACAGTTCAATTTAAATGTATTGTTTGGGGGTTTTTGAAACTTGATATTTTGTAAGGTTTTCTTTATCGCTTAAAAAAAGCTTTTCTTCAAAATATTTCCCAATATATCCTGAAATTCTTTTCAACAGGCCTAAGTATACTGCAATACTGCTTACAAAAGCCTTTTAGTTATGTTGTGGTGGCTCTTTGGATTGTGAATCAGTGTTTAAATATATATTCTTTGAGACTTTCAGGCTCTACACTGTACTTTTAAAATGCTATCATAATAAATTAAATATTCACAGTAAAGATAAGGGACTTGGAGAGGTGTGCATATCAATAATTATATTGATCATATCTTAAAGGATCAATTATTCATTTTATGAATACATAGAAAGTTTAAAATATTTCTAATCTAATGTCTGTCTTATAAACAAAGCACTTTAAATATAATCTCTATAAATTCCATCAAATTTACTTTGCACTTACCCATTAAGTCCTTAATTAAAGTTAATTTTGAGAGCTGAGATTCCTATGATTACTGAAATAGATTCTTTTCTGTATTATGGAAAAATATAAAATATTGGCTGGAAAGGGTCTTCGAGGTCTCTAGTCTAACCTCTTGCTCAAAGGAGGGCTATTTTTGCAGTTAAATCAGGTTGCCTACAGCCCTTTTGAAAATCTCCAGACAAATTTTGGAAAATCTTCAAGAATGGAGAATCTTAACTTCCCTTCACCCACTGGTGGTGTTGCTTATACCACCCAGGACACCATTCACCATCATTGCTGTGAGGTCATACTGCTGATCAGGTTCAACTTGCTGTTCACCAAGAGGCCCAGTCCTTTTCTGCACGGCTGGTCTTGTGACAGCCAGTGCCCAGCTTGTGCTCTGAGCTATTGCAATAGTATACAACAGAACACAATAGAATAGCCTAGTTCTGTTGAAAGGGACCCACACTGATCATCCAGTCCAACTGCCTGACTGAGGCTAACCAGAAGTGAAAGCATGTTGTTAAGGGCATAGTTCAAACGCATCTTAAACACTGTGACAGGCTCAGGGCATTGGCCACCTCTCCAGGAAGCCCATTCCAGTGTTTGATTGCCCTCTCAGTAAAGAAATGCTTCCCAATGTCCAGTTTGACCCTCCCCTGGCACAGCTTTGTAGCATTCCCACGCATTCCCTCACTGGGTCCCAGGGAGAAGAGATGGACATCTCCTCTCACTCCCTCTGCTCAGGAACCTGTACAGAGTAATGAGGTCACTCCTCAGCCTCCTTTTCTCCAAACTAGAAAAGCCCACAGTCCTTGATGACTTCTCACAGAACACATCTCCCAGAACTCTCACCAGCTTTGTTACCCTTCTCGGGACACATTCAAGAACTGTCAAATCCTTCTTCTCCGATTCTAAGATTTTTAACTCACAGGGCCCAGAACTGCACTCAACACTCCAGAAGAGGCTGCACCAATGCTGAATACAGTGATAATCACCTGTCTCGCACTGGCAGTGCAGTGTTTGATGCATCCTGGGATGCTGTTTGCCTGCCAGGCTGTCGGGGCTGACTGGTAACTCACACTGAGTTGCTGCCAACCAGCACCCCACCTCCCTCTCTGCGGGACTGCTCTCCTGCTGCTCCTTTTCCAGTTTGTACTTGCATCCAGTCTTATCCTATCCCAGATACAGAACCCAGCATTTGTTCCTGAATTTCATGCCCTTGATGATTGCTTAATGCTCTATTTAGATCCCTCTCCAAGGCCTCTCATCCTGCAAGAGAGTCAAAAGCACCTCCCAGTTTAGTATCATCAACATAATAATTGTGCATTCATCTCCTGCATCCAGATCACTGATGAAAAGATCAAACAGAACTCGCAGAACCTGGAAGGCTTAGCAGGAGATTCTCCCAGTAAAGACTGAAATAAGTAATGCATTAGGTACATCAGCATCTTTCATGGCCTTCATTAGTAGATCAGCTACCTGATTCATCACCAGGTCTGTGATTTCCCTGGTACTTTTTTTGCCGTCAATATACTCGCAGAAGCCCTTCTTGTTGCACTTCACATGCCTTGTATGTTTCAATACCAGTCACACTTTCATATTGCTAATTTCATCCTTGTATCCCCATATGGTGTTTCTATTTTTGGTAGTATATCCCATCTTCTGCTTTTTATACACTCCTTTCTTGTGTTTGAGCTCAGCCAGATGGTCTCTGACCACACTGGTTTCCTGTGTGGTGCCTGCTGTATGACTTGAATATTGGGGTGATATCAGTGGCCAATAAAGATTGAGTCAAAGCAGGTTGTGTCTACAGGGATGGACAAATTTCAAAAAAATTGTTCCAATTTGGACTTTGGGAGCATTCTAATATTTTGGCTTAGAATTATTTTTTCCTGGTGAAACTACTTTATGTCCCTCATATTTGAAGTATACATTTAGGCTGAGGCATGCTATCCCTCTAAGTCAGGGTTATACACTATGAATAAATCCATATTCAACAGTTTGTCACTGTAATGAAAGGGTTAACAGGAACACTGGATGTTGAACTCGAATATCAGGCCTTTTTCTGTACAGCATGGATTTCTTTTGTCTTCATCAATCCTGCTATTGAATGAAGCACATATACCCACTCTGTTCTTCACAGACTCAAAAGTGGAAAATGAGATACAAATCTAGTGAGAATTCTAAAAAGCGGGAGCTTAATGTTGAACCTGAATTCAAAGATGCCTGACTGGAGGGATAGATGGAGAATATACATGAAAAAGTAATCTAAGCACAGAATTCCAGCTCTGCTGAAGCCTAAAATTATAGGGATTTAGAAGAATTATTAAAAAAGAAGAGCTGAAAAAGTTGAGAGGAAATTATTCAAGAATGAATAAGAATTTCAGTAGAGCCAGAGCTGAATCAAGGAAGAAGCCTGGCAGTGCTGTAGGGATTGGGAAAGGTCAGTGACACACAAGCAAACTGTACGAAGGATAGAAGGTTTAAAAATCAGGTCAGACTCAAGGATGGCTTCAAGATTTCTTGCCTTCACTACTGAAGAAGATAATTAAGCAAATTATTGCAGAAGTTTGAGTCCTCTTATGAAGTCTTAAAAAGCAAAAGATATTTCATAGCTGCCAAACCAGCATCCCTACAGATTTTTGCTCCCATTCAATAAAAGTTAATGGAAGGAGAGATGCACTAGTGGGGTTCTGGTACTGACACTGGCCTTAATGCACTTGCTTTTAAACAACCTGTAACATATTTGGAAATACACATGCAGAGGACTTATTTGTTTGAGGAGATTTTGCAGAGTTAAAAGAAAAAAAATAAAACCAACAAAACCAGACTAAAGAAAATGTAAGAGATTGACATTGATAGCTCTTGTACAAATAATAAACATGTTAAAAAGTCATGGAACAAAGGATTATAGCAAATGCAGAAGGCCATGTAAACAAAGCTCAATATGCTCAACAGAAATGGCAATGGTAAATGAAAGAAAGTTCCAAGTACCATTTTTGAAAAAGCAGTGATATTTCAGGGTGAAAATAGTAAAGCCTTAAACAAAGAAAAGGTGTAGAGGAGAGAAACGCTCAGTTACCAGCTCTTCGGAGTTGTTTGGAAATTAACAATGGCAAAAGCAAGGTGTGCATGATTCAGTGGAATCCCACTTGATAGAAGTTCAGTTCATCTTACTTGAAAATGTCATGCAAGACTGTAAAAATGGAAACTTTCCAGCTGGCTTTTATGCAAAGCTGTTGTCCTAATAAGAAAATGTGAAAGGCTGAAGAACAATAATTTCATAGACCTGCAAATCTAACAGAACACAGTCCTGTAGAAGAAATAAACAACTCTTAGATCAAAGGCTTCATAGATCACCTTCACTGGAGGAATAAGTAGAAATTTATTAGTCGCTTTTTTTCTTTTTTTCTTTTTTTTTTTTTGAAGCCAACTCACAATAAGTATACAGTTTAATGTCAACTTAAATTACAGCTACAGTTTTCTGACAGATTCATTTGCTTTTTGAGGTTTATGTCTAACACACTGACAGTTTCTAATCAATAGGAGACAATTCCCTTTGAGAGTTATTAAAATATACCTTGCATTTAAATGCAATAAAAAGCATGACTGAACATGCCTCTGTTCCTCATAACACATAAATACCACATCTGGCCCATAAAAAACATGCATTATACAAAGGTTGTATGAATGCCAGATACATATTATTACATGGAACTGTTTTATCCATCTAGCCCAATTTCCAGATGTTTTATTAGTTGTAGACAAGAGTATTGTCAAAACTGTTGTTGGAAGTCCATTTATTTCAAGAGGGCAAGGGACAGGAATAGCAAGTTAAGCTACAGGAAATGTTTGTGATACAGTTAATGGCAAATCATGTGACTGAATCATCAGTGCTATCATGTTTAAAGAGATGCACTTAAAAATTCAATTTCAGACTAAGATTTCACTTGACTGCATTTTAAATATGAACTTACTTATTCTTCCAGCAGTAAATGGCACATAATTGTAGGTGATATTTACAAAAAACAGAGCAAGCAACTAATGAAAATGAAATTGAAACCATTAGTACAAAAATTGCTGGTAACTGTAACCATATCTGAAAACATATCAAGCAGTTAGCTAAAAATTCTGAAGATATTGAAAACTAATATCACTTAATTCCTCCAATTTGGAATTGGGCTGTGGGATTCTTCTTGGATTTTGGGGATTTTTTGGTTGGTTTGGGTTTTTTTTCTAATCTCTCAGGAACAGAAATATATTATCAAATATATTTGAAATTAGAGTGACAATTCTCAAAGAACCATATGGCATCTGAAAAGCTTGTTTGGGTCCCTCACAAAAGCCAGGTTTCTAGTGCAATAGTAGAAGTATGAGGTAGAGAAGGGGATGAAAAGGCACGTAGGTGAGCACATAAAATAAAGGAAAAGCAGCAGACACTATGTCATAAAAATGGTGTTTCACCAAGATGTCCAAAGAGACAGGACACAGAAGACTTTAAGCACGGCAAAGTAGAAATGAAGAATTGTAACAATGCCATTAAAAAAGAGCTACTAACATAGGGGTTGGGCAGTAACCACTGGTTTTCCTTGTAATGAAAGTACATTTTATTAAATGCAGGGTTTGGTTTAATGAAATACAAGATATACAGAGATGTGAAGGTTACCAAGGGAAAACACACATTTTTAAAATAATTGATGTATCAATGTGATACATCTGATTTTATCCTTGAAAACAAATAAACACAAAAGCAATAATCTTAGAATGACTAAAGTAAATATATTTCACAATCCTATTCAAAATGGCATCATAACATGATCTCCTAACTTCTGTTTCTAAAACGTAACATTAACTCCAGGGTCTTTTCTGTCCTGTAATATTTCCTATACTGGCACTGAAAACCTAAAAGTTCCTTTGCTTGATTCATTGTAAGTCCTGTTTCAAATTACATACTACTTCTCACACCATGCCTCTTTTTTTTTTGTAAGTCCCAAGCAGGAGCACAACCATTTAAAAAAAATCCCAGATATTTCAGATGAAGGGAGGCAGACCTAATAGGATCTCAGAGAAACATGGAGGCTACAGTCTAGAGCTGACTTCATAGTTAAGGATTAATTTGTTTACCTCTCTTCAAATTTACTAAACGCCAATATTTAAAACAGAGTTATATTATACCCACTAAAACCATAAAAACCCTAAGTTTTTAAAAATACATAATGGCTGGGAGACTATAATTAATTTCAGTCCTATGAATACCCTGACCCTCTAACTTGTATTTACCTGAAACCCAACAAAAACTACAAAAATGTCCCAAGGTTTTAGACAGGACTCAAAAGATGGGAAAACATTCATCATTCTGCCCATGAAAAATATGATGGTTGATCCACCATCACTGATAATTCCTCAGAAGTTGAGCTAAAATGATGATGAATAATTTACCCTACTTCTCAAGTTAAGACCTGTCCTGCTGCAGCCATCAGTTCCCTTCTCTAAAGACAGCTCCAATGACTTTCTGATTGGTTAGCAGGGTCCCTAAACCAGTCAGAAAACCTGGGGCTTAGTGTACTGCCAACTACAAGACAAGGACATTTAGAGTTACAGATTGAGTAGCACAGCAGGTCAGATTATCCTTGGAAAACACAAAAGCTGGCTATTCACTTGCCTTGCTGTGAATGGCCAGCTGAATGGCTTTTCAGTGTCGTTTCAGACCAAAGCCAGAAGACTCATTACATCCCATGTCTAAAGGTTTGTGTGTCATGATTGAGATAGCTGTGAAAAGACTAAGGAGGTAATTAATATTTCTCACTGTATGTATTAGCCTAATTGCCATTGCATTTCTCTTAGAAACTCTTTTTTCTTTTATTGTAAACAGAAAGCAATCTGGACCAAGAGCATACGTGATGCTCCTTGTACAATGGATTGCTCAAGGAGGACAGAGAACACAGAAATATTCTGTGTACAAACACCAACAAGAAGAGAGAAACAATGCACTTGTGCAGTGCTGGAAGGAAAATAACCTGTACATTCCCTGTAATGTTTCTGAGTTGGAAACATAAGTGAATTATTCCTTTTTGGATCCCACAAAGAAGGCCTGGTTAAATCAATCTTGAGACTCTGCATGACTCCTGCTACTGCAAATAAAAACTACTCAGACTATCTGCACTGCTAAATATCCTGACACCTCTAGGGATCAAATCTGTCACTTAGTATATGACTATAATGTATCCAACAGAATAAAATTAAAATTGACTGATTACAGTTTAAACGCATAACAAAAAAATTCAAAAATAAGCAGCTTGTTACACACATCACAAGACTTACATATTTATACTCAAATTATTTTTTTCTCCAGAGCTAAGAAAACAAAGCTAATAAATACTACTAGTACTGTTTATGTTAGGAGGTCTCCAAGCACTTTGCAAAGGAGACACTACTTTCTAAATGTAACATGCTAGCCAAAATCATGCTAACCAAGCCAGAGACAGAACAATCGCAAGCTAAATTAGAACAGGTGCGAATTATATGGCAGGTAGAACTGGCCTCATCCTCACCCTTTAGAGCAATGCATTCACCTGTGTTCTACTATCACTTTTTATTGAAAGCATCTGCAAGCTCTCACTGTAACACTATTGTCCAGGAGAAAAACAAGTGTTGTTAAAAACAAAACAGTATCCTCAAAGTGTTCCTCTCTTGAGATTTTTTAATATACTGTTACCTATGTTACTGTCTAAACCACAGGGTATTCCTTTCACAGTTCTTATGAAGTCCAAGGAAAAAAGGATATACATTTATCTTTGATTTTCTGGTCTAGAAAATGCATCTGCCTTGTATGTATTCTGGGTCCTGTTTGCATATATGCTGTAATCCTAACACATGTTCTTGTTTCATTTTATAAGGACCAGTGAAAGAGTTTGTATGCACTGGGTTCTTTACTGCTCCATAAAGCATGACTCTTCTGTAACCAAAGTTCATATTAAAAATTAAATGAGCCTAAGGAGGATAATTTATATCTCCTTTCTCCATATTCCCCCATCCATGCCATCCTGCACCAAGAAGACCGTACTTGATACTGAAAAAAAAAAAAAAAGAGTGGGATTATTTTCTTCTTAACATACTGCATGCAGCTTGCTGCTCTTGGGGATTATAATGCTGTATGAAAATAATAAAAAAATCAGTAACAAGTTGTCAGCAGTGAACAATGTACCAGATCTAGTTTAGCAATATACTAGAGCACATTACTGGTCAGCAACACTATCTGACCTTTTGGACGTAAGGATGCCAAATCAGAGAATCATAGAATGGTTTGGGCTGGAAGGACCCTCAAAGATCATCTAATTCCACCCCCAGCCCCGCGACAGGCACCTGCAACTAGATCAGAGATCCATCCAACCTGGCCTTGAACACTTCCAGGGATGGGGCATTCACCACTTGTCCAGGCAACCTGCTCCAGGGTCTCAGCACTCTTATAGTGAAGGATTTATTTCTAATGTCTAATCTAAACCTAGCCTCTGTCTTCTTACAGCTATTCCCTCTTGTCCTACCACTATGTGCCCTTGTAAAAAGTTCCTCTCCATCTCTCTTAGCCCCCTTTATGTACTGGATTGTGTTCTAAGGTTTCCCAAGAGCCTTCTCTTTTCCAGGCTGAACAACCCGAACTCTCTGTCTTCATAGGAGACGTGTTCCTGCCTTGTAATCACTTCCATGGCCCTCATCTGGACTAACTCCAATAAGGCAATGCCTTTTTTATGCTGGAGGCCCCAGTGCTCCAGCTGGGGTCTCAACAGAGTGAAGCAAAGGGGCAGAATCCCCTCCCTGGCCCTGCTGCCCGCCCTGCTTTGGATGCAGCCCAGGACACGTGTGGCTCTCTAGGCTGTGAGTGCCCATGGCTGGGTCATGTCCAGCCTCTCAGCCACCAGCACCCCCAGTCTTTTGACTCAAATCTATTATCAATCCATCCTCTACACCACCCTCCCCTCCCCGGCCCCACTGACCCCATAATTGGTGTTTGGGATTACGAGATGTAGGCCCTTGCATTTGACCTTGTTGAACTTCGTTAGATTTACACAGACCCAGCTCTCAAGACTAACAAGATGGCATCCCTGCCCTGCAATACATCAACTGCACCACACAGCTTGGTGTTGTTGGCAGTCTTGCTGAGATTGAACTCAATCCCACTGTCCATGTCACCAATGAATATTTTAAACAGGGACACAATACTAACCCCTGAGGAATTCCACACATCACTGGTCTCCACTTGGACACTGAACCATAGGCTGCAACCCTTTGAGTGTGACCATCCAGCCAATTCTTTATCCACCAAGTGACTCACCCATCCAATACACGTCTCCCCAGTTTAGAGACAAAGATGCCATGCAGGACAGAGTTCTTTACAGCAGAAAGAGCAACACAAGCACCCCATTTTTGGAGCACCTCTTCCTTTTACTAACCCTTTACTTGCTAGGTGATCTTACTGCCCTTGAGCCAGAACCTGATGTATGGGACTTTATCTCAATAGAAACACTGGAGCACTGAGTGACACAGGCACTCTTTTTTGTTCTTCTCTTCTGCTCTCCTACAAAACTTACTTCTCTTCCAGGACAACATAACAACATAACTTCATTCCATGTCCAGATCAGCTTTAGTAAGCCCTACCTACCCCAGCACACAACAATGAAGCTGTAGGGTCCCCCTGTTCAGCTGCAGCAGAGAGAGGCACAGCATGGCCAGGTGAGCATAGAGCAGATGAACCTGGCTTAGGGTATCCAAGGTGAACAGAAGACAATATCATTAGGTTACTGTCCCTATAGACTTTTATGTCATACAAATTTCCCACATTATGCAGTGCATGTTCTTAATTTTAGTGTGTAACATAAATCCACTGCAGCTGGCACTAAGCCAAAGCAACATGGCTGAAGGGGTACTAGCAGGAAAGGACTTCTGCACAAAATGGATTAACAGCAACACCAGATGAGTGTCACCTGGCCAAGCTCAAATGCCCTATGGATTAAACACCACAGCCTCTCCAGAGAGCTTGTTTCAGTGCTGCACTGAAGAAGTTACCAACCAGCCTGTTCTGATGTGCAGGGCACTGAAGTTCATGAGCTTTCTGTTAGTCCAATCCTTAAGTTTCTCAAAGTCTCTCTGAAGTTGTACCTGCAGGCATGTCACCCTCTCTGACTAAACTGTACTGTCCATAAATTGGATATTTCATCACAACAGACCAATGGGTCTCCACTTGAAAACACTGCCTATGTTTATTTAGTGGTGACTTAGTTTTCAGAGTAAAATTAGGAGAAAAAGATGAAAACTTTTCCAAGGCCACAACAATTTATTTCATCCTAAGTTTAACATTTTCAGTGACAGCAAAGGAGAGAGAAATGAAACAAGATCTGCTCAGGTCCTGAGAAATAATAATTTTATTTCTTGCCTCTCTAAACATTGCTGATTTCACTTTTTTTGCTGCTGGAAAGTTCTTCTAGTGTCCCTAAAGAGGACACAGACTTACCCGTGTACACTGGGGTTCCTATTTTCCTGTAATCTGTAATCACTATATTTGAATGTTGAATACACAGAATACAAATAGCCGTTAAGTAGGCATCTGATTTACATGGATTTCTTCAGTGACAAAATGCAGTAATATTTATTCTGCCGTATAAGCACAGCATGGAGAAACTCAGCAAAAAACTATGCGCATGGAACCCTGGGATGGTTTGTAATCAGCTAACAAGATGTACAGACGAGAGTAATCGTTGTTGCCATTGCACCTGCAGTCACACTTTCAGGGTGAAGCCGCCAGGAATGAGACACTGATGCAGTGAGAGCATAGCGCCACCTGCTGGTGACGACGTGGCTTCAGAAGGGAGGAAAAGATTTGTCATCTTTCCCCGTGACAGTTAGATATCAATCAATCAATCAACCAATCAATCAATCAACCAATCAATCAATCAATCAATCAATCAATCAATCAATCAATCAATCAATCAGTCAGTCAGTCAGTCAATCAATCCTCTCTGTATAGACTTTGTCCTCTTTGATTATCAAAGAAATCTCCAACATATAAAACTTGCAAGGGCTCTGCACCTCAGACATTGTGTGGACACTCCTAGTGTTCTAAAAGAAAAAAAAAAAAAAAAGGAAAAAAAAGATTAAAAAAAAAGAAAAAAAAAAAAAAACAAAACCAAAGAAAACCCCCACAAACCACCACAAAAACAAAACCAAACAAACAAACAAAAAAAAAACAAAACCAAAAAAAACCCTGAATGTATATTAGAGGGAAGTGTAGAGTAGGCGATTCAGGTAGTCTGTGTCTTCCAAGCACCTCAGCCAATGGGGAAATTAAGAGGGTGATGTGACCAGGAACTCAGGATAAAAAGGGGGCTGTGCTCCCCAACAATTTGAGAGATCCCAGGGAATTCCCCATGGCCTCTCCCTTTATATAAAGTTATATAAAGTGAATAAAGTTACTGGACTAATTTGTTTCCTTTCTGGAGATAAATCTCTAGTGTTGTGAATTTTTCCACACACTTCTAATCCAGAACAGCTCTACTATGTCCTACTTTACAAACTTTGTCTGCAATGATGACCAAATCAGCAGTTAATGAACAGGCAGAAATCATTACTCAAAACAGATTGTACAAAAGGCTTTACTCATCCTTTTTCTCCCTCTGATATCTCATTGCAATTGCTGCAGACCAAAGAACCAGTGCTGATGAAACCAAAGACCCCAGAGCAATCTATTTGTGAGCAGCATATCTCTATCAAAATAGGAGGCTCCATGAGTCTGAAGCCCCCAAGCCCAGAGGCAACACTTCTCCAGACCTCACTTTCACAGAATTCGCAGACAGCTGTGAAACAAAAAAGACAAATCAACAGAACAGCGTGAGGAGTTTTATAGCCACCCAGTAGCCTAGAACCTTTCTGCATCTGGCATATGTTAGCACTTTCTCCCAGCACATTTTTCACACTTTCTAGGGGCTTAGACACCGAAGTCACAGACCTGACTCAGTACTAGAATCATTCAGATTTCTTTCTATCCAAACAACATAACAAATACTAAAAGTAGTGAGACAGTAGCCCACAATGAGGCTGGCAGCCTAAACCACAATTACCTTTACAAAAGAATGGATGCGTATTAATGTGTATTATATATACTGTGTCCACAGTTTGCTTTCTAGCTGGTTCACCTACTTACACAAATCATGCATCTGGCATGTGCATCCATTCACAAACTGTCGTTGCTATTGTTTGAAATATTTTCAGCCTGTGAGTTTCCTTTAAGTTACATCATTTAAACATCCTGTTTTCATTAGTTCTTATCCCTAATTATGTATGTCAACATCAATACCGACATTCTCAGCATGTAGCTCACAGACAGCTCATGTATTATCTTCCATTTGGAAATTCTCTTCAGCCAACAAACATACTTCAAGTCAGATAGTTCTAAACCCATCATTCAAGCACTCATTGGTCACACACAGGATTTCTAGGCTGTCAGGGTTTCCAGTCTCCTAGATGTAATCAGTGCCTGGATACTCCTGGTATATAAAAGACATCCATAAAAAGATATCTATACAAAGTGGCAAAGATGAAAAAGAATATATATTTGGAAAAATGTGGACATACAATAACCATACAGAAGACTGTGTGCAAGCTAGGTTAGGAACTTACTGTGCAGCAAATGACTCCCTGCTAGAAGTTTATTTCATTTCCAAACTGCAGAATCTTCATAATCTTTCCCTATACAAAATTATTGTCAGCAGCTGTATGTAGTATGAAATTATCATCCTACTTCATTCAGTCACAACACCCCCTTGTAGGCAAGACCTTCATCTGGCATGGTACATGGCATAGGTACCCAATGCCATGTACCTAGCAAGTAATCAGCTGCATGGAAAGATTCAGTCCCATCTGCAAGGGATATGTACTACTCATATGTTCCACTATTCAGATAGTGGAACGGCGTAACTTACTGCAACCACAGTAAAAAACACTTACTTGTGATCTGTCAGTTTCAGGTAACTTAAGAATTTAGGTTAGCTTGGCAATGCAGCAAATAAAAGATCACCTGGTTTCCAAATAATGGGTAAGTCATACTTTTCACTAACAGTGATGTATTTCTTTCAAAATTTAACGTATGAAACTTTAAGATAGTCCAAAAATGTCTTCGTGAGACACTGGTGTGCAATTCCCAGTCAGGTCTCAATTCACACCCTAGTCTACTGGGTAGTAACATTCCCATATGTTGACCAGACTACAGTGGCCACAAAATATTACTCAGTGGTGGTTAGTCACTCTTTCCTTTATGCTGCTTTGTTATTTCTCAAATAAGGAATCAACAGCAGAGACTATATGGAACATTTCTTGGCATACCAGGAAACACTGCTGATAGATGTCCTATCACTTTGAAGTGACTGCTGTAGCCACAGAACAACTACAGGAACTGATAGCTACACAAATGGAAGACCTTCATCCCATAAGTTACTGGTGTGCAGCCCAATACCACCATTTTGGTTAGCAAGGTGAACTTTTGAGATTCCTAACATCCAAAACTGCTTTCTTTCTTCTTTTTTTTTTAATTCACATTTAATACAGGAATGTGCGTGAAGGAATCTGTACAATTCTGTTGTAGGAGTCAAGCTCAGCTACATTTACCATGGTTTTCTTACTGCAGCAATTTTCTTCCTGTTTTCAGAAAGGATTAGTCTGCAACTAAGTGACACATCACTTTTACCTTGGGGAATGGAAAACACATCTCTGGTAGAACCAGGGGATTCAAGTTCCTGATCTGAATAACTCATGATTGGACTTTTCAATTTTTCAACAAAAATGCAAAATAGTACTTTAGTACTCATTCAATGGGTATGTATTATCGTCGTGGTGCACACACAGAAGAAAGGACTCTT